>JAPXFY010000022.1:65636171-65748671 GCA_030674185.1 Monoplex corrugatus
TGTGTCAGTGTGCGGTATTGTGTGTCAGTATACATATATTGTGTGTCAGTGTACAGCTATTGTGTTTCAGTGTACAGTCTTTGTGTGTCAGTGTATAGCTGTTGTGTCAGTGTACAGTCATTGTGTGTCTGTGTACAGCTATTGTGTGTCAGTGTACAGCTATTGTGTGTCAATGTACAGCTATTGTGTTTCAGTGTACAGTCTTTGTGTGTCAGTGTATAGCTGTTGTGTCAGTTTATAGTATTGTGTGTCAGTGTACAGTATTGTCTGGCAGTGTACAGACATTGTGAGTCTGTGTACAACCATTGTGTGTCACTGTGCAGCCATGGTGTGTCACCGTAAAGCAATATCATTCCACAGTCACTGTGCAACTATTTAAAGCTACTTTGTGCCTATGTTCAGCCGTTCAGCGTCAGCGTGTTACTTGTACTGTTGTTTGCTAGAGTGCAGCCGCTGTGTATCTGTGCACATCCATTGTGTGACGGTGTATAGCAAGAGACTATGGGACGCCGTAGTCCAACTAATTAAAGCACCCTCTGCCAAAAGCTAAAGTTATGCACAAACACCGACAGTTGCCAAATGGATAGGTGATCAGGGGTGTATCTCCTTTAAACACCCTGTCCCATCCAACCATCTCAAAACGAACAACTGCCTCACTTTAAGTTACGGGAAAAGTACACACGGATAGTTCAGCCATTTCGTGACAGAGTACATGCACGATGCATCAGTCAACGCTTGGAAACGACGCTGTATTGACCACACTGCAACTACTATCATTTCCTTGCGTCCAAAGATTTCAAAGTCAGATAGGTCGAAATCATTGTGTTGCCAGTGTGTGTGTGGCCTGGTGTTGTAAAGCAGCCACCTATATCGCAAAATATCTTGAGTTCAAATCAAAGATTGGACAGGGTTTTTCCCCTTTTATTTTATCTTCTATGTTTTGTCTAGGTGTTAGTCTTTTGGATTAGATGATACACCAAGGTCCCGTATGCAATGCTCTCAGCACATGTTAACGATCCCATGGGGGTTATCCCTGACAAAACTTCGTGGCTGAATCTGTTTAACTTTAAACCAGAAATACATACATACATATACAAAAAATATATAAAAAAAATAATAATAATGCGGCACTGCAGTATAGTGAAGCATTCTTTCTGGAGTGAACAGTCAAATTTTACATCACAAATGTATAATCAAAAACTCAATAAATAGACAATTCTCTTGACACATCTCACTTCCTTTTTTATGTCTTTGTCATTGTCTCTTTCCTGTCTTCAGGCCTTCTCACTACATTGTATACTGTCACATATAGACACAGTAAATGTCCTCACTACATTGTATACTGTCACATATAGAAACAGAATAAATGTCCTCACTACATTGTATACTGTCACATATAGAAACAGAATAAATGTCCTCACTACATTGTATACTGTCACATATAGAAACAGAATAAATGTCCTCACTACATTGTATACTGTCACATATAGAAACAGAATAAATGTCCTCACTACATTGTATACTGTCACATATAGAAACAGAATAAATGTCCTCACTACATTGCATACTGTCACATATAGAAACAGAATAAATGTCCTCACTACATTGTATACTGTCACATATAGAAACAGAATAAATGTCCTCACTACATTGCATACTGTCACATATAGAAACAGAATAAATGTCCTCACTACATTGTATACTGTCACATATAGAAACAGAATAAATGTCCTCACTACATTGTATACTGTCACATATAGAAACAGAATAAATGTCCTCACTACATTGTATACTGTCACATATAGAAACAGAATAAATGTCCTCACTACATTGTATACTGTCACATATAGAAACAGAATAAATGTCCTCACTACATTGTATACTGTCACATATAGAAACAGAATAAATGTCCTCACTACATTGTATACCTGTCCCACATATAGAAGAAACAGAATAAATGTCCTCACTACATTGTATACTGTCACATATAGAAACAAATAAATGTCCTCACTACATTGTATACTGTCACATATAGAAACAGAATAAATGTCCTCACTACATTGTATACTGTCACATATAGAAACATAATAAATGTCCTCACTACATTGTATACTGTCACATATAGAAACAAAATAAATGTCCTCACTACATTGTGTACTGTCACATATAGAAACAGAATAAATGTCCTCACTACATTGCATACTGTCACATATAGAAACAAAATAAATGTCCTCACTACATTGTATACTGTCACATATAGAAACAAATAAATGTCCTCACTACATTGTGTACTGTCACATATAGAAACAAAATAAATGTCCTCACTACATTGCATACTGTCACATATAGAAAAAAAATAAATGTCCTCACTACATTGTGTACTGTCACATATAGAAACAGAATAAATGTCCTCACTACATTGTATACTGTCACATATAGAAACAGAATAAATGTCCTCACTACATTGTATACTGTCACATATAGAAACAGAATAAATGTCCTCACTACATTGTGTACTGTCACATATAGAAACAGAATAAATGTCCTCACTACATTGTATACTGTCACATATAGAAACAGAATAAATGTCCTCACTACATTGTATACTGTCACATATAGAAACAGAATAAATGTCCTCACTACATTGTGTACTGTCACATATAGAAACAGAATAAATGTCCTCACTACATTGTATACTGTCACATATAGAAACAGAATAAATGTCCTCACTACATTGTATACTGTCACATATAGAAACAGAATAAATGTCCTCACTACATTGTATACTGTCACATATAGAAACAGAATAAATGTCCTCACTACATTGTATACTGTCAAATATAGAAACAGAATAAATGTCCTCAATACATTGTATACTGTCACATATAGAAACGTAATAAATGTCCTCACTACATTGTATACTGTCACATATAGAAACAGAATAAATGTCCTCACTACATTGTATACTGTCACATATAGAAACAGAATAAATGTCCTCACTACATTGTATACTGTCACATATAGAAACAGAATAAATGTCCTCACTAAATTGTATACTGTCGCATATAGAAACAATAAATGTCCTCACTACATTGCATACTGTCACATATAGAAACAGAATAAATGTCCTCACTACATTGTATACTGTCACATATAGAAACAGAATAAATGTCCTCAATACATTGTATACTGTCACATATAGAAACAATAAATGTCCTCACTACATTGCATACTGTCACATATAGAAACATAGTAAATGTCTCATTAATACTCAGTGATTTATTATCTCATTCAACCCCGTTCAACGACATTTGATGTCACTCTAGTCTTTTACTTCAAATTCTATTCAGTGTTCAGTATTGATTGTGAGAGTAAGGTTTGTTCATTTATCTGTTTATTTTACACATACACACATACACGCACACACACACAAAGACACACACTGACACACACACACACACACACTGACACACACACACTGACTGACACACACACACACACACACACTCACACACACACT
The DNA here is from genome assembly GCA_030674185.1 of Monoplex corrugatus. Classification (NCBI taxonomy): domain Eukaryota; kingdom Metazoa; phylum Mollusca; class Gastropoda; order Littorinimorpha; family Ranellidae; genus Monoplex; species Monoplex corrugatus. The sequence goes on from JAPXFY010000022.1 coordinate 65,639,692, forward strand.
CACACACACACACACACACACACACACACACACATACACACACACACACATGCACGAACTAATCATGAATCATCACAATGAAAAAAATGCCATTTAGATGTATAAAATATGCTTATACAATGGGGTATAAAGGGTGCTCAAAGTTGCATTAGAAGGACAGTGTGGCCAAAACAGCCCATCAGTTGCTCATCAATTGTGAAGTACATCAGCGTGGGATTCCAACCATTTTAACACTTTGGCTTCGTTTCGCTTCTTTCGCTTTTCAGCCCAAGTATTGAAGGTATACATGAAGGGATTAAGTGCAGAATTTAATGGCAGAACGAAGATGGCCAAGGCCACATTTAATTCTCCGGGGACTGAAACGCCAGCTGACGACAACATTCCACACAGTCCAATGGGAAACCAGCACATGAAATCTGTTACAGCAACACTGATTAACCGCCGAGCTATGGCCATGTCACTTGACACTTTCGTTGTGTTCGTTGTCAAAGCATTCTTCTGCACTGAACTGTAAATAAAACCTTGACCTGCAGAGATTAACAAAAACAGAACAAAATTAAGAATGATTAATACACTGAAAGAATACACTCGACCTTGGAACTCTTTCCTTGTAACTGGTAGAGGAATGCAAATACCTGTTTGACCATAAAACTTCCAGTGTGTCGTAACTGGTAGTAAAGGTATCAGGGCAAGTAACAAGCCAACAAGCCAAGCCAGCAGACAGGCCAACACTGCTGATGTTTTCTCGAATCGCAAACTACTGAATGGACACTGAAGAACAATAAAACGGTCTAGTGTGATAAGGCAGATGACTATTGCTGATACCTCACTGGACAACAGAGAAAGGAAACCAGCCACCATACAGGCCACACTACTTGTCCAAATATCATCATAATACAAATACTTATCACGGAAAAATTCATCAGCTACTCCAATGATAGCAATATAGACACCCATCAGAAAGTCAGGCCATTAGTCAAGTTGGTAACAAAAACACTAAAGCCACTCAGAGATGTCATCTTCTGCACACACATGCGTACTACGAAACAAAAAACGTTACCAGTCAGTGACAGACAGCTGATCAACCACAGAAACAACTGATATATTTCTGATTGTAGCAAATCTTTACATGATGAAATTTCGTCTTTGGGGGCATTACAAAATCTGCCATCAAAGTTATGTGGAAGAATTTCATTACAACATAATTTATAATTATCTGTTGATATGAAATCTAAAGAGGAAAGACCTTTGAATACGTCAGATGGAAAAGTTTTTATGGGACTACCATCTAGGTATAAATCAGTCAAACTAGGTGTGAACTGGAAACCACCAGAGCTGATAGTATGAATGGTAGTATGAGTTAAATTAAGCTTCTGCAAGTGAATGAACTTAGACAAAAATACAGTGTTAAACACTGTCAGTGCTGTATACGATATGTCTATACCAATCAATGCTCTCTGTATGCTAACAGATGAGGGAACAAAGTGGACTGAGGTGAGAGGGTTCTGAGACAACAACAGTGTTTGTAGATTCTGTAACTGAACGAAGTGAGTCATGTTGACATGATGCAGTACGTTGCCAGTGAGATCCAGAAACTTCAAGTTGAACAATTTCATTTCACACAAGAGGTTCAGGGAACACCATGCAAGACTCAGATATGTAAGGTAGGCATGGTTCCTCAAATCAGACATATTCATACCTGAGCCTTTAGCATTCAAATATCGAAGATGAGGGAAGAGTGATGCAGAGAAAGGTTCAATACACAGAAAAGTGTGACCCAGACACTGACATTCCTTAGGACACGTCATGTCACATGACATTTCATCGTCATTCAGTGGACAATGAGGCCAGCCATCACACAGATGGTCGCCATGTACACACACTATGGAAGTTCTGCATCGAAAGAATCCTGCGCACGTCATGTCTTCACATCCCTCTTCGTCCTCCTGGTTGATACAGTCGTACATTCCATTACATCGTGTGTAGACAGGTAAGCAGTCGTTGTACTCACCAGGACAGCGATAGTGGGTATCAGGACAGGACTCACTAGAATTCATTGGGATTAAGATTACTTTGCCAATGCTATCAAAATCTATGAGAACAGGAGATGGAAAACTTTGATATGTGGTAGTAAGCCATGTATGTTCTTGACAGTTGTTTTCATCAGATTCATCATGACAGTGTGACATCCGGTCACACACATTGTCATAGGACACACACTGACCATTAGTACAGGTGAACATGTTGACACATGGAAGATGCTTACAGAAATATTCATCACTCTTATCCTGACAATCAGGTCTAAAGTCACATACCAAATTATACGACAACGTGGTGATATAATCATCACAAGTATAGGTAGGGACTGAAATAGCGTGTTTATCTGTCAAATGAAATACTCCATGTGTGTTTGAAACATTATTGACAAAACTACATTGGAGTGTGAGCTTTTGACTTGTACCTTCATTTGGAGTGAACCACATAACAGAAAGGCGTGTGTCATTTGACCATCCATACACATCGTGAGAGACTCTTGTCCAGCCAGCACAGACGATCGCCTGCTGGTCAGTGAGACAGTGTTTGAACGGTGAAAGTTGTCCTGTGTGAACTCACAGATTGTGCCTGCTAACCAAATATGTGGTTCACATTTCTTAAATTCATAATATCTGGTACCAAAAACACAGAGTTTGTCGAAATTGAATATGGACTGTCGACCAGGCACAGAAAGAGAATGGTAAAGAACAGTCTTCTCTTTGCTAATGATACTATATCTATAGATATTAGGAAAAGAGAGATCTGCAAGATATAAACCCACAAATATACCTTCGTAAAAATTCAGACCTTGGCTTAAATATTTTTTATTCACCTGTCGCCATGCAATGCCACACTTGGGTAATCCTAGTACACCTCCAATTGATCTACAATACTGGTCTGCTCTTCCAACAGCATGTGTTTCAGATTTGTCATATCTACGCAGAACTTCATTGCTGATGATTTTATAGCATTGGTTACACAATGGCTGACACTCTGAACAGTCAAGACTAATGTATGAACAGTTTTTCATACTTTTCATCAAGTTCACAGTCTTTATTCTGTCTGGTGCTGAATGTTGGAATAAATAAATAATGCAAGTAATGCAAACCACAGCATTGTAACGTCCATTGGGCTTGTTTAAGGCCACAATACATAATGAAAGCTGCGACTTTTACTGTCAACACTTTCTAATTATTATACATATAGCTCAACATTATCATGAGTATTTTGTTTTTAAATTCATTCTTCTTATTATGACAGGGAACATATTCATCAGTGATTAGATACATAATATTGCATTTGACAAACATATTCATACATGTATATTTAATGGTTTCATCATAAGATGATGAACGCTTGGCTGGGGGCTCAGCCGATTATGAAAAGGAACGATATTGGTTGTGGCTGAATGGTCATGGAGGCTGATTGCCACAGCTTTCTTTCTCTCTTTTGTCCAACCACGGTAGTGTTTGTTTATCCTCTGCCATTGCGATGTCTGCACATGCAACCTTCCATCAGACACAGTGGTATATATAATTATGTCTGTTCCCAGGTGTCCACACTAATCTCAGTAGACTGCAGGCGTTTTCAGACGTCCCCTTATTACAACATAGGGCACCCTATGGCATGGATTTTGCGGCGATCACTTCGAACATGATGTCTTCCAAAAACAGACCCTCCTGCATGCAACAGGAAAGGCCAGTCCAGTGCTGTCAGGTTGTCTGTAAAGAGCACACATGCTTGGTATCCTTGATTAGTCCAGTATGTCTTTGATTGGCACATGATCCTTTTAGGAAATTTCCAGGCAAGCACCACCAGTACACGTCACTGAAGTGGTGTTCCTGGCACATGTAGGTACTTCAGCTTTTGTGAGATTGTCGATTCCGTGTAGGTGAATTTATTTAGTACTATACTTGCAACCTGTGATCGCTGTTGATGACGCTGGGGTCTTTGCTGATGTTCTGCCTCTATGTCTTCTTCAGACTGATGATTAGGCCTGACTCTTGACAAGCATGCGTTTAGGAGCTGATTAGCATCTTGGAGATCAGACTGCGTGTGAGATTTGAAGTGATAAATCGCTGAGAAAACTCATTCGAAATGTTCACAATTCAGAAGGCAATCCAGATTCTGTACTTGTCAAGGTCATTATGACCTTTATCAAACCATCACATCAAGTGAAATAAATTTTGACGTGAAGCTAGAAAATCAGTAGACAGGAAGAAACTCTGGGGAGAGTCAGACAGCAGAAGGTCCTCAGAGGAGAAACCCCCGTCAAAATGTTTTTCGGCCATTGACTCCTGACGCTCTTCCATCAATCACCTCCATCATCAATTCATCATTGGTCTCAGGAGTCTTCCCTTCTGCTTTCAAAACTGCTCTCATCTGGACACTTGTCAAGAAAACTTTCTCGATCCCAATGATCTGAAAAATTATAGACCTGTATTAAATCTCCCATTTCTCTCCAACTCCTCGAAAAAGTGGTACTAAAACAACTGAATGAGTATCTGCACTGAAATTATCTGCACCATCCTTAGCAGTCCGTTTATCAAGAAAATCATAGTACATGAAACAGCTCTTTTTCATATAGTTAGTGAACTTCTTGCTTGTGATGCTGGTAACATTTCCATCTTAACACTCCTCGATTTGTCCGCTACCTTTTATACTTTGACCACTCTATCCTTCTCTCTCATCTTGAACAAAATTTTAGAATTCATGGTACTGCAACTTTGTTGGTTCTCCTCTTTTCTGTCTGATCATTTTCGGTCAGTTCTTATCAACAGAAGTCAGTCTGAGTCTGTTAAGCTTTCTTGTGTAGTTCCTCAAGGTTCTGCACTAGGGCCTGTCCTATTCACGCTTTATACTTCATCCCTAACCATCATTATCAACCAGCATGACATGAAACATCATTTTTTTCTCAGATAACTCACAACTTCAGAATAGCACCACCTCTGAAAATATCACTTGCCTTATCTCAGAAGCATCCAGCTGCTACATTGACATCCACAACTGGATGACACCAAATGAACTACAGTCAAATGTGATAAAAACTGAAGCCATGCTCGTAGGCACCAAAACCAAACTTGCCTCTGTTACACTGAATACTATCCAGCTAGGTGACAACAACATCTTTCTCTCAGATTCTGTCAAGAACCTGGGTGTGACCTTGGACAACACTCTTTCTATGCAGAAGTTTCTAAAGCAGACCTGCCAATCGTGCTACAGTCTGATTCGGCGCCCTGGTTACATTCAAAGATATCTTTCATTTGAGGCTGTATCTAAGCTTGTGACATATCTCTTAGTTTGTCTCGTCTTGATTACTGTAAAGGTCTCGTTTCTGGACCACCAGCTTCTTCTCTCCTCTGTCTGCAGCACATACAAAACTCAGCTGCTCGTCCTGTCCTCAGAAAGAACAAAACATGGATCATGTCAGTCCTCTCCTTCACTCTCTGTGCTGGTTGCCTGTTTTGAACAGAACTGAATATAAGTTGGATACCTCGTGTTACAAGTCTGTTCACAAATCGAGGGGTCCCAGCCAGAAGGTACTAACTGACCATTTTTCACATTTTTACTTTTTTGTTCTAATGGACTCAAAAACATGTTACCTTTGCTGTAATACGAGTGGTATTTTTGTGATACAACAATAAATTGATGATTTATTGATCAGAACTTAAAGCAGCCATGTAAAAAAGTGAGCAAGTGTTTACCTCCAGAGGATACTACGGACTGATAGTACTTTCCGGCACTGACCAAAGTTGACATGCACCTGTGTCTGGTCCCTGCCAGAAAGTACTATGCAGCGCTAGTATTGGGTGCAGCTGACAAAGCAGGGGTTAAGTGGCTGCCAGATTGTGTTTAACAGCCCGGTGGTACTTTTAGGCAGGACACCTGAACTGTGTCGTACCACTGTGAGGGATGTTTAAAACAGTCTATCTGATAACCCTGACAGTGGGGGTCTGGAAAGGTACCGTTAGATGCCAGTTTATCTGGCTGACAAATATCCTGTCTTTGGGACAGGATATTTAATTATCAACAAAGCATTCCAGAGCTTGTGGCACCCTGAGAAAACTTTCAGGACGACACTTTCTCTTCAGCCTTCGTGAGATTCAGACCTGAGATTCAGACCGTCAGAAGTTTGGACTGCATCAACTGTACTCTAGAAACGGTAAGTTTTTCCCTCATACATTTACACTTTAATACCATAAAAATATTATGTATATAATTCAATTTTCTAGATAGAGATAATGAAGTAATCTTGAATCTTGAATCTTAAGCTCAACAGCAAAGTGTGCAGTCATTCTCAAAATGCTCTCTGTTTCAGTCTTTTCCCTGTGTGTGTGTGTGTGTGTGTGTGTGTGTGTGTGTGTGTGTGTGTGTGTGTGTGTGTGTGTGTGTGTGTGTGTGTGTGTGTGTGTGTGTGTGTGTGCGTACGTGCGGTGCATCGCGTTGCGTTATATTGTGCTATTGTGTGTTGAGCTGTAGTGTGTGTTTTGGGGAGGAGGTTGTGCACAAAATGAGGAAGATTGCAGAAGCATTAGTCTTCTAAGTAAGGCACTAACTAACTTAAGAAAGTGTGCATTTTTTTTAAACTAACTGAGGTTGTTTGAATTCTTTTACAGAAGTTTGGCAACCGTCAAGTGACACCACTGATGATGTACCCTTAGCAGCCTTCATGAAGAGGAGACGTCGCAGGAAAACAGCAGAAAGAAACCTAGAAAGAGCAGAAATGCAAGTCTGAGGGAGGAAAGCAACTTAGCAAAGGAGAAGAGGTCTCATATTAGTCGTCTAAACAATCTGCTGTTAGCAAATGGTTTCCAGCGAATTGAGGTGCCACCTGACGGAAACTGCTTTTTGAGTCATGTTCAAAACACTTTGACTCGATGACTTCGTCCGACTTACGTAGGTGTCTGTGCGACTACCTTGAAGATGATTTCTCCACCTTTATCGGCTTTCTGGCAGCTGATGACACAACCGACGACAATGAGAGATACCTAAGGATTTTCATAACGTTACTCAACTCAGATGTCCCGGCATCTGGAGCAGCCGATCTTCTTCCTCTTGCACTTGCCAGCTGGACAAAGAGGACTGTGAAAATCTTTTCCAGTGATGTTGACAGACCGGTGCTTGAAATACCTCCTTTTGGAAAGTCTGTGGAGCCCAACAACAGCACTGTCATCTCACTGTCATTGCTTGCCCTAAAGGACGCTCCTCATTATGACGTCTGCATACCCATGGACAGAAGACCAGCATCCCCAATATCACCAGGTCAGGCTGACGCTGAAGGTGGTCAGGCCCCAGAACAATCTCAAAATTCCCCACAGGAGTTGAATGCCTCTGCGTCTCTTGATACAACTGAATCTGATGGCTGTCATGTGCCTGTTGACACCACTGAAGGGGGTGCAGACAGTAGTGACACCCATAAAAGTGTTGAGGACAACGAGCAGTATGATGCATCGCAATGCAAAACCCCTGACCCTTGTGAAACAATCCCTTCTTCACCCACACCCAGCACTTCTAAATCAACAGATCGAATTCAGACACCAAGAAAAGAAGGATCTTTTCGTACACCCCCTAAAACGAAACTGACAAGAAAAAGGGAAGCCAGACCAAAAACATGGAAAAAGAACATCAGAAAAACTCTTCGATTACGTGGTAAGGAATACGTTTCAGAACAAGGGAAACTGGTACCAAAGAAAGTCCTGAAACCCGCAGATTGTACTCATGGCAAGCACAAATGCAGCAGAATAACCGAGGAGCAACGTCAGGACATATTCCAGTCATTCTATTCTTTGAACTCATATGACAGCCAGAAAAACTTCGTGTGCTCAAACGTCCAAGAGAAAAAGACAAACCCATATCTCAACGAGAACGACATGCCATGTGGAAAACCTCGAAATGCCAGTGCTTTTCAAGACCAACATGAATGATGAAAGTATGAGAGTCTTGTTGAGGCTTGTGGGATCTTCCAGAAGGGGACGACAAGAGCTGCCCAAAGTCCTACATCAATTGTATCACGCTAAACTGCCAGTGACTGATGCCAAGAAAAGGGACCTGCTGTCACTGTGCACAACTGGTGTCATCCCGAAGACCTATCAGTTTCTATCGGGATCTTCCAGCATCTTCATCTGCAGACGACAAATTGCCAGAGTCTGACGTCAAGGACTCAGAGAATGACACAGACTAAAGTCTGGATCGGTCTCCGTCAGTACCTGTGAAGGCTGTAATGACCAGTGACGCTACGACTTTTCTATCACTGTATCATGAGTGAATTTCGGTGACAGCCATTAGAACTGAAAAAGTACAAACTGTGTGACCTGGCTGATTTTAACATGGATGATTGTGTTTAACTGTGTGTATTGAAGATTTGAACTGAATGTGACTGGGAACAAAATGCAAACTGACAACACTGACACAGATTTCACTGAGTAGGATTTTGTGTGACATTTACATGTATCACTTGTCATGGTTTTAGTTGTCAGTTAAGTGACACTGAAGACAGTAAAGTGTACCGCTAAATGAACAGCGAGGAAAGTCATTGAAAGTGAACAGTGCACGGAAAAAAGTGACATATACAGTGAAAATGTGAAGCTGTAATGTGATTATAAAAAAGGACCAACACAAAGGCTGAGTGACAGTGGACAGTATGATATTGATATGGATTTAACACTTGTTACTGCTGTTCAGTGAGTAATTTACAATGTTTGGCATGCCTTAGTGAATGACAATACGTAAGCATGTAACACACACACATACGCACACACACAGAGGGAGAGAGAAAGAGAGAGAGAGAGAGAGAGAGAGAGAGAGAGAGAGAGAGAGAGAGAGAGAGAGAGAGAGAGAGAGAGAGAGAGCGTTGCGTTGCGTTGAGTATTTGTAATGATAATGTCAGAAAAGTAAATTTTGCAGTTTCTTACAGTTTCGCTTAGTGTTGTTAAACATAACAGCTTTTAGCTCCATTAGTCCAATGGCTGATTTGTGTAATATTTCCTGCCAGGATGTACTGCTTGATTTCTAGAACCTTTGTACTCTGTTACATTCCTAAGAGTGCTACCAACCAGAAAGTACTATGTAGCAGTGACATAAACAGACACCAGCTGCACTCAGGTTTCCCCTTCCCCCGTCCTCTGACCACACAGTACCAACAGCAGTTAGCATTTCACAGCAGCAGTTTTGTTATCTCCCAGCCCCTCCCTCTGTCCGCCAGCCAGTACTACAAACAGCTAACCTAAATCAGCATCGCGCTGGCGCTGCAGATATCAGTTACCGATGCCTGCTTACTGGTTCTATTTATCCATAGTCCTTTCCGACACTTGGCTGAGGCGAGAAAAGAAGGCTTGTGCATGAGTGCCAGAGAGTACTAGCCAACACCAACATATTTTAATTTATTTTTATACATAAATAGCTGCTGCTCTGAACTCAACTTTTTGTTTCTTTAAGAGATGTATAAATTGTGACAAAATAGCCAGCATACCAGCCTCCTCCCGTGTAATGAAGTATTTCATTTGTAGGTAGCTAACTTTCAAACGCCATTTTCTCAAAAGTGACCTCTGAAGCGGTAGAACCTTCTGGCAGGGACCCCTCGAAATGTGCCCCATCACACCTTTGTGTCGACATCAATATTTATACCAACTCGCATCTTGCGCTCAGAATCAGATATTCTTCCCCTTCAAGTTCCTAGGTTTAAACTGTCAACTGTCAGCCAGCGTTCTTGTGCTGTATTAGGACCATCTGCATGGAATAATCTTTCACTTTCCCTTTGTCAATCACCTACCTGTTCTGCTTTCAAATCCAGTTTAAAAGCCCACCTCTTTTCCCAGACAATAAATTTTGCATATTGCTTCTTTCCATCAATGTGTGTGGTTTATTTTCCCCTGCGAGTTGAAAAGGTGGTCTGTGTTGATCGCATGCGTTTGTCTGATGCGTGGGTGCAACTTGAACTGTGAAGATTTGGCTCCATATGAATACTGTGGTTACTTATTTATTTATTATTTATGCTTCCGTTGATGAAAGCCGCCTCTTAAATTGAAGAACGTGGCATGTGAAGATAATTCTAACAAGTTGTGAGGCTGATCAAAAGAAAGAGAACATTTGTCTATTTCATATGAGCTTTTTTTCCAAAACTGTTATCTTGAACAATTGTAGATTATGTCACCGAAATGTTATTAAAGGGGTCAGTAGCCTAAAAAATGAACTGTAGGTCACGTGTGACTTGTATGATTGTTAGTTTCATCATGGTTTCAGCGTGCGCGCATTCACTACAAAGATGGTTATATTGGCAAAGAAAGTTTTGATTTTAACATACGCAATAATTTTTGTTCTTGTGCTTGTTGTTGTCGTTGTGTTATAAAAGTGCGCAAGTACAGGAGTGGGCAGAGGGCAGAAGAGATTGGTATTATGAACACAACCATGGTCACCTGTACCTCGTCTGATACACTGGCACCACACAAGGCCATCATACTGGTCAGGCCCAACAAGAACCGGCTAACAGCATCTGTTATAACCAATTTTGTTAGCAAATTAGATGAAGAATAAAATTGCCTCTTGCTGGAATCAATAAAATGCCAATATTTTGGTATATTTCTGGTGACAATAACATGACACACTAGAACAAGCAAGCACAGCATGAAATTAAGGAGCACAGTAAGTGTAAACCATCTAAATTGTCCGCTACAATCATAGCAATTACTCAAAGCCAGATGACAGAGACCAGTCTGGTTATTAAGGCCCCAATGTGATAATCCAGGGAGAAAAGGTATTATTGACAACAATATTCCGACAAACCATGTAACTACACAAAGTGCACCTGTTGAATATTGACTGAATTTCAACGTTGTTACAGGGAAACAAACAATGATAACATGATCAAGTGTGGCTAAGCAGATGAGTAGAAGTGATACATCACTGGCCAGAAGGGAAAAAAACCCAGCCACCTTACAAGTCACACTATTGGTCCATGCTTTTTCAAGATAGCTGTATTTTCCTTGGAGAATTTCATTACCTACTGTAACAATACTGATGTGAATTCCCGTACAGACATTAGCAAAGTGAAGATGTACAGAGAACATCATGAAATTGTCTCCAAATAGATTCTTTGAAATGTGCAGAGCCATTAAACAAGCAACATTTCCTAACACAACAAAAGTGCAAATCGTCCAAAAGTAAAATCTATATAATTTTGTTGGCAATAGTTCTGTACAGGAAAACAACGTTGGTTGTGGTGTTAAACACTTCATCATATTAGATTTTTGGGCCAAGATTTCATCACAGCAGATTCTAGCGTTTGATGAAAATATGATTTTTAACTGACTTAAATTTAACAAGAAACTGGAAGAAAAGAATTTGATTGGATTCCGTTCTATATCTAAAACAGTCAGTTGTGGTGTGTATCTTAACCCTGAGCCCATACACCTGATAGCAGAGGAAGACAGATTGAGATGTGTTAGGTGGGGAAGGTATATGGACAATTCCATAGAAAACGTATCTAAACAAGATCTTGAGACGTCTATTTTGGTTAGTGAGTAATACACATTAAATGGTTTATTTGTCAATGATAAAAGCGGATTGTCTGCTAGAATTAAAATTTTCAGATTTTTTAGCTCAAGAAATACATTAATGTTGATTGCTCTTAGAAGATTTTTGCTTAGACTTATATACTGTAGATTTAAAAGGTTTACAATCGGAACATCAACCAAAAAACAACGAGAAAGACTTAACCAAATGAGATAAACATTGGCGAAGAAATCAGACAAAGTCATTCCTGAACCTGTGGCATCTGCATAGCGAAGCTTAGGGAAAAGTTCAGCAGAGAAAGGCTTATGACACAAGAAAGAATGACCTTGACACAGACAGCCTTCAGGACAGGTTATGTCACACAGCAGTTCGTCGTCACGTTGTGGACACTGACCCCAGCCATCACACAGGTAATCCAAATGCAGACAAACTTTGGAAGCTCGACACCTGTAGAAACCAGGACATAACATTGTCTTACAGTCTTGTTCATCTTCTCCATAAGTACAGTCAGAAAATCCGTTACATCGAGTGTAGACAGGGAGACAGTACATCCAGTCTTCTGTACATGAGTAATGAGTGTCAGGACAAAACTCATTAGTTTTCATCAGCTGCTGAGTGAAGTAACCTGTGCCATCCAGAATGATGAAAAGTCGTTGTTTTCTGTCTGCCTGTTTGTATGTAGAGTAATGCTCATGACAATTTACTTCATCAGAATTATCAAGGCAGTCCGAGTATCCATTGCAGAGACTGCTGTACGATACAATTTGTCCTGTAGTGCACATAAACTTACTGTGAAAGAGATTCATACAAAATGACTCATCACTGTTATCTGGACAGTCCTGTCTGAAGTCACACACTAGGGTGTACGGAACTGTTGTTATTTCATTGTCACATTTGAAAGTGGCGATAATATATGCACCGTTTTTACTATGGCCATGCAGTGTATAGTTGCTCTTGGCACTTATATCAAACAACACACAAAAATGTGAATATACAATCTTTCCACAGTTACTGATGGGATCACATAACAAAAAGGAATGTGTTACATGACCACTTGGGCACTCCAACACCACCTGCTGTGTTCCTGTGAAGATGGATGGTGTTGACTGGAATTCCTGAAACTGAGCAGTATGGAAAGGAACCAGATTTTGTGACGGTGTTTCACATACCAGTACAGACAGTGCTGTTTGTAATATAAACCTGTGACCATAAAGCATGTTATCTATAAACATGTAACCAAGTTTTCTTGAAGGCCTATACCAGTACCCGTTCTCAAAGTGGTCAATGTTGTAAATCATTGTGTTATCAGACCACTTACGAAATTTGCTATACAAACTGGGTACAGAATTCATACTACCAGTAGTGCCACCTACAAATACAGAAAACCTGTGTTTTGCTTTTAAAATATATAGAAAGTTGTCTTGCTCGTTTCTGGTTTTTATTGAAACCAGTTTTCCACCTGTCTTCATGCACGCACGTTCTGCCTTTCGATAAGTTTTTGGTTTAATCAAAGGACTGTACCAGAAGCATTTATTTAGAGAAGCCACCAGACCCTGACATTTAGGACTGCTGAAGGGACAGTGTTCTGTTTCATCCTGTCTATTTTCACATTCTGTCCTCAGGTTACAGTCTAAGTGGTGCTTGAAGAAAGAATAGCGATCAACAGAACAGTTGAACAAACCATTCGCTAGCTTTCGGGGTTGATAAGAGTGGGATGAAAAGAAAACAATATTTTATGTTCAGTACCATAAATTAGATAATACCTATGAGAGCGATATTGAACACAGAGACATGATGTCAGAAAGACACTTGGTGGTGCGTCATATTTTATGCACGCACTGGTGAGTATTTGATGTCCTGCATTTACTTCCTGATAGCTAAATTCAATACATGGAATATGTTCATAGTTATAGAATACGTGTTTTGGCTGAAAGCTGATCATAGCGATATGTCCAACAAGTGTTTGCAGTTTTGCAGAAACATGGAAGAAATCTTTTTGATAGACTTTTAGGTCTGGTAAAAGTATATATCCCGAATGTCTCGATGCATATTGAAAAATAAAACCGTGCTGCCTAATTGCTTCAATCCTAATTTTAACAAGAGGAATGTTGCGGTGCAGTAAAAACAGGTGGTTTTTAGGTGTATCCATGACTGTTTCTTCAGATGAATGAGCATTGCATCTGATACAAAGGGCCTTCCAACGCGATAGAAAATGTGTAGATATTGACACTGCCGTTGACCATGGCCTACTCTCACACCAATATGCCAACCTTTCAATATGTACACGTATAAACATACCATGGGGCACCTGTACATGCAAATAACAGTAAATAGACTCACCACACACCCTGTAAGCCACTCCTTGTCGTTTTATAATGTTTTGCATTCTGTGCAGTTGACAAAATGACTGGTTGGCGTGTAGGATAACAATGTCTGTTTTGTTATACAGATATTCTATACCTGGGCAAATGTCACTGAATTTTAGTGGACTGGAAATGTTGTAAGACGAAGTAATGTTTGCTTGAGTTTGGGGTGCAATAACATTAGCACTGATGACATGAACGATGTCTGTTAATGACACAAACAAGGCGTATCTGACCATAGCAGAAAACTTGAAAGCTGTTACCATCCTCATCTTCTACGTTCATATGTACATCTTAAAAATACATGTTTAATTGGACATTAGTGTTACACAATTGATAAGTATTTCTATTTTTACATACACACACAGTACACATGGTTTTGTCAGTGTCACAGAGTGTCAATAAGAGCGAACACTTATTGTATTGGTCATGGTGTTTAAAACATTGTGCTGCTCACTGAACTTGTTGTTTTTGTTCGTCGTTTGTCTTCTGGTTGTACATTACAGGCTCTTCATGTCTGTTTCAACATTTTTTGCAAATCCGCCGGAGCCAGCAATTATAATCTCATCATGCTTTATAGATTTAGACAGCTGTGGTCATCATCAGATATATGCATCCTCTGCATTCGTCATATCAAGACAGACATTTAGCCATGGTTCATTTTTTCTTTCAGGGCACCGATATACGTGTGTTTACCAAAATGAGTCGCTGTACATGCGCTTATGTCTGTTTTCGTGTGTGTGCGTGTTTGAAGCCCTAGATGAATTTGGTACTGAAAAAATAAAAGTCTTTGTAAATGAAATTTATGAAACCAGAAAAATCCCTTAAGATATGACAAAATTACTATTCATTGCACATCCTAAGACAACAAGGGTTATAGAATGCGAACTCCATCATACAGTCAGTTTGATGAGTCATATAATACAGATCTTATTGGATTAATCATGACGAAGACAAAGAACAGATTCAACAGAGAAAGAGCAGAAGAACAATGTGGATTTGTTGAAGGGAAAGGAACTACTAACGTCATATACATCCTACGAATTCTCATAGAAAGGTCAATCAGGTTGACTATGTATATATCTTTTTGTTTTTGTTGATTACACCAAGGCTTGTGATGGGTATGACACGAAGAATTGATCAATTAACTCTCTAGAAAGGCTCAATATTGATGGAAAATATTTAAGAATAATCAGAAATATGTATTGGGGACAATCAGCAGCAATGAGAACAGAAAACTATCTCAGCTCTTTCCAAAATATCAAAAGAGGGGTTATGCAGGGATGTGCTCTGTCACCAGATTTGTTTTTATTCACTTTACAGCCAAACCATTTGAGAAACCTAGAAAAATGCCTTGGGATAAAGGTAGGAGAAAAAAATGATAAACCATCTTTGTTACGCAGATGACACCGTTCTAATTGCAGAAAATGGAAAAGATCAACAAAATCTTGTGAATATAATAGAAATAGAAAGCAGAACTTAAGTGCTGGAGCTAAATAGCAATAGGACTGAAGTCATAGTAATCAGAAAAAAAGAAATCCACTCATGCAAAATAACACGAAATATCACAACATTGAGACAGGTTGGTAAGTTTAAATTTCTGGGAATGGTCATTTCACCAGATATACATGTAGATGGACATCAGAAATAGTCAGAAGAATTGGCCAAGCTAAAACAGCATTTAAGAAGATGAAAAGCATTCTTACAAGCAAATGCTTATCAATTAACATCAGGAAGAAATGTGTTATTTAGGACCGATCACGTTGTATGTGGTGAAAGGAGGGGACAGCCAACACGCAAAGTCAAACATGACTGAGGCAACTGAAATGTGATTTCTAAGAAGAATATTGGAATTGCATGGATAACACACACACACACACACACACACACACACACACACACACACACACACACACACACACACACACACACACACACACACACACACACACACACACACACACTAAACAAACGAGACAGTCTTGAAGGAGGCAGCCACAAGAACATTAGAAAGATAACGAGCAACTTTTCCGTGGACAGCAAAGAAAACAAACCAGACAGTATCAAACGAGGCAAACACAGAAAGGACATTTACAGAACATTTTATGAGGCAAGATAAATTAGAGCATTTAGTCACAAAAGGAAAGTTGGAGGAAAAAAGAGCACCAGATAGACCCAGGTAGAAAATACTGGACACACTTGCATGGTGGCTGAGGACAGAGAGGGTCGGAGATGTACTTGGTATGGAGGACCATAATCGCCAACGCCATATGAAGGGAACATGACAATGATGTTAAAGTGTTTGCATATCTCTCTCTCTGTCTCTCTTTCTGTCTCTTTTTTGTCTCTCTCTCTGTCTCTCTCTGTATATCTATCTATCTATCTATCTATCTATCTATGTACACACACACACACACACACACACACACACACACACACACACACAAACTATACTAAATATATATATATATATATATATATATATATATATTTATTTAATGTACATGTTCAAATCAAATTCAGTGCTCTGGAAAACGCTGGTGACAGTGAGGAACAATGGACAAAGTTGAGGAATTCGATAAATGAAGCTTGTGAGGAAATCCCTAAGGCAGATAGAAAAGCAAAAAAGAACTGGATGAAATTTTGGACTTGATGGAGGAAAAAAGGAAGGCAAAGAGAAATGAGGAGATCTACAGGAAGATAAACAAGATCAGGAATAGGTGCAATGAAGCTAAGGAAGCTTGGCTGAAAACAAAGTGCAAAGAAATGGAAGACCGACACAAAACGGATCCTCAGGGTATGTACAGACGAATTGAAGAAATTGTCCACAGAAAAAATACATGCACATCAACTGTTTGCTTGAAATCGAAAGATGGCACTCTAATCATGGAAAAGGACAAAATATTAGACAGATGGGGAGAGTACATTAAAGACCTTTTTGAGGATGACAGAAAAGAAGAACACATTGCAAAAAAGAACTTTGAGGGACCACCCATAATGAAAGATGAAGTTAGAGCGGCACTGAAAAAGATGAAACCGGTGTAACGTCCCATCTTGTCCCCCTCTCGCGCAGGTCCCCCGTGGGACCTATTGGTGTCCCAGATCGTCCCCCGGGGGACGAATCAGTGTCCTGAATCGTCCCCCTGGGGAATTTATGGGCAGTCCCCCCCGTGCTGTTCTGGTCCCCCCCTGAATTCACCAACATGCCTGTCCCAAAAGGTCCCCCCCCCCCCCTGTAGTACTCTTGTAGGTGCACGTCTGTCTGTCTGTCTGTCTGTCTGTCCGTCTCTCTGTCTCTGTCTGTCTGTCTGTCTGTCTCTCTCTCTCTCTTTCCAGTTCTGTGTCTCTGTGTCTCTGTCTCTGTCTCTGTCTCTCTCTCTCTCTCTCTCTCTCCCCATGTCTGTGTCTGTGTTCCTCTCTCTCTTTCTTTCTTTCTCTGTCTGTCTGTCTCTCTGTATATCTGTATCTCTCTGTCTCTGTCTCTGTCTCTGTCTCTGTCTCTCTCTCTCTCTCTCTCTCTCTCTCTCTCTCTCTCTCTCTCTCACCCCAGTATATCCTGGCGTTCACCGCAGTCTCCAGCTCTGCGTGGAAAAGATCCACCATTGGGCTGAAGAGAATGGCTTTACTTTCTGCACCACAAAAACTCATTATATTCATTTTCATAACCAATGAATGTTTTTTTCTGGATCCCGAAATCCATCTTGATAAATCAACAATTACAGCAGTTCATCATCATCATCAGGTGCCTTGCCGCATGGCGTTGGCGATTATGGACTTCCATCTATCTTTATCTCTTCTTGCCTCAAGCATCTTTTCCACCCTCCTTGTCTTCAGCCACTCTACAAGTCCGTCTAGTATCTTCTCCCAGGGTCTACCCGGTGCTCTCCTTCCCTCCAGCTTTCCCGTTGTGACCACGTGTTCCAATTCCCCTTTCCTCATAAAATGGCCTATGAATGCTGCCTGCTTTTTCCTAATCTTCCTTATGAATGATCTACTTGTATCTGCCTCCATCAAGACTGTCTCGTTTGTTTTCTTTGCTGTCCATGGAACTCTCAACATCCTTCTTAGAAACCACATCTCGGCTGCCTCAGTCTTGTTCTGGCTTTGTTTGTTGACTGTCCACACCTCGCAACCGTACAACAGTATTGGTTCTATATAACATTCAAGAACTCTTTTCCTGATGTTGACTGATAGGCATTTGTTGGTAAGAATGCTTTCCATCTTCTTGAATGTTGTTTTGGCCTGGCCGATTCTGCTGGCTATTTCTGATGTACATCTGCCGTCTGATGAAATGATCGTTCCCAGGTATTTAAACTTATCAACCTGTTTCAAAGTTGTGCCATTTGCTGTTATTTTGGGATTTCATGTTTTTTACTGATCACCATGACTTCAGTCTTCCTGCTGTTTAGTTCCAACCCCTTACCTTTGCTTTCTATTACAAGTATATTCACAAGGTTTTGTAGGTCCCTTTCACTTCCTGCAATTAGCACGGTGTCATCTGCGTATCGAATGTTGTTTATCATTTTTCCTCCAACCTTTAATCCAGGGTCTTCCTCTAGGTTTCTCATGATGTTTTCGCTGAAAAGTGAAAACAGATCTGGTTACAAAACACAACTCTGTCTGACTCCTCTTTTGAAGTTTTGGAAAAAGCTTATATCGTTTTTCATTCTCATTGCAGCTGTTTGTTCCCAATACATATTTCTCATTATTCGTAAATCTTTTCCATCAATATTGAGTCTTTCTAGTTGGTTGATCAGTTCTTCATGTCTTACCCGATCGAAAGCCTTGGTATAGCCAACAAAGCATAAATACAAATCCTTATTCACCTCGATTGACTCTCTATGATAGTTCTTAGGATGTATATGGCATTAATAGTTCCTTTCCCTTCCACAAATCCACACTGTTCATCTGCTATTTCTCTTTTGATTCTATTCCTTGTCCTCATCATGATCATTCTTAATAGGATCTTGATTACAAGACTCATAAAACTGATTGTGCGATGGAGTTCACATTCTATAGCCCCTGTCTTCTTTGGATGAGCAATGAAAATTGATTTTGACATATCTTTGGGGATTTTTCCAGTGTCGTAAATTTCATTTAGGAGGACTGTTATTTTTTCTTTGCCGAATTCCCCCAGGGCTTCAATCATCTCTGTAGTAATGTTGTCTGGTCCTGGGGCTTTTCCTGGTTTCATCTTTTTCAATGCTGCTCTAACTTCATCCTTCATTATGGGTGGTCCTTCAAAGTTCTTTCTTATAATGTGTTCTGCGTTTCTGGCATCTTCAAAAAGGTCTTTAATGTACTCTCCCCTTCTGTCTAATATTTTGTCTTTTTCCTTGAGAATCGTACCACCTTTCGATTTTAAGCAACCAGTTGATGTGCATGTATTTTTCCTGTGGAACATTTCTTCAATTCGTCTGTACATACCCTGAGGATCCGTTTTGTGTTGGTCTTCTATTTCTTTGCATTTTGTTTTCAGCCAAGCTTCCTTGGTTTCATTGCATCTATTCCTGATCTCCTTGTTTATTACAAGTATATTCACAAGGTTTTGTAGGTCCCTTTCACTTCCTGCAATTAGCACGGTGTCATCTGCGTATCGAATGTTTGTTTATCATTTTTCCTCCAACCTTTAATCCAGGGTCTTCCTCTAGTTTCTCATGATGTTTTCGCTGAAAAGTGAAAACAGATCTGGTTACAAAACACAACCCTGTCTGACTCCTCTTTTGAAGCTTTGGAAAGAGCTTATATCGTTTTTTATTCTCATTGCAGCTGTTTGTTCCCAATACATATTTCTCATTATTCGTAAATCTTTTCCATCAATATTGAGTCTTTCTAGTTGGTTGATCAATTCTTCATGTCTTACCCGATCGAAAGCCTTGGTATAGCCAACAAAGCATAAATACAAATCCTTATTCACCTCGATTGACTCTCTATGATAGTTCTTAGGATGTATATGGCATTAATAGTTCCTTTCCCTTCCACAAATCCACACTGTTCATCTGCTATTTCTCTTTTGATTCTATTCCTTGTCCTCATCATGATCATTCTTAATAGGATCTTGGTTACAAGACTCATCAAACTGATTGTGCGATGGAGTTCGCATTCTATAGCCCCTGTCTTCTTTGGATGAGCAATGAAAATTGATTTTGACATATCTTTGGGGATTTTTCCAGTGTCGTAAATTTCATTTAGGAGGACTGTTATTTTTTCTTTGCCGAATTCCCCCAGGGCTTCAATCATCTCTGTAGTAATGTTGTCTGGTCCTGGGGCTTTTCCTGGTTTCATCTTTTTCAATGCTGCTCTAACTTCATCCTTCCTTATGGGTGGTCCTTCAAAGTTCTTTCTTATAATGTGTTCTGCGTTTCTGGCATCTTCAAAAAGGTCTTTAATGTACTCTCCCCTTCTGTCTAATATTTTGTCTTTTTCCTTGAGAATCGTACCATCTTTCGATTTTAAGCAACCAGTTGATGTGCATGTATTTTTCCTGTGGAACATTTCTTCAATTCGTCTGTACATACCCTGAGGATCCGTTTTGTGTTGGTCTTCTATTTCTTTGCATTTTGTTTTCAGCCAAGCTTCCTTAGTTTCATTGCACCTATTCCTGATCTCCTTGTTTATCTTCCTGTATAATTCCTCGTTTCTCTTTGCCTTCCTCCGTTCCTCCATCAAGCCTAAAAAAATTTTTTGTCATACAGTTCCTTTTTGCTTTTCTATCTACTACAGGGATTTATTCACAAGCTTCATTTATCGAATTTTTCAACTTTGTCCATTGTTCCTCACTGTCACCGACGTCTTCCAGAGCACTGAATTTGTTTTGAACATGTACATTAAATTTTTGACGTATCACTTCATCTCTCTTTAAGAGTCCAAGATCTAGTTTGATGTTGCTTTTGGTCTGTTTCCTTTTCGTAATTTCAACCTAAAACTTCCCACTACAGGATTGTGGTCACTCTTGCAGTCTGTGCCTGGTAGTGTTTTTGCTGACAATAAAGAATTTCCGCCGCTCAAACTAGGTGTTTCCAACTATGAACTCATTCATCTGTGCCCATTCTACAAGTTTCCCTCCCTTTTCATTTTGTGTACCAAGGCCATGAGGTCCAACTATATCCTCCACCCTATCCTTTCCCACTTTAACATTAAAATCTCCCATTATTATGGTAACTTCTTGGGCCTTGGCCATCTCTAATACTTCTAGAAGTTGTCGATATCTTCCTGAGTACTTGTGGATGTTGGTGCATACACCTGAATGATGTTGATATCAAATGGTCTGCCTCCCAATTTGACCAGCAAGACTCTGTCGGACACAGCCCAGTATCCCTTAACTGCTTTTGATTTGTCCCTGGCCATTACAATGCCTACTCCTCTTTCATGTGAGTTTCCTCCAGAGTATATCACTGTATACTCTCTGGATGTTATCATGCCTGCCCCCTTCCATTTCACTTCCCCTAGTCCTAAAATACTAATGTTAAACCTTTCCATCTCTATTTTGACATTGTCTAATTTGCAGTTAAAGAAGCTAAATTTCTGGGGATCATTTTTGACCAAAAAATTAACTTCCATAGCCACATCTCTCCTTTCTTCTCAGTGTTCCAGTTTCGTTTAACTGGTTACGTGTACGTGTGTGCTTGTTTGCCCTGTATGGGTCCCCACACTATGCTCTGAGAGTATAGTCAGCGACACTCCAATTACGTTGGGAGGTGCATGCTGGGCATGTTTCTGTAGCCGGCACTGACGTCAGCTCTGGACATCAGCGTCAGGATCTTTAAAATCCAAGCTCGATTTTTGATGCATGCGTGCTCAGACTTGACCTCGGTTTATATTCTCACCCAAAGGAGTAGGAAATGGGGGTAAAGTGTTTTTCCCACAAACACAAAGCCTGCAGTGACCTGGAATCGAACTCACAGTTGTGAGACTCGCCGAATTTCAAGTTCAGCGTGTTATCCATTACACTAACGCCCCCCCCCCCCCCCCCAGCCACATCAAACACCTTAAAACTTCCTGTCAGAAGGCTCTGAACATTCTTCGAGTCGTGGTGCACACAGACTGGGTCGCTGATAAGAAAACTCTTCTGTATCTCTACAGAGCCCTAGTCCGATCCAAACTGGATTACGGATGTGTAATCTACATTTCGACAAGGGACTCCTACCTTAAAACATTAGATCCTATTTATCATCAAGGGCTGCGTTTGTGTTTGGGCGCATTTCGTACATCTCCTGTGTAGAGTCTATATGCAGAAGCAAGGGAAGCCTCTCTTGCCAACCGCCGACTAAAACTCTGAATTACTACATCAAACTATTCTCGGAAATGAAAAACCCTGCCTACGATTGTGTTTTTGATCCAAAATATGTGAAAGAATATGAAAAAAGTATTATGTGTATTCCACCGTTTGGTATCCGTATCCGCCCACATGTGGAAAAGGCTGAGATCAACCGGGGCGTGATCTGTGACTACTCCAAATTTCCAGACAACCGACCATGGACCTTCCATACACCGGAAGTTCGATTCGACCTTGCATCTTACCGAAAACATTCTACCTTTATAGTGAACTATGTCGGCAATATCCCTCACATGAAAAAGTCTTCACTGATGGTTCCAAATCAGGAAGTGGTGTGGCTGCTTCTGCAATCCTTTTGTCAGATGGTGTTAAAAAATCCAGTGAACACATACCTTCTGACAGCTCTGTGTACACAGCGGAGCTGACTGCTCTTAACCTAACACTTGAGACAATTCTGGCTTCCAAATGAAAGACATTTATTATTTGTTCTGACTCACTGTCAGCACTGGAGGCTATGTCATGTCGTAACTTAAACCAACATTGTTTTGGTTTGGGTCCCTGGTCATGTGGGTATTCGCAGGAATGAGATGGCAGATGCTGTAGCGAAGGAGGCCACAGCAGACAGAATGTCCACTTCCGTTATACCCTTTAGTGATCTGAAGTGTAAAGTCCACTCTTACACTTATGCATTATGGCAAGAAGAATGGAGCCAACAAGTGAATAATACATTTTTTAAAGTCCGTCCTACTCTTTCAGAGTCCCTTCCTTCATTGGGAGGAACCCGTAAAGAGAATGTAGTTCTTACTCGTCTTAGAATTGGTCATACTCTTTTAACTCATTCATATTTGTTGAAGGTTAAAGGGGCCCCTTGGTGTGTTCCATGTGATGAGCCTCTCACAGTAAAACATATTTCAATGTTATGCAATGATTTAAACGAGATACGGCATAAACATTACACGGCAGAGACAATAAGGACCTTGTTCCGGGACGTCCCGTCATGGGCGATCCTGGAATTTTTGAAAGAGATTTGAGCCTTGAGATGACTCATATTGGTTGGCAAGGCCAAAATGACTTTTAAAATGTGATTTTTTATCGGAAAAACAAACGTGGTTGAAGCTCTACGAGGTGACAGCCTTGAGATGGCCCATGCTGGTCGACGAGGCTATAAGCAACGTGATTTGATTTGATTTCTCTCACCCCCTTCTCTGTCTCTCCTCCCCTGTTTCTCTCTCTCTCTCTCTCTCTCTCTCTCTCTCTCTCTCTCTCTCTGTATCTGTCACGCACTCGTGTGTGTGTGTGTGTGTGTGTGTGTGTGTGTGTGTGTGTGTGTGTGTGTGTGTGTTGTGTGTGTGTGTGTGTGTATACACAAACACTCTCTCACTATACAGAGAGAGAGAGAGCACAGATAGACAGACATACTGACAGAGCAGACAGAGAATGGGGTGTGAGAGAGAGACAGAGAGAGAGAGACAGAATGAATGAGACGGAGAGAGAGACGGAAAGAGAGACGGACAGACAGACAGGCAGAGAGACAGACAGAGAGAGAGAAAGAAAGAGAGAGAGAAGAGAGAGAGAAAGAAAGAGAAAGACAGAGAGAGAAGAGAGAGAGAGAGACGAGACAGACAGACAGACAGACAGAGAGACACACAGAGAGAGGAACAAAGACGCAGACATGGAGATAGAGACAGAGAGACAGAGAGACGGACAGACAAACAGAGACAGACGTGCACGTACAAGAGTACTACAGGGGACCTTTTGGGACAGGCATTTGGTGAATTCAGGGGGGGGGACCAGAACAGCACGGGGGGGGGGGGGGGGGGGACTGCCCATAAATTCCCCCGGGGGACGATTCAGGACACTGATTCGTCCCAAGGGAGACGATCTGGGACATCAGTAAGTCCCCCGGGGACGATCTGGGACACCGATAGGTTCCGCGGGGGACCTGCACAAGAGAGGGACGAGATGGGACGTTACACCGGGAAATAGCAGAAGAAAGTGTGGATTTGTGGAAGGGAGAAGGACTATTAAATGCCATATACACTCCTAAAAACATCTAGAGAGGTCAAAATGAGATGAATAAGATTTGTGTTTATGCTTTGTTGACAACACCAAGGCTTTCGATCGGGTAAGACATGATGAATTGATCAACCAACTGGAGAACTCAATGTTGATGGAAAAGATCTACGAATAATCAGAAATATGTACTGCAATGAGAATAGAAAACAACGTGAGCTCTTTCCAAAATAGCAAAAGAGGAGTCAGACAGGGTTGCGTTTTGTCACCAGATCTGTTTTCATTTACAGCGAAAACATCAAGAGAAATCTAGAAGAAGACCCTGGATTAAAGGTTGGAGGGAAAATGATAAACAGCATTCGATACGCAGATGACACCGTGCTAATTGCAGAAAATGAAAGAGACCTACAAAACCTTGTGAATATACTAGAAATAGAAAGTAATGGAAAGGGGCTGAAACTAAACAGCAGGAAGACTGAAGTCATGGTGATCAGTAAAAAACATGAAATCCCTTCATGCAAAATTGATAGATTCAAATACCTGGGAACGATCATTTCATCAGACGGCAGATGCACATTAGAAATAGCCGGCAGAATCGGCCAAGCAAAAACAGCATTCAAGAAGATGACAAGCATTTTTACCAACAAATGCCTGTCAATTAACATCAGGAAGAGAGTTCTTGAATGTTATATGGAACAATACTGTCGTACGGATGTGAGGCATGGACAGTCAACAAACAAAGCCAGAACAAGATTGAGGCAGCCGAGATGTGGTTTCTAAGAAGAATGTTGAGAGTTCCATGGGCAGCAAAGAAAACAAACGAGACAGTCTTTTTGGAGGCAGACACAAGTAGATCACTCATAAGGAAGATTAGGAAAAGACAGGCAACATTTTTAAGCCATTTTATGAGAAAGGGGGATTGGAGCGCCTGGTCACAACGGGAAAGCTGGAGGGAAGGAGAGCACCGAGTAGACACAGGGAGAAAATGCTGGACGGACTTGCAGAGTGGCTGGGGACGAGGAGGGTCGGGGAGATCCTAGTGGCAACAAGAGATAAGGCAGATGGAAGTCCATGATCGCCAACGCCATGCGGCAGGGCACCTGATGATGATATATATACATATCACTATCTCTCTCCTTCTATCTATCTATCTCGCTATCTCTCTCTCTCTCTTTCTCTCTCTCTTCTTTCTGTCGCTGTCTCTGTCTGTTCGTCTCTCTCTCTCTCTCATCTCTCTCTCTCTCTCTCTCTCTGTCTCTTACACACACCTCTACCCGCATTCATCTTTGGTGCTGTGTTAACAGTAGACTCTTCCCCTTACTTCCTTTCGTCATAACTGTTTTTCTCATCTGATCAGCTGCTCTGTGCATTTCATTTTGGAACTGTGTTGGTTGCTCCCTGCTTCTGGACTTGGTTGCGTGTTGGTTGTGTTTTTTGCTTCTTTCTCCATCCACGTTCTCTGTGTTGATGGCGTTTCTGGATTTACTTTCTGTGTGCCATCAACTGCTCTTTGTGAATGCTGAGCTAGCTGTCGATGTATGGTAGGTTTCTTGCACACTCATAACTCAAGCTTTCTCAGCATTCATTAATTTTCTTGTTTTCAATTTGTACATCATTCAAACTTACTTATCATTCATTGATTTTCTAGTCATTTCATGGTTAGATTCCGACTATCATCCTATTTCCTTTAATTCATGTATCTGTGTTTTTCTTCCTAAACTGACATTGATTGCAAACAGCAATCTGATAAGAACACGTGCCTGAACAACATAACAGTGTACACATGTCTCATCACATCCATGAATGTCATGGTATGCTATAGATTTCTTAGTATCACCACTGGAATGCTTTGATGCTGTTGGCGTTTCTGCTTTCAGAAAACGTAGCAATTCGAACATTTGCAAGAACAGTTGCAGCATTAACCACAACAACTACAAAAACCATGAAATACAAAGCAATGAACATAATTATGCATACATACGGATTCTCTGTATGTATATCAATGTAAGACGTTAAAGGAAGTAAGATGTGAAAGATGCAGGATGTGACAGACGTGCTGCAAGAGAACTCAACACAAAACGTTCAGTGCAGAAATAAAGTGTCTTGAGCTGGCCATTGAGCCAAAACGCTGGGGAAAATGTAGAATTCTGTTTGTTTTCATTCTCTCTCTCTCTCTCTCCTCTCTCTTCTCCTCTCTCTCTCTCTCTCTCTCTCTCTCTCTCGCATGTGTGTGTGTGTGTGAGAGAGAGAGAGAGACAGACAGACAAAGAGAAAGACAAAGAGAAAGATAGAGAGATCAAGAGCAACAAGAAGAAAAACAACAATCTCTCTCTCTCTCTCTCTCTCCTCCTCTCTCTCTCCTCTCTCTCATCTCTCTCTCCTCTCCTCTCTCTCCCTCTGTGTGTGTGTGTGTGTGTGTGTGTGTGGTGAGAGAGAGAGAGAGAGAGACAGACAGACAGACAGACCAAAGAGAAAGACAAAGAGAAAGATAGAGAGATCAAGAGAAACAAGAAGACGAACAACAATCACTTTGCTGCAGTTGCTGCACCTACTACTACTACTATCGCTAATACTGCAAATGGATTGGAAGCCAAACTGTTTGCCACTATAAAGTACACAGCTACGGACTACACAACAAAGACACAGGTGTATTATAAGCACAAGTGCCGATCTCATTGTCAGTAATGCGATTGTTGGTTTCATCTGGCATATATCACTTTCTCAACGACGACACGTTCTCCGCTTTACAGGTGATTTATGTTCCTTTAATCAATGACAGCACGTGACTTCCTGCACGAGAAACTCCGATGAAACCGTGATTTATTGCTTTGTGTTGTAACCAAGATTTAGTATCACCATTGAACGAATAGCACCAAAGTAAAGAAGATAAATTAAAGCAAATTATCATCGCAACTAGAAACCTCACCTTCCTTTCCCCGTCACATTACCTAACGATTGCCACCACTCTGATTGTGGTTAAAGCCATCATAGTGTTCGCTAATATTTTTCAACAGCTGGTTTTATAAATGACCAACAAGAAAGTGTATCCAGTCTTTCAGTTAAATGTTTCTGAATGATTCGTTGATAACACAAGCTTAATTGGAACCAAACACTCTTTATCCAGCCTTTAAGCAGAAAACGGTGTGTATTTGTGTATTTTACCCATGTGATGGCACTGTTGAAATACATGACAATTCATGGATGAGAATTCAAAAATGATACAGTATGTTTTGTAGTACAAGAAAATGTGATCTTCATTTATTGGATACTTGTAATATATATAAATACTAAGACTGTGAGAAAGATAACACTTAAGCAATCTCTAAACGTTCAATGAATCAATGCACACTAGGTCCAAATTAGTTTGAAAAATAGCACCATTTGAATTACTATGTCATCGCTCCAGATATAGTATGCTGTATCCAAGTGGCATGTTGAATGTTGACAATTTGCAAAATATATGTATGATGCAGATTATGTTTATGATTGGCTGCATTTAAAAATGTGTTATTCTTATTACGCAAACGTTTTATACTGTATTTTATTACAACCAATGTTGATGATGATTTTACCAGGATGTAGAAACTATTAACTGTTGGTCTTTTTATCTTCAGTTATTACAACCATTCAGCGTATTACACGTGTGCACGAGCACACACACACACACTGACATACACACACACACACACACACACACACACACACACACACACACACACACACACACAAAAACACAAACACACACACACACACACACACACAGACACACATACACACACACACACACACACACACACACACACACACACACATGACAAGATCTGTTGGTTGTTGTCAAATATGCTCGGTAAGATATATTTCATATTTCATATTCATTTCATTGGTATATTAACCACTTGGCCACAAGTACTCGGTATACATGTATGTGTGGTGGACTACATCAAAGACAACAGCCATACAGTACCCGGTGTATGTGGCTTTATTACACCAAAGACGACACCAATACAGTACCCGATAAATGTGGGGTGGATTACATCAACGTCCAACAAACAACCCGCCATCATCATCATCATCATCAAGTGAACTTCCGCATGGCGTTGTCGATCATGGCCGTCTACATGTATCTATCCCTTGTTGCTGCAAGCACATCTTCCACCCTCTCTGTCTTCAGCCACTCTGCAAGTCCATCCAATATTTTTTACCTGGGTCTACCTGGTACTCTCTTTCCCTCCAGCTTTTCTGTTGTGACCAGGTTCTCCAATTCCTCTTTCCTCATAAACAACCCGCCATAATCGAGTGAAGTAAAGAGAGAAATCCATGTTGTCCAGTCAGTTTTTAAAAAAAGTCGTTCACACTCCTGTCCCTGGCCGCTTGACACTCCCCAACTGTCAGCAGGGTGTGGTACCTATTGCCAGCTGCTTGTATTGACAGTCACAAACACACACACACACACATACACACACGCACACACAATGTATGTCTTCTTATTATCGGTATTATTACTTTTATCATCATCATTTCCCTTCCTTTCTTTCCTTCCTTCCTTCTTCTTTCCTCTTCTTTTCCTTTTTTTCTCCTTCTTCTTCTACTTCTTCTTCTTTTTCTTCTTCTTGCTCTTCTTCCTCTTCTTCTTCTTCTTCTTCTTCTTTTTAGCAGTACAGATTGTTAATTCCGGAATGTACGAATGCTAACGAGTTGTCTTTAACCCTTTTCCTACGAAGAAAATAGGTCACTGTACTAACTATTGACCAAGTAATGTTAGGAGAGAGACTTCAGAAACATTCAAACTATGCCTGTTTTTTGCTATTTTTGTTGCCTAAAACGTGTAAACGCAGAAAGAAAATGACAAGAGTATACTCCCTTTGCCGGAAAAGGATTCACGTCATTTTCTATTTATATACTCCAAACTGAAACTTCGGTTCAGGGCACGAAATCCTCGTGACGTGGTCCACGGAGAGAGAAAGCTGTGTCACGAGGATCTTGTGACGCGGTCCGGAATGTGTTAAAGGGGAATAACTTGTCCATCACTGTTCAGTTAAAAAGGATGAATTATGTCCCTCAGCTAAAGGTCGGGACAGTGTATGTGTGAGTGTGTGTGTGTGTGTGTGAGTGTGTGTATGTGTGTGTATGTGTGTGTATGTGTGTCTGTGTGTCTGTTGTGTGTGTGATACGTGTGTGTGTGATACGTGTGTGTGTGTGTGTGTGTTTATTGAGATTTACTCTTATAACAATGAATGTGTGTACGTGTGTGCGTGCGTCAGTGTGTGTGTGTGCGTGCGCGCACGCGCACGCGCGTGTGTGTCACCACCACCATCATCACCACCACGACCACTACCATCACACCACCATCACCTCCTCACTACCACCACCATCACTATCACCACCACAATCATCATATTCACCACACCATAATCACCACCATCACCACCACCCTTCCATCACCACCATCACCACCACCATCACATCACTATTTGTACAACAACAACAACTACTACTATTACTACCTTTACCATTATTACCACCACCTCGATTCATCATCATCATGTGCCCTGCTGCATGGCATTGGCGATCATGCCTTCCACATGAATCTATCTCTTGTCGCAGCAGGTACATCTTCCATCCTCTCTGTTCTCAGCCACCCTGCAAGTCCATCCAATATTTTTTCCCTGGGTCTACCTGGCGTTCTCTTTCCCTCCAGCTTTCCTGTTGTGATCAGGTGCTCTAATTCCCCTTTCTTTATAAAATGGCCTATAAATGTTGCTTGTCTTTTCTTAATCTTCCTTATCAATGATCTTCTTGTGTGTGCCTCCATCAAGACTGCCTCGTTTGTTTCTTTGCTGTCCATGAAACCTCAACATTCTTTTTAGAAATCACATTTTGGCTGCCTCAGTCTTCTTCTGGCTTTGTGTGTTGACTGTCCACACCTCACAACCGTATAATATTATCGGTTCCATATGACACCCAAGAAGTCTCTTCTTGATGTTAATTGATAGCCATTTGTTGGTAAGAACGCTTTTCATCTTTTTGAATGCTGTTTTGGCATGACCAATTCTGCTGGCTATTTCTGATGTGCATCTGCCGTCTGGTGAAATAACCGTTCCCAGATATTTAAAATTATCAATCTGTCTCAGAGTTGTGCCGTTTGATATCATTTTGCATGAGTAGCTTTCATGTTTCTTATTGATTACCATGACTTCAGTCTTCTTGCTATTTAACCTCAGCCCTTTATTTTTGCTTTCAATTTCTATTATATTCACAAGGTTTTGTAGGTCCCTTTCAATTTCTGCAATTAGCACGGTGTCATCTGAGTAACGAATGTTTATCATTTTCCCTCTAACCTTTATCCCAGGGCATCCTTCTTGGTTTCTCATGATGGTTTCGCTGTAAAGTGAAAAGGAATCGAAAGAGCTTATATCGTTTTCTGTTCTCATTGCTGCTGTTTGTTCCCAATACATATTTCAGATTATTCTTAGATTTATTTTTACCAGTATTGACCCTTTCTAGTTGATTGATCAATTCTTCATGTGTAACCCAATCGAAAACCTTAGTATAATCAACAATTCATAAATGTAAATTCTTGTCCAATTCCATTGTCCTCTATATGATACTTCGTAGGATGTATATGGCATTAATAGTTCCTTTTCTTTCGACAAATCCACATAGTTCTTCTGCTATTTCTCTTTTGATTCGGTTCCATGTCCTCATCATGATTATTCTTAATAAGAGTTTTGTTACATGACTCATCAAGCTGATTGTACAATGGAGTTTGCATTCTGTATCCCCTGATTTCTTTGGAATTGCAGTGAAAATTGATTTTGACATATCTTGGGGATTTTTCCGGTGTCATACATTTCATTAAGGAGGACTGTTGTTTTTTTCAAAATACCGAATTCCCCCAGGGCCTCAATCATCTCTGTAGCAATATTGTCTGGTTCTGGGGCTTTTCCTGGTTTCATCTATTTTGATGCTGCTTCATCTTTCATTAGGGGTGGTCTTTCATTGATCGTTTTTATAATGTGTTCTTCGTTTCTGTCATCTCTAAAAAGGCCTTTAATGTACCCTCCCTATCTCCCTTACTACCTCTACTACCACTACTACTTCTGTACTACTGATACTGCAAAGCAAACGATTTTCAACATTACCGAAAACACTACTGCTACCACCACCACCACCACCACCATCACCACCACTCCCACCACCACCACCACCACCAACCAACACTACTACTACTACTACTACTCTTGAACAAATGACTTTCTACTGTCTCTCTCTGTCTCTGTCTGTGTGTCTGTCTGTCTGTCTGTCTGTCTGTCTCTCTCTCTTCTCTCTCTCTCTCTCTCTCTCTCTCTCTCTCTCTCTCTCTCTCTCTCTCTCCTGTGTATGTATGCGTGTGCGTATGTGTGTGAGTCCGTTTTTCTAATATCACATTCCGTGAATAGACATTAAATGAAATTGAACACACACACAGACACGCGCTCATGCACACGCACGCACGCACACACGCACACACGCACAGAAACACACAAAGCTATGAGGTCACAGTGGGTATAGCCTATATACCAACTGCACAATGTTGAAGGATCAATGGGTGTAAGAAATCCAAAACAAGTGTGACTGCCTGCGTTCAAACAAACAGGAACCAAAAAAAAAAAAACAACAACAGAAAATCCTTGAAAATAGAATCAGAACGCGTATTTAACACAACCAGACAAGACAGGCGCCAATTTTCGGCCAGCTGGCCTTTGTCAAGCGTAAACGTAAGATCACAAACGAATAAACACCAGATACAAAAATTAGGAGAAAAAGACTGAAACTTCCCTGTTGCTTGGTCCAGTGGGAGAAAATGAGAAAAAAATGGTCACAGTTGTTGCTTATTTACCTACTGCACAAAGCTATAGGATCACAATGTGTAGCCTATTCACCTACTACACAAAGCTATAGGGTCATAATGTGTAGCCTATTCACCTACTGTACAAAGCTATAGGGTCACAATGTGTGGCCTATTCACCTACTGCACAAAGCTATAGGGTCGCAATGTGTAGCCTATTCATCGACTACACAAAGCTATAGGGTCAATGGGCGTAGCCTATTTATCTACCGCACAAAGATATAGGGTCACAATGGATGTAGCCTATTACACAAAGCTATAGGGCCACAATGGATGTAGCCGATTCATCTACTGCACAAAGCTATAGGGTCTGTGGGTGTACCCTACTTATACACAAAGCTGTAGGGTCAGTGGGTGTAGCCTATCTACCTATTGCACAAAGTTATAAGGTCACATTAAGTGTACCGTATTTACCTGCCACACAAAGCTAAGGGTCACATTAGATGTACCGTATTTACCTAATACACAAAGCTATAGGGTCAGTGGTTGTTGCCTATTCATTGTGGTGTGGTATATTCACCTACTGCACAAAGCTATAGGGTCAGAGGATATAACATATTTACCTACTGCACAAAGCTATAGGATCAGTGGGTGTAACCTATTCACCTACTACACAAAGCTATAGGGTCAGTGGGTGTAACCTATTCATCTACTACACAAAACTACAGGGTCAGTGTGTGTAATCTATTTACCTACTGCACAAAGCTATAGCGTCAATGAGTGTAGCCTATTTACCTACTGCACAAAGCTATAGGTTCAGTGGGTGTAACCTATTTACCTACTGCACAAAGCTATAGGGTCACAATGGATGTAGCTGTTTTTACACACAAAGCTGTTGGGTCTCGGTGTAGCCTATGTACCTACTGCACAAAGCTATAGGATCACAATAGACGTAGCCTAGTTACACAAAGCTGTAAGGTCTGGGTGTAGTCTATTTACACAAAGCTGTGTAGGTCTAGTTGTAGCCTATTTATCTACTGCACACATATATAGGGTCACAATGGGTGTAGCCTATTTACACACAAAGCTGTAGGGTCTGGGTGTAGCACATTCACCTACTACACAAAGCTATAGGGTCACAATGGATGTAGCCTATTTACACACAAAGCTGTAGGGTCTGGGTGTAGTCTATTCACCTACTGCATAAAGCTATAGGGTCACAATGGATGTAGCCTATTTAAACAAATCTGTAGGGTCTGGATGTCGCACATTCACCTACTACAGAAAGCTATAAGGGCACAATGGATGTAGCCTATTTGCACAAAGCTGTAGGGTCTGGATGTAGCACATTCACCTACTACACAAAGCTGTAGGGTCACAATGGATGTAGCTTATTTACACACAAAGCTGTAGGGTCTGGTTGCAGCGTATTCACCTACTACACAAATCTATAGGGTCACAATGGATAAGCTTATTTACACACAAAGCTGTAGGGTATGGGTGCAGCCTATTCACCTACTACACAAATCTATAGGGTCACAATGGATGTAGCCTATTTACACAAAACTGTGTAGGTCTCGGTTTAGTCCATTCACCTACTACACAAAGATATAGGGTCACAATGGGTGTAGCCTATTTGCACAAAGCTGTAGGGTCTGGGTGTAGCACATTCACCTACTACACAAATCTATAGGGTCACAATGGATAAGGTTATTTACACACAAAGCTGTAGGGTCTGGGTGTAGCCTATTCACCTACTACACAAATCTATAGGGTCACAATGGATGTAGCCTATTTACACAAAACTGTGTAGGTCTCGGTGTAGTCCATTCACTTACTTCACAAAGCCATAGGGCCACAATGGATGTAGCCTATTTTCACAAAGCTGTAAGGTCTGTGTGTAGCTCATTCACCTATACAGAAAGCTATAGGGCCACAATGGATGTAGCCTATTTGCACAAAGCTGTAGGGTCTGGGTGTAGTCTATTCACCTACTACACAAAGCTATAGGGCGTCAATGGATGTAGCCTATTTGCACACACAAAGCTGTAGGTTCAGTAGGTCTAGCCTTTTCACCTAGTTCACAAAGCTAAAACGCTGACATGCCCCAAAATTCGGTCAGTGTCGTTAAGCTTTTTCACCTTAACGCTAGTTTCCTCTTGAATTAGTTTGTGTGGCCCATACAGAGGGAGAATATACATTAACATTTTGTCTACCTGTCCGTAGAGCATACCACACTGTCACCCATGATAGCGAAGCAAAAACTTACCTTTCGATCCCCACACCCTATCCTGCAAAAAGCTGGTGGATAGGGTGAGGGAATCAAAAGGTTAAGTTTTTGCAGTTGGTGGGTAGGATGCTGGAGTCCAAGGATTAAGCAAGTAAAGGTGAAGGTAGTTGTGGACAAGGGCAAGTAAGTTGATGAGCACACAGCATTGATTGATTGATTTGGAATCAACGATGAGGACAGTGTCCTTGGCTACACTTTGACAGTTTTGTGTTCAATGTAGTGTGTAATGTGTAGCGCAATGTAGTGTAGTGTAATGTAATGGAATATGTAATGTAATATGCAATGTAACATGCAATGCAATGTGTCATGTAACGTGTAATGTAATGTAACCTGTAATGTGTAATGCAATGTGTGATTTAGTGTGTTGTGTAATGTGATGTGTAAAGTAACGTATAATGTAATGAATATGCAATGTTATGTAACGTGTAATGTAATGCAATGTGTAATGTAATGTAACGCGTAATGTAATATGTAATGTAACGTGTAATGTAATACAATGTGTAATGTAACATGTAATGCATTGGGTAATGTAATGCAATGTGTAATATAATCTTACGAGTAATTCAATGCAATATGTAATGTCATGTGTGATGTAACGTCATGTGTTATGTAATGCATAATGTATTGTGTAATGTAATGCAATGTGTAATCTAATGTAACGTGTAATGCAACGTGTAATGTAATTCAATGTGTATTGCAATGCAGTGTGTAGAGTAATGTGTGATACGAGCTTATAATTCAATGCGTATTGCAATGTAATGTAATGTAACGTGTAATGCACAATGTGTAATGTAACGTAATGTGTAATGTAATGTGTAATGCAATGTAACGTATAATGTAATGTGTAATGTAATGTAACGTGTAATGCAATATGTTACGTAATGGTTAATGTGTAATGTAATGCAGTGTGAGATGTATTGCAATGTGTAACGTAATGCAATGTGCAATGTCAATTGTGACGTAATGTGTAATGTAATGTAATTGTAATGCAATGCAAAGTGTAATGTAACGTGTAATGTCATGTGTATTCCCATGCAATGTATAATGTAATGCACTGAGTTATTTAACGTGAAATGTAATGTATTGTGTAATGCAATGTGAATGTAGTGTTTGATGTAATGCAGTATGTAACGTATTGCAATGAGTAATGTAAGGTAATGTGTAAAACAATGTTTAATGTAATGCAATATGTAATGTAACGTGTGATACAATATGTAATGTAATGCAATGTGTAACATAATGTGTAACGTAATAACGTATAATGCAATGTGTAATGCTTTACAATGTGTAATGCAAGGTAATTCGTAATGTAATGTGTAATGTAATGCAGTGTGTGATGTAATGTGTAAGGTAATATGTAATGTAATGCAGTGTATAATATTATGTAATGCAATGTGTAATGTAAAGCAGTGTATAATGTAATGGGTAATGTAATGCAGTGTATAATGTAATGTAATCTAATGTAATGTGTAATGTAATGCAGTGTATAATGTAATGTAATGTACGGTAATGTGTAATACACACACACACACACACACACACACACACACCACACACCACACACACACACACACACACACACACACACAACACACACACACACGCGTGCGCGCGTGCGCGCACACACACATACACACACACATCATTATAATCATCAAGTGCCTTGCCACATGGCGTTGGCGATCATGGCCTTCCATCTGTTTCTATCTCTTGTTGCCTCAAGCTCCTCTTCCACCCTCTCTGTCTTCAGCCACTCTGCAAGTCCGTCCAATATTTTCTCCCTGGGTTTACCTTGTGCTCTCTTTCCCTCCACCTTTCCTGTTGTGACCAGGTGCTATAATTCCGCTTTCCTCATAAAATGACCTATAAATGTTGCCTGTCTTTTCGTAATCTTCCTTATCAATGATCTTCTTGCGTCTGCCTCCATCAACACTGTCTCATGTGTTTTCCTTGCTGTCCATGGAACTCAACATTCTTCTTAGAAACCACATCTCTATCTTGTTCTGGCTTTGCGTGTTGACTGTCCACGCCTCACAACCGTATGACATTATCGGTTCTATGTAACATTCAAAAAGCTCTCTTCCTGATGTTAATTGATAGGCATTTGTTGGTATGATTGCTTTTCATCTTCTTGAATGCTGTTTTGCTTGGCCGATTCTGCCGGCTATTTCTGATGTGCATCCGCCGTATGATGAAATGATCGTTCCCAGGTATTTAAACTTATCAACCTGTGTCAAGGTTGTGCCGTTTGCTGTTATTTTGCATGAGGGGATTTCATGTTTTTTACTGATCACCATGACTTCAGTCTTCCTGCTGTTTAGTTCCAGCCCCTTACGTTTGCTTTCTATTTCTAGTATATTCACAAGGTTTTGCAGGTCCCTTTCACTTTCTGCAATTAGCACGGTGTCATCTGCGTATCGAATGTTGTTTATCATTTTCCTTCAAACTTTAATCAAGGGTCTTCCTTTAGGTTTCTCATGATGTTTTCACTTTAAAGTGAAAACATATCTGGTGACAAAACACAACCTTTTCTGACTCCTTCCTTGATATTTTGGAAAGAGCTTAGATCGTTTTCTATTCTCGTTGCAGCCGTTTGTTCCCAATACATATTTATGATTATTCGTAGATATTTTTCATCAATATTGAGTCTTTCTAGCTGGTTGATTAATTCTTCATGTCTTACCTGATCGAAAGCCTTGGATATAATCAACAAAGCATAAATATGAATCCTTATTCATCTGGATTGACCTATCTATGATAGTTCTTAGGATGTATATCATATGGCATTAATAGTTCCTTTCCCTTCGACAAGTCCACACTGTTCTTCTGCTATTTTTCTTTTGATTCTATTCCTTATCCTCATCATGATTACACACACACACACACACACACACACACCACACACACACACACACACACACACACACACACACACACACACACACACACACACACACACACACACACACACACACACACACACACACTTGATTCCTGATATTTCCAAACATCGGGCAAAAGCCATCGATCTGTCTTTAATCTCACCAGAATTAGTACCCTGCTGTACCTGGGACACTCACAGAGATACTTTAGGAAGTGATCACTTACCTATCCTCATAACACTAACTAACGAAAACATCAGGATGAAAGACAGCATTCCTGATATTATACCAAAATATAATTATACACGCGCTAATTGGTCCTTGTTTCAGACTGTCCTTTCTAATCGAGATTTCACACATTATGAAAGTGAAAATGTAGACGTTATGTTTTCTAAATTCCAGGAGTCAGTTCTAGCTGCTGCAGACCTTTCCATCCCGAAACTCAAAACTTTTAAATCTAATAACCGTTTGGGTAATGTTTGGTGGACGGAGGCATGTGAGCAAGCAATTCAGTATAAAAAAGAGAAATACAAAATCTACATCAAAAGCAGGAAACCTGAAGATCATATGGAAATGAAAAAAGCTAAACCCAGTGTAATAAAATCATCGCTGAAGCAAAGAAAAATTATTGGGCATCATACTGCACAAAAGAAATGTCAGATTTCAAGGATTTCCATAAAGTCTGGACAAAAATGAATCAAATGAAAAATGGAGCCAACTTACCTAGGTGTCCAATAATGATTGATACAAGTCACACATTTCTTTCCGACATGGACAAAGCTGAAACTTTTGTGGAACTTTTTGCCCAAAATAGTAAAGTAGATGGTTTGACTCCTACCTGCAAACACTACAGGGAAATGGCAGCTAACAACCCTATCTACACTGATCCAATACCTCAGAATGATCTCTGGTTTAATTCTCCAATCACCTTAGAAGAGTTAAAAAACTCTATCTTGTCTCTACGCAACAAAAGGAGTTCGGTAGGTGTCGATGCTGTTTCAACTGAAATGATTAAACATCTTCCAGAAAACTATATTATTTTTTTACACAATTTTTTTCAGAAATGCTGGGTTGGTGGAGCTATACCACAATTATGGCAAACGTCTGTTGTTATACCAGTATTAAAAGCAGAAAGCCTAAAAACAATAAAAACAGTTACAGACCTATTGCTTTAATGTCCCATACGAGCAAACTATTGGAAAAATTGGTATTAACCAGACTTGTACATTACTGTGATAAAAATAACGTTATTCCAGTAAATCAGGCTGGTTTTAGAAAAGGGAGACCTACAGTTGAGCACCTGGTTAAACTTACCACTCACACCAAGAAACAGTTTGCCCGCAGAAAAAGTCTTTTAGCTACATTTTTTGATGTGAAAAAAGCTTACGATCAAGTTTGGCATACGCGTTTATTGTACAAGCTGAAATCTATTGGTTTATCTGGCAATATGTATGATTATATTAAGTCTTTTTTAGCCAATAGAACTATTCAGGCAAGAGTGGGAACTAGTTATTCTACTTCACGACATCTTGATATGGGAATTCCACAAGGTTCAGTGATAGCACCGCTTTTATTTAATATCCTTATACAGGATCTTCCTAAAGCACTCTCAAATCGTGTTGTTTTGGCACAGTATGCTGATGATATATGTATTTGGATGAATATTACTTTAAAAAAGACAACTCCACAGAGAGAACAGAATTACATTAGGAAATTGTATCAATCTGATCTTGATAATCTTGGAAACTATATGTTAGAAAATGGTCTGTCGTTGTCAGTGAAAAAACTAACATGATGCTATTTAATTCTGGTGGTACTTTAAGTAACTTGCCTACTTTCAGATTGCTTGGTGAAATGTTACATTACAAACAGGTTGTAAAATTTCTGGGAGTCTTTATGACATCGAATTTAAACTGGAATGTCCATTTTGATTATATTTCAACAAAAGCAAGAAAAGCCCTAAATTTTCTAAAGATAATGAGCCGATTACCTTGGGGAATGGATACGAATATACTAATTCATCTATCATCAGCACTTGTACGATCTAAATTATCCTATGCGCAAGAAGTGTTCTTCAGTGCACCAAAATATTTATTAAAGAAGATACAAAGCTTAGACTGCAAAAGTATTAAAATTGCTCTAGGTGTCCCTACTCATGCCTCTAATCTGGAAACGTACAAAGTTGCTGGAATTCTGCCTCTGAACAACTATCGTGACCTAGCGACAGCAAAATGTGCAGTTAGAACTACTTCACAAACGGACAATTTTGTGAGTAAGGAAATTAAAATCAGGTCTGATGTTGACTTTCCAAAGCGAGCAAAAAGCATTTCATCACAAATGACTGTTGCAACTTACATATCTGACTTGGTCAAACAGTCTAACATCAATATGGATGAAATAGCTGAGACACCATCAACAACGCCTATCCCTACATGGGAAATGCAAAAAGCCTCTTTTGATATTGATTATACAGACGCTAAGAAATCTGAAAACGTCAACATTTCGATATCCACAGCAAGAGAACACATCGATGAAAAATACCGTACCCACCTTCACATTTTTACCGATGGATCAGTCTTAGAAAATAAATGTGCTGGAGCAGCATTTTATGTTCCAAAATTTAAGATAAAAAAGTCATTTTTCGTTGGGGCAAACTTATCGATCTTTACAGCGGAATTAGTCGCTATTAATCAAGCATTGCATTATCTAGTAAATCTTAAACCCATGTCTTTCAAAGTAGTTCTCTTTGTTGACTCAAAATCTGTATTATATGCCTTACGGTCTTTTAATGCCGACACAAGACCTGATTTAATTACTGAGGCAAATCATCTTATACATCGTTTAAGGGTCAAAGGTACAGATATCAGTTTATGCTGGGTGCCTTCTCATGTTGGTCTTCACGGCAACGAAGTAGTTGACAGAGCAGCTAAGCAAGGCGCCCAGAATGCTGATAATGCTATAGAATTACATGTTCATACCTCCGTAAAAGAATCTTGCAACTTGCTCGAATCAGCCTCATGGACTCGATTTCATGAACATTCAGATGAACAGTTTGTGTCACAACAAATGATAAAACTTACCGTTCAAAATGTTTGTAAAAAATTGCAGTATTCTTCCATGTATCATTTGAGATCGATTGTTGCTGTTTGTTTTCGTATTCAGCTAAACGCATTGAAAACAAAATATTGTAAAAATGTCAAGTGTATTTGCGGCGAACAGTTCACACTGTTTCACTGTTTATTCTACTGCAAAATGCTATGTTCTTTTTTACCGAAAATGTTTACTCAAGAAAAGTATTCTGAAAATCATTTCCAGAAAATTACATCAGATCAAACGTTGTTAGTTAGAATTTCAGAATCATTAGTTCACAGTCCTGTTAATGCATTACTTTAACTTTATTCGGTTTGTATTTTAGTGTTACAATTTCCCTTCATGTTGTTGAAGTTAATTGTTAGTGTTAAGTTCTCATTCCATTTTACTGTTCCCCCACCTGCTAATGTCTTTTCCCTCAGTCTTCCCTCTGCCCAAATCCAACCCGTCCAACTATCGTTCTACATTTTATTTTGTTCACTTTTTTTTTTTTTTTAAATGTCCCCTTCCCCCCCTCCCTCGTCTAATATCACTTATAGTGAAAAACGTTAAATTAAAGAACGAACGAACACACACACACACACACACACACACACACACACACACACACACACACACACACACACAATATTATATATATATATATATATATATATATAATATACATACATAGACACACGGATATACACACACACACACACACATATATATATATGTATATGTATATATATATATATATTTTTTTTTTTTTATATATATATATATATATATATATATATATATATATATATGTGTGTGTGTGTGTGTGTGTGTGTTTTTCTAACTTTTCTGATGCCATTTCAGAAACACCATTCCCATTGCCTACCCCCAACCTCCATATGCCACATCTCGGCTTCTCTACATCCCCATCAAATTCAAGTTCGTTCAGGCCAAGTCCCAGTGCCAGAAAGTCTTACGAGACACTGATGTCAAGCAGCCACGGAGCCACCCGCCAGAGGAGACTTGGCACTACTATTGGATCACTTCAAGGGAAAACTTCATTATCCAGTCTGTTCTCAGAAGTTGATTAATCAAACACATGTCTGGACATTCGTTTTACTTTTCGTGTTCATTGGAACATCAAGTTGATGTTGGTACCAGCCTGTTAATAAAATTAGTCCAACAAGAGTGCCGTCTGGCTGTGCACGCTAAAGATCCCACGGCAGTTGAAAATCGTAAACACCAGGGCATTGCTCGACTGCCTTCATATAAAACATTGGAGAGATAGGTTGATTTCCCAGGTCCCACACCTTGAAGACCAATTAACTATCTTGTCTTTTCGAAGTTTTGGTTTAAAAAAATGTGAAAATGAATATGAATTTGAAGCGAAGGAGAGGGGATGGGCGCCGCCCTCGTGCTGCTGGCCCCAGGATATGTTGGGATCTCTGCCACCTCACTCCCCTACAACTTCAGGTTATGGCACTATCTAGATAGGACCTCAGGACCTGGCCAGCTCAAGGGTTTAT
Organism: Monoplex corrugatus; assembly: GCA_030674185.1. Classification (NCBI taxonomy): domain Eukaryota; kingdom Metazoa; phylum Mollusca; class Gastropoda; order Littorinimorpha; family Ranellidae; genus Monoplex; species Monoplex corrugatus. Next base: position 65,681,479 of record JAPXFY010000022.1, read on the forward strand.
GCCGTGATCATTCTTGATCTTCTCCATCACATGGCACTTGTGACTTTAGTGCATACGGAATTCATTCCGAGCGCGGCGGAGACGTCGTCTTGAGAAACTGAAACTGAAAAATGAGCAAGAGTATGATGAAGAAACAGAGAGACTGGTAAAACAAACAAAAAAAGAAATAATTTCTAAAGAATAGTGATAACATGGATGGTAGTATAGTGTGTAAACACTGAACTTCCAAACAAAAAGTACTGGGTTCGATTCGCCTTGACACCTGCTTGGTGTGTAAGAACAGAGATTTGTTTTAGATCTGTAATATCAACATGTACGCGTGCGCGTACACACACACACACACCACACACACACACACACACACACACACACACACACACACACACAAGCACACGCACACGCACACACACATACATACACACACACACACACACACACATACACGTACACACAAATATATATACATTGTGCATACATATTCTTTTCAAGCGTCCTTAGTTTTCTCAGATACTTCACATGTATACACATTTTGTCCACACTGTCTTGGCGGTATTTTGCTGCAAATTCAGCATACTCTGTCCTCTTTGAGCGTAAATGCTGGGTGCTTTCATGCTTCTGTAAGGTACTGGATACCAGTAAGATTTTCCGGATTTTTACAGAGCATATCTTATGTTTGCATATGGAGGGCCTTGATCGCCAACACCATGCGGCAGAGCACATGATGATAATGATGATGATGATGATGATGATGGTACCTTGTGTTCCATGACTGTACACACATGAATCAGATTTAGGCACTAACGGGTCTGCACACATGCTGACAGTGGAGATCAGGAAACTTACTGTAAGAGTGAGTGTACCTTAAGCGGTAACAGATTTTAAGACGTGCGTGACTGACTAGTACTAGATAGTATTAAAACTGGCGGATATTGTCCCAGTATTCATCATGAACAATCAACCGCCAGCGTATGATAAAAAAATGTTACTACAGTGGATATTTGTTCGGGGGTGGAGCAAATCTATGGCTTTAGAACTACAGTGGAAATTTGTTCTGGGATGGAGCTATTCTATATCTTTGAAACTATTGAAGGGGGTCCCAAGAATGTGGAGACCTTTGGAGACGGTACCTCTGTAGTACAGAAGCCAGGAAAAACTGTTGGTGGAGGACTTTATCATAAGGGGGCACAAATAGACGTAAAAGATCAAAACCCCATTTCTAGTAATTTCACTGTTCTAAGATGAAACAAGACGTAGCCAGCTGCAACAAACTTATCTTCAGTAATGTTCCCTTCTTTTTTTCACACGAAGAGATTCTGAAAACGATAAAATATATCAGTATCCAAAACAAGTGCGACTGCCCGAGTTCAAGCAAACAGGAACAAGATAAAACACGAAAAAAGAACAAGGACGCGTATTTAATACAAGAGAAGACAGGCGCAAATTTTCGGCCAACTGGTCTCTGTCAAGCGTAAGATCACAAACAAACAAACACCAGACACAAAAATTAGGAGGAAAAGACTTAAACTTCCCTGCTGCTCCATCCAGTGTGGGAAAATCAATAAACTGACTAAAATGACATCACAATGTGTTTTATTAGTAAATATGATGTCAGAGTGGAAGTGAGATGAATTCTGCAATCTGAAAAGTGGTCATGCCGTATTAATATTGTTCTATCCTGAAGAGAGTCCAGGGCTGAAATCAAACTATGATGCACTAGCTAGGTGTAGTGTTTGGGATGTAAATATATCAGTGAGTCTGTCTGACCACAGCTGATTGTAAAGACAGACAAAATATTAAAAATAAAATACCTTGTTTGTAAAAGATCCTTTGGAGTATAAAACACAACGTTTCGAGCCCAGGCCCTTTGTCAAATGAAAAATAAAATGACAGAGGAGTATTGAAAACAGTTCAAGAAAATAGGGACAGAGTGAGTGAGTGTTGCTCAGGATAGACAATAGAGAAATTATGTAGTTAAAAACAAAACTTAAAAGGACTTGGGGGGGAAAAAGGGGGGGAAGAGGGGGTAGAGGGTAGAGGGGGTAGGGGGTTGGTATGAGATATCTACCACATCCCTTCTTTTCCTTGACCTCTCCATCGCCATCCAACCTGATTCCTCCACTCTATCCACCACTGTATTCTAGAAACCCACAGACTCTCACTCCTATCCACTGTACAGCTCGAGCCACCCTGAACCCACTAAAAACAGCAGACCGCATTCGCAATTTCAAAGACTGAGATGGATATGCAGCAGTGAAGCTGATTTTGAAAACGAGTCACAGAAAATGTCCAACTTCTTTACAGCATGCCAGTACCTCAAAGAGATAGTGCAGAAGGCACTTGAACGTGCACAGTCTATGACACGGGAGGATGCCCTTGTGCCAACTACACAAACAAAGAAAGAGGACCGTGTAGTCGCAGTCATTCCATTCGATCCCCACAACATTCACTTCAACATTATCCAGCAGGACAGGGACTTAAAAGACATATTTCCCAAACCACCACTGATTGCCTTCAAAAGGGACAAAAACCTCAAAGATCTGCTTGTGAGATCCAAGCTAAAAGCAAAACAAGGGCTAATTACCCTTAACATCCAGGATGCAAACCGTGTGAAGACAAGAAATGTAAAACCTGTCCTTTCATCAACACTTCCACTTCAGTCATTGGACCATCAGGCAACTTCAACATCAAATCAAGCTTTAACTGCAAATCAACCAATATTGTCTACATCCTGTCATGCTCAGTGTGCTCCAAACTGTATGTGGGTGAGACATACCGCTCACTGAATGACCGTTTTGTGGAACATCTAAGATCCATGAAACTTAACTGCAACAACCCAATAGGCCAACATTTCAATAGCCCCCAACACAGCTACATCCATGCACAGATTTCAGCAGTATGGCAAAACACCAGAGACCAACAATACAGAAAGTATATGGAGAACTGCATCATCCACCGACTGGGAACAGTCCAGCCGACGGGCCTGAACACCAGAACTGCTGACATGTAGCGGTGCCCAGGTCCTTTCCTTAACCTACTAATCCCTACTGTTTCCCCTCTTCTCCCTCCCCCCAACCCCCCTCCCCCCCCCCCAAGTTCTGCTCTGTCCTTTTAAGTTTTGTTTCTTAACTACATAATTACTCTATTGTCTATCCTGAGTAACACTCACTCACTCTGTCCCCTATTTCCTTGAACTGTTTTCAATACTCCTCTGTCATTTTATTTTTCACTTGACAAAGGGCCTGGGCTCGAAACGTTGTGTTTTATACTCCAAAGAATCTTTTACAAACAAGGTATTTTTTAATGTTTTGTTTTTACCCTCAAGATCCAGCAGTCATATTTTGTTTTACCTTGTAAAGACAGACAGATATAAAAATAGCAAACTCAAAATGTGGACACCATGATGCACATTTCATTATCGACAACCCAAAGAGGCCTCTGTGAAAAATGTAAATGTAGTACACTTTAAATCTCGTCGGGCCAAAGAACGCAATGAAACTGAATGATGGCAGTGCTTCAGAATAGGGCATAACAGTGCACAGTGCGTAAATCTGACTAAATGTCTTCAATGTTTAAAAGGATGGCCACAAGGCTGATGACCCCAGGTGTGACCTCACGCCAGTCTCTGAGGCAGAATCAGTCGGCAACAGAAAGAGTCACCAGCACCTGCACCATGTTCATCTGTCAACTACACAAACACACAAACAACGGATCCATTCAGCGGAAAGGACACGAGGACGACCTACAAAACGTCAGCCATGTAATCACGACAAAAGACATCTCTGAACTTCCCCAGATACAGTTCACTGTCAGCTTCCAGCAAACGACCGGGATCCCATGATTCGGAACCGTCATCTCCCATGGCCAATGATCAGAGGCAGAATGAAGGATCTACCAGTGAACATGAAGAACCTCATGAAGTTATAGTCATTTAATTAGCTTAAGCTAAACAGGACTTGATAAATGGTGATGACTTTCGGCAATGTCCCTAGACTATGAGGTCGGAATTAGAAGACAATAAATTGATTATACATTTTTGATGGATCGACTGCGTATTTTAACGTTGAAAGTTACAGAATTAAAAAGAAGCAAATTAAAAAAAAGCTTCATTTGAATTCTTCAAACAACGAAAACCTGACATAACGTGTTTACAGGAAACGCTTGTATCTGATGGCTAAGCACCAATATGCGAAAAGCAATGGGGACGGAAACTGGTCTTTTGGAAAGGTTGAAATCAGAAAAGAGGAGAAGTTATATTAATTCCAAAGCAGCAGAAAGAAGATGTCACGCTGGAAAAAGGAGAAGCTTATTGTTGTTGTTCCTGCTGTTTAGAGCCCAGCCGACTGCGTATAGCCATATCAGAGCTATAACCGTTTCAAAGCATACACAATACTTCAACAGGAAAAAAACGAAAAGAAAATTAAGTACACAAATTAATGTATTCGCGCACATAATCTATGCATCTAATGTATCGCACAGGGGATTTAAAAACATGCCTGAAGACACACTAACACATAACTAACGACACCAAAATATATAGAAAAACAGGCTTAAATTACCTAAAATTGCTTTTGCAAATCTCATTTCCCAAGAGTCAAAAATTCGCTCAACACATGTAACCAAATTATAAATCCTAAGAGAAAGTCCGTAAGACTTAATCGAACACATACATGTGAATGGACCAGAAAGGCAGAAAATGATAGGAAGAAATGATAGAAAACAAAGGAGGAAGAAAGAAACAGAGTGACAGAAAAGAGGACATTTTTAGCACAGAATGAGGATGGGGATACTGTTTATATTGAAAGAGCACCTGGCATACCCACCCGGGGGAAAAAGGAGAAAATCGCGTTTTCATTGTAAATACAAATATGAATAACACAAAAATCACTATCACAAATATTCGTTCCCGAAACCAAAGTGCGGAAAATTTTTTATATATTTTCATAGACTACATTCAGTTCTCACTTATTACAAAAACAACAAATTGAAAACATCAGGGGACTTAATTTCGATGATTATCAGCGAACGTGACAATATAGAAGGCAGGCCACACAGTCAAGAAGATATCATCATCATCATGTGCCCTGCCGCATGGCGTTGGCGATCATGGCCCTCCATATGCATCTATCCCTTGTTGCTGCAAGCACATTCTCCACTCTCTCTGTCCTCAGCCTATCTGCAAGTCCGTCCAGTATTTTTCCCTGGGTCTACATGTTCCTGGTGCTCTCTTTCCCTCCAGCTTTCCTGTTGTTACCAGGTGCTCTAATTCCCCTTTCCTCATAAAATGACCTACAAATGTTGCATGTCTGTCTTTTCCTAATCTTTTAAAGTCAGTAATCTTCTTGTGTTTGCTGCCATCATGACTGTGTTGTTCGTTTTCTTTGCTGTCCATGGAACTCTCATCATTCTTCCTAGAAACCACATCTAGCTGCCTTAATCTTGTTCTGGCTTTGCGTGTTGACTGTCCACGCCTCACAACTGTATAACATTATCGGTTCTCTATAACATTCAAGAAATATCTTCCAGGTGTTAGTTGATAGGAATTTGTTGGTAGGGGTGTAGGGGGCTCTGGATAGAGGTAGTACCTTTGGTGTCTGGCTGCTGCACTCTACCAGGTAGGGGAGGGTGGACGGGCATCACTGGTTCGCATCCATCCTCTAAATCTCTCACGTGCTGGCTCCAAGCGCCACACCCCGGGACCTCTCCTCAGCAGGCGTGCCAAACCACGTGAGGGGGTGATATGATATTATCACTGCATCGGGTAGATGGGACTCGTCAGCCCGGGAAGGCAGCCTGTCTAGGAGAAGGAAAACTCCGACTTCAAACCTCCGCTGCCTCGCGGCTACACCCATTGAAGGGAAAGGCTTCAGAAGTTAATCTCGAGGAAAAATCCGGAGTCGGAGTCCCTAAGGCAGTTCGCCGTTGTCTACAACCTCATTCTGGCAACTCCTGCATCGCCCCTGGTACCAGGCGTACAGGCCTCCGTCTTTCCCCTGGATTCTACTAGTGGTGAGGAGAGGGGGGATCTGCTGCATGGGCAACAGCTCGTCCTCCATATCACTTGCCCAAGCCTGCACCTGGAGAGGTCACTCCAGCTTCGCTGGTAACACAGCATCGACACAACACGGAGAGTAGCAGATACCGGTTTTAAGCCTAGGATTTTTTGGTGTAGAGCCAGGCGCCAGGGGTTACTCTTGACGGTGGGAGGAATCTTCGCATTCCATTGGGTAGCTACCGCCCGCCTCAAACTGGGCAGCCCCCAGTCAGTAAGGTGTTACCCCGCCACAACCTGTTTGCTCCAATGGGTGCTTGGAGCTTAGAGGAAACTCGACAGGCAGGTTGTAAATACCAGGCACCAGGCAACACAAAGAAGAAAAAGAAGATTCCAGCTCTTCTGATATCAAGCTGGAATGTAAGGACAATGTGTCCTGGTTTTGACAGTGACCTACAGCTGTTAGACGACACACGGAAGACAGCCGTGATAGACAGGGAGCTTCAGCGTCTCAACGTCGACATCGCTGCATTACAGGAGACAAGACTACCTGGGGACGGATCACTGCGTGAGAAGAACTACACGTTCTGCTGGCAGGGGAAGAACCCAGAGGAGCCACGTATTCATGGTGTGGGCTTCGCTGTAAAGAACTCCCTCCTAGCAACCGTAGAGCTCCCCACGGGAGGTACGGAGAGACTGCTCACTCTAAAAATGAAGACCAGTTCAGGCATAGTCAACTTCATCTGTGCCTATGCCCCAACATTAAACTCCTCACCCGACGTCAAGGACCAGTTCTATGAGGCCATGGATGCTGTTGTCAGATGAGTTACAAGCAAGGAAGATCTCTTCATATTGGGAGACCTGAACGCACGCGTAGGTGCTGATTTTGAGGCCTGGCCAACCAGCATTGGACATCATGGTGTTGGGAAGCAAAATGAGAACGGTCAAAGACTCCTGGAACTTTGCTCTTTCCACAAGCTGGCCATCACCAACACCTTCTTCAACAATAAGGAGAAGCACAAGGTGTCATGGCGCCACCCCAGATTCCACCACTGGCATCAGCTCGACATCGTCTTAACAAGGAGGTCGGACCTTAACAACGTCCTCAACACGAGGAGTTTCCACAGCGCTGATTGCGACACAGACCACACCCTGGTACGCAGCAAGATCAAACTTCTACCCAGAAGACTGCACCACTCAAAGAAGAAAGGCCCCCAAGGATTAATGCCTGTCACACGTCCGATCCGACCAAGGTCGGGGAGTTTGTAGAAACCCTGAATGAAGCGCTCAAGAGTGGCTCAGAGATCCAAAACGCTGAGGAAAAGTGGAATCACGTGAAGGACACAATCTATCAGTCTGCCCTGAGTATATTTGGGAAACAAGAACGAAAGAATCCCGACTGGTTTGAGGCAAACTGGCAGGAAATGGAACCAGTGGTGGAAGCGAAACGCAAGGCTTTACTTGCGTATAAAAACAACAATACCCAAACTACTCGTGACGCTTACAGAGCTGCCCGCAGCAAGGCCCAACAAACTGCTCGGCGATGCACCAACGACTATTGGCTACAGTTAAGCTCAAGTATTCAGCAGTCTGCAGATTCAGGCAACACTGGCAGCATGTACGCTGGCATCAAACAAGCGACTGGTCCAGCAGCCTCCAAGTCAGCTACTCTTAAGTCCAAAGCAGGAGAGAGCATCACAGACTCAGCAAAGCAGATGGAGAGATGGGTAGAACACTACCTGGAGCTGTACTCCACGCAGAACTCTGTCACTGATACTGCCCTGAATGCCATTGAGGACTTGCCTGTCATGGAGGAGTTGGATGCTGAGCCAAGCCTTGAAGAACTAAGCAAGGCGATTGACGGTTTGGCGACGGGAAAAATCCCTGGTGAAGACGGAATACCTCCAGAGGTCATCAAGTGCGGGAAGCCTGCTCTTCTCAACGATGAACTTTTGTGCTTGTGCTGGAAGGAAGGCTTCATTCCGAGAGACATGAGAGACGCCAGGATAGTGACTCTATATAAGAACAAGGGCGACAGCAGTGACTGTAATAATTATCACGGAATCTCACTCCTCAGCATTGTTGGGAAAGCATTCGCCAGAGTCGTCTTAACCCGTCTTCAGAGGCTGGCAGCTCGCATCTACCCTGAGTCCCAGTGCGGCTTTAGGGCCGGAAGATCGACCATCGACATGATCTTCTCTGTCCGGCAACTACAGGAAAAGTGCTGCGAGCAGCACATGCCCCTTTGCCTCGCCTTCATTGATCTCACGAAAGCGTTCGACCTGGTCAGTCGGAGTGGTCTTTTCAAGCTTTTGAAGAAAATCGGCTGCCCACCAAGACTATCCGCTGTCATCGAGTCTTTCCACGAGGATATGCATAGCACTGTGTGCTATAACGGTGCCACATCAGAGCCTTTTAGAATCTGCAGCGGAGTGAAACAGGGATGTGTTTTGGCCCCAATTCTGTTCGGGATCTTCTTCTCGATGTTGCTGACCTATGCCTTCTGCAGATCTGAAGAAGGGGTATATCTTCATACAAGGACCGATGGAAAGCTCTTCAACATTGCCAGGCTTCGTTCCAAAACTAAAGTGGAAAAGAAGACCATCAGAGAAGCTCTCTTCACAGATGCTGCTGCGCTGGCTTCCCACAGTGAACAAGATCTCCAGAGGCTCGTTGATCGCTTCGCCCACGCTTGCAGAGAGATTGATCTCACAATCAGCTTGAAGAAAACTGAGATCTTAGGCCAAGGCTGTGAAGAACCACCATCTCTACACATTGGAGACTACGACCTCAATACTGTCCACAGAGTTCAGTACTTGGGGTCCACCATAAGTGACAACCTCTCTCTGGACGCTGAAATCGGCGCCAGAATTGCAAAGGCCTCATCTGTTATGGCTAAACTGAACAAGCGGGTCTGGTCCAACAGCAGTCTCACTGCGAACACCAAAATGCAGGTGTACAGAGCATGTGTGTTGAGCACACTTCTCTACTCAAGTGAAGCCTGGACCACATACGCCAACCAAGAAAAGAGGCTCAACATTTTCCATCTCCGCTGCTTGCGACGCATTCTCGGCATCCAATGGCAAGACAAGGTGACCAACACAGAGGTCCTCCGTCGTGGGCCTACAGACCATCTTTGCCCTTCTAAGCCAACGCCTACTACGCTGGCTTGGCCATGTGCGTCGAATGGAGGATGGACGCATACCAAAAGACGTTCTCTACGGCGAACTGACAAACCGGAAGCAAACTCCAGGACGCCCACAGCTACGCTTTGTAGACACATGCAAAAGGGACCTTAGAAGCTCAGGGATTGACCCAGGCTTTTGGGAGACTCTGACGGAAGACAGGGCAGCGTGGCGGACAGCCGTTTAGCAAGGCGTTGTAAATGCGGAGAGGAGGAGGGCAGAGAGCGCAAATGAGAAAAGGGTTCTTCGCAAGCAACGTTCCAGAAAACAGACAATAGCGACTCAATTTGTATATGGCAGATGTGACAGAGATTGCCACTCAAGAATCGGCCTGCACAGCCACAGCAGAAAGTGCACGTCATGACCACAACGCCTCCTGGTGCGGACTATCATCTCCTGAGATGTAAAGAGGCCGACAACGACGATTTGTTGGTAAGAATGCTTTTCATCTTCTTCAATGCTGTTTTGGCTTGGCCGATTCTGCTGGCTATTTCTTATGTGCATCTGCCGTCTGGTGAGATGACCGTTCCCAGATATTCAAACACATCAACCTGTCTCAGAGCTGTGCCGTTTGCTATTGTTTTGCATGAGGGGATTTAATGCTTTTTTTTTTTTACTGATTACCATGACTTCAAAAAGATATACAGTAAAGTTTCCATGAATTTAAATGATGCATGGAGATTACTTCATGGGAACCAAAACGAATATCTATGGAGTAATACAAACCCTTTTATAGCTCACCGCTTACATTACATTCTTGCTAATAAAATAAAAAGTAAGGACTACACTGCTTGTGAAACCCAGTCAGTTGCCAACTCAGACCATAGAGCAGTACTCGAAAATAAGAAATCAGCTTTTCAAAGAGCGCCAGGATATTGGCGTTTCAATATTTCACATCTTCATAATAAAAGTTTTATCCAACAAATACGAATCAGACGAAGGATAAAGAAGCAGAGATATCCGATGGGGGCGGGGGACAGGGTGACAAACGAGAGAGAGGGGTCGATGGTTGTAGGGAAGTCTGCTGGAGAGGAAGAAAAAGACAGTGACTTTAGAAAAACCACTATACTCTCAGTACTCTGTCCACCGCAGAAAATAACAAAGAGGGGGAGAGTAAGAGAGAGAGAGAGACATACAGAGAGAGAGAAAGAGAGAGAGAGAGAGAAAGACAGAGAGAGAGAGAGAGATGGATAGATATATATATATATAAAGAAAGACAGAAAGAGTCAGAGAGAGTGAGAGAAAGATAGAAAGACAGAAAGAGAGAGAGAGAGAGAGAAAGAAATATAGAAAGACATAAAGAGAGATAGATAGATAGACAGATATATATATATAGAAAGACAGAAAGCGAGAGAGAGAGAGAGAGAGAGAGAGAGAGAGAGAGAGAGAGAGAGAGAGAGGAGAGCAAGAGAAAGATATGCAGACAAAGAGAGAGAGACATGTGAGCCAGTGATGCTTGAGACACACACACACACACACACACACACACACACACACACACACACACACACACACACACACACACACACACACACACACACACACACACACACACATGATCAATACCGTCGCTACATTTCACGTGAGAAATGCATGTCACAAGGATTTTGCGTTGGTTTCTTTTGAAATGAGCTCAAGATATTTCTGTTCATCTATTTTGTTAGTTCAGCTCTAATTCACCGATCGTTCAGCGACCAATGCAGTTGGGTGTGTGTGCGGCCCCGTTTTTATTCCTTTTCTTGGTGTAGAGAGATCACTTGTAGCTGATGTAGCTTATATGTATGACCCTTATAACACAAAAGCGGTTTATTTTCTGTCACATTTATGCCTCCGAGATATACAATTTAAACAGGGAACGAACACAACAGGACTCAAATAAATTTTGTAAGAGTGTGGTCCTGTCACAGACAGACAGACAGAAAGACAGAGAAAAAAAGAGAGAGTGAAAGCCAGAGAGAGAGAGAGAGAGAGAGAGAAAGACAGAAAGACAGAGAGAAAGACAGAGATAGAGAGAAAGACAGAAAGAAAGAGAGAGAGAGAAAGACAGAAAGACAGAAAGAAAGAGAGAGAGAGAGAGAGAGAGAGAGAGAGAGAGAGAGGAGAGAGAGAGAGAGAGAGAGAGAGAGAGAGAGAGAGAGAGAGAGGAAATGTCAGAACTTCCATTCACAAATTGTAATCTGTACTGTACGACTGATTGTGTTTTCAAATGTGCGTAACGAATGCAGTATGCTGAAAATGCAGTTAAAAATACATTTAAGAAAGGAAAAGCAGAAACACATGGACCGACGAAAGACATGTGCGTGCTAAGCACTGAGGAAGAAGAAAGAACAACAGAGATGGGGGAAAAATCCTCCATGTCCCTGCATGCAACTGAGATCTAGATTTCAAAGGATAGGAATCACTTACCGAAATTTTACTAACAATATGTGTGGTTTCTAAGAAAATGTTGAGAGTTCTATGACAGCAAAGAAAACAAACAAGACAGTCTTGATGGAGGCAGACTCAAGAAGATCATTGATAAGGAAGATTAGGAAAAAACAGGCAACAGTTATAGGCCATTTTATGAGGAAAGGGGAATTAGAGCACCTGGTCACAACAGGAAAGCTAGAAGGAAAGAGAGCACCAGGTAGACCCAGGGAAAGAATATTCGATTGACTTCTAGACTGGCTGAAGACAGAGAGGGTGGAAGATCTGCTTGCGGCAACAAGGGATAGAAACATATAGAGGGCCATGATCGCCAACGCCATGTGGCAATGCACTTGATGATGATGATGATGATGATGATGATGATGATGTGATGTTCCACAAGTGTATACACATGAAACAGGGTTAGGCACCAACAGGTCTGTACACATGTTGACATGGGGCATCGGAAAGATCTTTATGTATACCCATCAGGCAGATGTGCCAAGGTGGATAGAACCCAGAATCCTCTGGTTGATAGTCTGGTGTCTTATTCAATTGATTTCTCTCTCTCTCTCTCTCTCTCTCTCTCTCTCTCTCTCTCTCTCTCTCTCTCTCTGTGTGTGTGTGTTGTGTGTGTATGTGTGTGTGTGTGTGTGTGTGTGTGTGTGTGTGTGTGTGTGTGTGTGTGTGTGTGTGTGTGTGTGAAGCCATCTATGAATGGTTGAATCGTCTCTTTGCCACAGACAGCTACATGTACTAAAGAAAAAGGTCATCAGTCTTGGAGACTTGAATGAACGTGCGGAAGTGCAGTACTCCATTTAGCCACACGCTCTCAGAATCCACGAAAGCAGAAAGTTAATTTCAGTTGGACTGATGTTATCAGCATTATTGTTATTATCATTATTATTACTATTATTGTTATTATTGTCATTATTATTATTACATTATTATTATTACATCATTATTTTTGTTGTTGTTGCTGCTGCTGTTATTTTCGTTAACAGTTTTGTTGTTACTGTCTCCGCCGCAGTTATTTGAAGCCCATTTGACCATACAAAACCATATCAGGGCCACAACCATCTCAAAAACACAAAACACCTTGACTCTGAAAGCCACAGACACTCGTACCCACGCGCGCGCGCACACGCACGCATGCACACACACACACACACACATAAACACACCTGGAAAAGAAAATGTAGTACACATATCAATGCATTTGAGCATGTATGGCGAAATATTATGTCCTTGGAAACCCAAGGACATAATATTTCGCCATATATGCTCAAATGCTCAAAACAATTCCATTCAATTTATCGCAGGGAGGGGTGTTTGCAAAAACAAAATTGAATACAAATATATCAACACAATTAAACAACTAATATATAAACACTTGCCTAAATTACGTACGACTTCTTCTTCACATCACATTTGTTTAAGAGTCAAAAATGTATTTGATACACAGACTAAATTCTATTATCAGTCCTAATAGGAATGAGTAAGAATTTATGGAACACATACAAGCGAAAGGACCAAAAGGCCAAAAAAATGATAGGAACAGATGACAGAAAGCAAAGGAACTAAAGGAATACAAGAAGAGAGTGACACAAAAAGAAATTTCTAGCATAAAATTTCATGAAAGTGGAGATGCTATTTATACTGAAAGAACCCTTGGCATGCCCAGGAGTGTTACCTATCACCAACGTCCTCTGCCAGCGGACAGACAAAGTACAAAAACTGTGGATGCAAACGAACTCCAAGCAGTGACACAAACTGAATTATGTCATTGTGCCACAGAAAGAGACGTGCACATCACATATTACATGAGAGGAGATTTCTGCTCATCAGATCACCAACTACTATGCAACAAGTTGAATATCCTGCTGACTAGGAACTTCAAGACAGCCAGGGGGATAAACATCTGCAGAAGTTGAAAATCGCCCATCTCCAGAACATTAAAGACATTCTTCAAAAATGACAATTAAAAGCAGACAAAAATTCTTCAAAGGTGCCAGCTACAGCACTGTACCTGATGCCCTCAGATTTATAAAACGTAAACACAGGGACTGATTCTATCAAAATGACGAAGATATCACCAATCTCACGGACAAACTCTACGCTGTTCACAAGTAACATCTCAGCGAAAAGATCTATAACAAAGGGAAGCAGAAACATCAGCAAACAAAGCCGACTTAATCGACCAAATATGTGGCAGTTAAAAAAATCAATGATGGGAGTGCAAACTGTAGAACTCCAGGCTGTGGTTGGTGCTAACAACATGAAATCACTGCATGATATACTACAACAGTGTACGACCCAAACGCTTTCGGCTCAACACGATCCCTAACACTGAATGCTCCACTCGGCTGTCAGACAAAGGTCACATCTTATCACACTAGGCTGAGCACTTTAACATACTGCTGAGCACGGAGTTGACAATATCTGAGGACGCCACTGAAACTCTCTATTGGCTAGTAAAAAAATCTCTGGCAGACTTAACCCCTAGTGTCAAGATTACTGTACCAATGCCCTGAGGCAAACTACACCTGAAGTGGCAACAAGTGGCAAAGGTATTCCCGTAGATATCTATAAGGATGTGGGTGAGATGCTCGTGGAGACGTTGACGTCCCTGTACCAGTCTATATGGCAGAAGCAAGAGGTTTCTGAAGACTTTGAATATACTATGATCATTCAATTTATAAAGAGACCTGGTGATAAGACCTTATGTGATAATCATCGTGTGATCCTTCCTGTGCATTGTAGGCAAGATCCTTACTTGAATCATCCCCTACAGAGGCATCACCCCTGTAGCTGTGCCCATCATTCCTGAGTCTCGATGTTGATTTCGTGGTGAAAAAGGCACAAGCTATCATTGTGTTTGTCATACACCATTTAGTGCTTGTAGATCTGACCATATTGGCAGATGTGATGCGTCTAGTGTGTCGGCTTCAGCCTGCACTGCTGACTAGCACTGCTGTGCGAAAAGAAGAGCAGAAGGCGTAAGTCTCTTCCTGTCAGTACATAGCCTCTCCATCAGCAAGCCCAACGCTGTGCCTCCTCGTGGCAACAGGCGGTAACTGAACACCTCACAGACTCAGGCTGAATCTCGTAGGACTCGGAGGAGGTCTGGCCTCTAGACGTGGGGCATGCAGGCCCACCAGCGTGTGGGTACGCCCTGGTGCCCACGAACCAGACCCCCAAGCTATGGGTGAATAGCTCCACTGCCTTGTGGACATCTCGGGAGAGAGTAAGGCTAGCGGAGAGACCGTACACAAACCGATGGAAGGCAACGGGAAACCACCATCCTATTTTTTCCCAGGTTATCATGGACAGAAAGAGAAAGATCAAAGACAACGACGTAAATAGGTGCTCCTATGGAGCAGCTTCGTCCGGTAGGGACCGTCATGCGGCACAGGTGACACCAGGCCGTCAGCAAGTTACTGTGAACCCTAAACTCAGATTTAAGAGCATCAAAGTTACAATATGGAATATAAGAACATTGTTGTAAAAGGGTAAATTAGAAAATATCGAGACAGAGATGGAAAGACTTAACACTGGTATTTTAGGACTAGGGGAAGTGAGATGGAAGGGGCCAGGCATGATAACATAGGGAAAATACACAGTGATATACTCTGGTGGTAACTCACATGAAAGAGGTCTAGGCATCATGATGGACAAAGACAAATCAAAAGCAGTTAAGGGATACTGGGCTGTGTCCGACAGAGTTTTGCTGGTCAAGTTGGGAGGCAAACCATTTGATATCAACATCATTCAGGTGTATGCACCAACATCCGCAAGTACTCAGGAAGACATCGACAACTTCTACGAAGTATTAGAGATGGCCAAAGTCCAATGTAAATCACAAGTTTCTGTAATAA
The DNA here is from genome assembly GCA_030674185.1 of Monoplex corrugatus. Lineage (NCBI taxonomy): Eukaryota > Metazoa > Mollusca > Gastropoda > Littorinimorpha > Ranellidae > Monoplex > Monoplex corrugatus. The sequence goes on from JAPXFY010000022.1 coordinate 65,696,937, forward strand.
TGGGAGATTTTAATGCTGAAGTGGGACAGGATAGGGTGAAGGATATAGTTGGACCTCATGGCCTTGGTATGCAAAATGAAAGGGGTGAGAAACGTTTTAGAATGGGCAGAGATGAATGAGTTTATAGTAGGAAACACCTTGTTTTAGCAGCCTAATAGAAGAAAATGGACTTGGATGAGTCCTGGAGATAATACCAAAAATCAGATTGACTACATCCTGATCAACAAAAGATTTAGAAATTCTTTACTGTCAGCAAAAACACTACTAGGCGCAGACTGCAACAGTGACCACAATCCTGTAGTGGGAAGATTTAGACTGAAATTGAGGAAAAGGACACAGACCAAAAACAACATCAAATTAAACCTTGGAGTCTTAAAGACAGATGAAATGATACGTCAAAAATGTAATGTACATGTTCAAAGCAACTTCAGTGCTCTGGAAGACGCTGGTGACAGTGAGGAACAATGGACAAAGTTGAGGAATTCGATAAATGAAGCTTGTGAAAAGCAAAACAGAACTGGATGACTAATGAAATTTTGGGCTTGATGGAGGGAAGGCGGAAGGCAAAGAGAAATGAGGAGATCTACAGGAAGATGAACAAGGAGATCAGGAATAGGTGCAATGAAGCTAAGGAAGCTTGGCTGAAATCAAAGTGCAAAGAAATGGAAGACCGACACAAAACGGATCCTCAGGGTTTGTACAGACGAATTGAAGAAATTGTCCACAGAAAAAATACATGCACATCAACTGGTTGCTTGAAATCGAAAGATGGCACGTTTATCACTGAAAAAGACAAAATATTAGACAGATGTGGAGAGTACATTAAAGACCTTTTTGAGGATGACAGAAACGAAGAACACATTATAAAAAAGAACTTTGAAGGACCACCTATAATGAAAGATGAAGTTAGAGCGGTACTGAAAAAGGTGAAACCGGGAAAAGCCCCAGGACCAGACAACATTATTACAGAGATGATTGAAGCCCTGGAAGAATTTGGCATAGAAAAAATAACAGTCCTCCTAAATGAAATTTACGACACTGGAAAAATCCCCAAAGATATGTCAAAATCAATTTTCATTGCACTTCCAAAGAAGACAGGGGCTATAGAATGTGAACTCCATCGCACAATCAGTTTGATGAGTCATGTAACAAAAATCCTGTTAAGAATAATCATGATGAGGACAAGGAATAGAATCAAAAGAGAAATAGCAGAAGAACAGTGTGCATTTGTGGAAGGGAAAGGTACTATTAATGCCATATACATCCTAAGAACTATCATAGAGATGTCAAATGAGATGAATAAGGACTTGTATTTATGCTTTGTTGACTACACCAAGGCTTTCGATCAGGTAAGACATGATGAATTGATCAACCAACTGGAGAGACTCAATGTCGATGGAAAAGATCTACGAATAATCAGAAATATGCACCTGGAAAAAACAGCTGCAATGAGAATAGAAAACAATGTAAGCTCTTTCCAAATTATAAAAAGTGGAGTCAGACAGGGTTGTGTTTTGTCACCAGATCTGTTTTCACTATATAGCGAAAACATCATGAGAAACCTAGAAGAAGACCCTGGATTAAAGGTTGGAGGGAAAATGATAAACAACATTCGATATGCAGATGACACCGTTCTAATTGCAGAAAGTGAAAGAGACCTACACAACTTTGTGTGAATATACTAGAAATAGAAAGCAAAGGTAAGGGGCTGGAACTAAACAGCAGGAAGACTGAAGTCATGATGATCAGTAAAAAACATGAAATCCCCTCATGCAAAATAACAGCTAATGGCACAACCTTGACACAGGTTGAGAAATTCAAATACCTGGGAACGATCATTTCATCAGACGGCAGATGCACATTAGAAATAGCCAGCAGAATCGGCCAAGCCAAAACAGCATTCTAGAAGATGACAAGCATTCTTACCAACAAATGCCTGTCAATTAACATCAGGAAGAGAGTTCCTGAATGTTATATAGAACCAATACTGTTGTACGGATGTGAGGCGTGGACAGTCAACAAACAAAGCCAGAACAAGATTGAAGCAGCTGAGATGTGGTTTCTAAGAAGAATGTTGAGAGTTCCATGGACAGCAAAGAAAACAAAAGAGACAGTCTTGTTGGAGGCAGACACAAGTAGATCACTCATAAGGAAGATTAGGAAAAGACAGGCAACATTTATAGGCCATTTTATGAGGAAGGGGGATTTGGTAAAAGAGCACCGGGTAGACCCAGAGAGAAAGTGCTGGACGGACTTGCAGAGTGGCTGGGGACAAGGAGGGTGGGGGAGATGCTAGTGGCAACGAGAGATAGAGGCAGATGGAAGTCCATGATTGCCAACGCCATGCGGCAGGACACCTGATGATGATGAGATCTGACCAAAACATTTGACACCATTATCTGAACAGGCCTCTGAAAAAATACCATGAAATGTGATGTCCTCAGAAGCTTATCTCGAAGTTGAAGTAAGGGAGTTTCCCACAACTAGCTGTCCAGACTAAGTAAGGGGAAAGGAGCTGGCATCTATGTGAGCTGGTGGCAGGGCAGGCTGTCTGAAAGAGATGAAGACCATAGTGGGGCGAGAGAGGGCTCTTCCATCCTCTCTTGGTCCAGATACTGGGTTTAACCTGGTTGGTGCATGTTGTGTACCTATGTCCCAGGATTTGTCATCTCCTGACCTTGCAATTCAGTTTGGAAACAAGGTACGTGGTGACTGGGTCTTAATGAGTCATGCAACAGCCCCCTTTGCTTGATGAAATGACCATCGCTTGGTGTCAGGAGCTTGGGAAGTGACTAACCAGAGAGTTGCAGGGCACTGGGGCTCTGGGTCCCATCCGCACCTTCGTGGTGTTTCTTGTTAACTTCAGCTTGTGGTTTGGCCTCTGACTTCAAGGAATCTGGCCCGATGACTGCAGGTAAAGACCTGGTGGCTGCTCGGAAAGATGGCAAACTTGGGATCCTTTTCGGGGCATGTCAGATCTTGCTGAACAGCAAAATGGGCTGTGTCTGGAGCATCATGCTTGGCCACTTTCGTGGCTGTTCAAACAACCCTTGTGTTTGAAGGAAGACAACGTTGGGAGCTTCTGACTGCTAACTGTTGAGGGCTCTTCCATTCTCTCTTGGTCCAGAGGCTGGGCTTGGTCTGGTTGGTGCAGGTTGTGTGGCTATGTCCCAGGGTTTGTCATCACCCCACATGGTCAGTCAGTTTGTAAACAAGGCAACTGATGACTAAATCCAAATGGGTCATGCAACAGAGGCCTCAAGCAATAGGCCACTTCGCTTGATGAAAAACTATCGAGTAGCGACGGGAGTTTAGGATGTGATTGTTCAGAGAGTAGTGGGGCATTGGTGCTCTGGTTCTCATCCACACACTCATAATGTTTCTTGTTAAATACCTTGAACAGTAACGCCCTCAGGAGCTTGTCTCACCAACTGCTTCCTTCCAGAACAGCATACTGGTCAGAGTAGAAAAAGAACGGGAAAGATCCAAACCATTCCTAGGGTAGAATAGAGTAAAACATTCTGTTTGCAGCAATGCTGACTGATGCGTTTAGAGTCTGACAAAAGTGTGTTCGTCAAGTTCTGCACAGATACAAAACAATTCAATCTGTTGACACTCACAAGCCAAAACCAAAACATTCAAAGTTTTCCTACGGAAATTGCTGTTTAGCATATGACTGTGCACTGGCTGTACACTTGCACTCCTGCGCATTATGACCTAATGCACGAGGCCTGCAAATGCTTTGGCCTGACAGCTTACCTCAGCAAGACAGAGGCTGTTTCAGCTAACATCACATTGGGGTTCTGGTGCTTCACTGACTCTGATTGTCACCAACAGTCACATCAAGACAGTAAATATATTTTGTTCCTCAGGGAATACAGTCTCAGGACCTGGCCATCCCATGGGTTTATGTGCAGGCTTAAGGCTTGTGCCATGATCACCATACACATGGCACCTGTGACGTTAGTGAATATGGAATTCATTCCGAGCGAGGAGGCGTCATCTTGAGAAACTGAAACTGAAGGGAATACAGTGAGCAGCAATGGATGTCTTGATGCTAGGTGGTGTTATACATCTCCAGGAATAGCGTCGACCAACAGATTATGGCAAGACTATGGGGTGAGGCTCATCACTACAATTGATGTGCACAGAGCAGTATTCTTGAGTGACCTGCTGTACTGCTATGAGACGTGGACTATCTACCCACCATGCATTGAACAGCTAGGCATGTTCCACTAAACATTTCTAAGCAAACTCTACATCATTCATTGTCAAGATTGTGTTCAAGATCCGTGGAAATGTGGCTCACTATGTATAGAGTTTCTGCTTATCAAATGACAGCTTTGTCCAACAGCATATGAAAGACAAATGCACCCCAAAGATGTTTCTATATGGAGAGCTGAAACAAGAATACCAAGACCAGGAAAGGCCACTAAAGTGATACACAAATGCTCTGAAAGCCAACCTCATGACCTGTGGCATCAACAGTACACATTGGGAAGACAATCCCTGCAACAGCTTCAATTTCTTAAGATGATGTCTCTGCGCTCGAAAATGAATGAAGGGAGAAGTTTGGCAGAATGGTTCAGACGTTTGCCTGCTGACAACTGAACTCGAGATTCCTGGCTTTGCTCCCCATACAGGCCTTGACTTTTCTCCTCAGTTTGACTGGAAATTTGAACTGAATGTCTAGTTCTTCGGAAGAGGACGAAAAACGAGTTGGACCCATGTGCCTTCTGGCTGCGCACGCTAAAGACCCCATGGCAGTTAAAAATCATGAAGAGCAGGGTATTGCCTAGTTGCCTTGGTATAAACATTAGAGAGATAGGTTGATTTCCAAGGTCCCACCCCTTGAAGACCAGTTAGCCTCTTTCTGAAGGCTGGGTTAATTAAATTAAAAGAAAGTGAATATGGAAATGAATTTGAAGTGAGGCAGAAGGGATGGGCGCTGAATGGATGAAATGCTTGTGGTGACTGATGGTGATGAAAATAACTAGCGGTGACGTTGGTGGTAGTGGTGGTGGTAGTAATCAGCGTTGATTTATTTCAATTTGTCCGGTTTGTCACGATCATAAATCGTCATGACAAGCTGAGGCGATGAATCTAGCTGGCTTCCCTTTGTTGGAGTCGATAAATCTCCCGCATGGGTCTTGTAAGTCACAACCAGCGCGTCATCAATGACGTCACAGCAAGGTGTCAGACATTTGATCTTCGTGAAGAGTTATTGCCGTATGACGACTAAAAACAACTCTAGCGTTGACTGTGACGTCAACGAATTTTTCTAAAAAATATGTCTGGTTGTATTTATCTGCATCTCTGCTGGAAGTATTTCCTCGTACATTTAAAGCATCCAAAGTTCTATCTTTCATTCACTAGCATATATCTTCACTTGTCATAACTGTGCTATTCTCTCTGCAACAATCTGTGCGCTTACAGAGCGATCGATAGACTCGTGACACTGTCTGTGGGAAACCACCGAGCTGTAGGTTTGTTCAACAGGGATTTACTGCACGTAGACATTTACACATATGCTCTAACCAAAACCAAAACCGCCAGTGATTATTTGACAGACTCCTTAAACCTGTGCAAAACCCTGTGCGCTGGCAAGATCTTGAAATGGGAAGAGGTGTGAGAGAAAGAACAATGGAACATTAAAATGACGTGGTCAGAATGATGCAACCAGTAATTAAAATCAGCAGCAATCACACCAGTTTTTAATCTTATATGCTTGGACTGAACTTGAGATATTAGATCTTAAGTCCACAGCTGTATCAAGAACCGACTTGTTTTCCTAACGATGCATTAGATGGATTTGTGATACATGTTGTTTAACAAGTTGTGATGAAAACATTGACACCCAGAGAAGTCTCACTGAACACAAACTGTATCTAAATGTTAGACTTTGTTCAAGAGGGATTCATCATACTCAGACAACTCCATATGAAACAAATTTGCCAGCAGTTATCTCACAGGTTCCTTCAAACTCTGCAATACCTTTATGCGCTGTCAAGGTCCTGAATTGGGAAGAGGAACAGGATCTATAAAAACACTGACACCACCACAATGAATTTAGCATTAACATGGACTGATAGCAAACCAACGTTTCTGTTGCAAGGTGGAAATGAAAACAAGGCATGACATGTTGACTCCAGGGCTCTGTCAACCAGCTACAACCAGCATGAAATAACAAGAAAACCTTAAACTTAAATAAACCAAACAAAACTTAATTATCTACAGATGTGATATTCAAGTGGTTAAGATATCAGACTTCAAATCGGAGGATCTGGGTTTGAACCTGCCTGGGGTTCTTTCCACCTGGTTGGTAAAGTAGGAGATAATGTCCAATCTCCCAGGTTAACATGTGTGCAGACCTGGTAATGTCTACAATCCATTCGTGTGTATACAATGGCAGAACATGAACTACATACTTTCATTAAAGGTCTTGTAAGTCATGTGTGGACTGGCATCAGTAAGGTTAGAACAAGGCTGTTTCCAGAAAATGACCTTGGCAGTGACGAAATTTAAAGCACTGTTGAAAAACATCAAATGAACAATAAAAAAAAAACCCTCAGCCATCTCATATTCAGTCTTGATGAACTGAAAAATCCTGACCAGACCTACCCCAGTTCTTCACCAGCATGTAATCTGGCTGTGATACGATGTTTGTTAGTATGCCATGTCAATCATCAGAATGCTTTACGTTCACCAACAGTGTTAACGACAACCAAATTATTATTGGTACTCTTCTTGCAGAAAAGACCACAGAAATTCCTCCAGTCTTCTTGGCCATCTGTACCAAACTTGGCACTCTAGTAATCTAGAAAATGAGGATATCTTATGTATTTCTTGTCAGCTTTTTCGAAGACCATTTGAAGTTGTGTGAAAAATTCTTCAACCAGGTCATCTCATAGTGGATGTGGACGCATATTTTTGTATTACCGTGATGTTGATGGGTTTGCTTGCTGATGGTCACGATCCTGCTGGAAGCTGGACAACATCCCCGTACAGCATTCCTGGTGTTCTCGTGGATCAAAAACAAACAAACAAAAACCAAAAACAAACAAACAAACAAACGAAAACGGCCCACTGAATGTTTGTCCTCTTCACCACTATACTACAGGACATGCTCCTGTTCTGTGTCTCTATTTCTCCTTTGTTTATCTAATGTCATAAAGGACAAAAACGTTCCATGGGAAACTGTCGTTATCATTGATCAATCCTTCATCTTTATAATCTGTCCAAGTGTTCGTACGTGTGGCAAAAGTGATGATGTCTTTCCAAGGATGTTCTGTAGGTATCCCCAGATATCACACTTTTCGCGTCCACCCTGATGGAGATCAATGAATGGCACAGTCTGTGGTGAATTGAGCTACGACCAATGTGGTATGGTTTCTATATTCTGTTATGCAAGTCTAATCTGGCAGAGTCCATCCATCCCAGGTCCAATTTGTTATGGGTTCAGTGCCGCATTTGTTGGTTTGCATGGTTACCAGTAGCAAAAGGATAACTGCTGACATGACATGTGACACTGGGAAGGATCTTCAAAGTGCAAAAGGAAGTTAAGAGAAGAAATACCAGGCCATTAGCAAAGAGGTTTGATCAAGAAAGGAAGACTTTAAATAAAAGCCAACAACATTGTTAAGACATTGAGAAAAACCTTGACAACTATGACACAAACACTTCTAAGATATAATAATAATAATGATAATAATAATATTTACAAATTTACGTAGCGCAAAATCGTGATAAAAATCAAATCAAAGGGCTGAACATACAGATACGCACGCATGCAAACACACGCACACACGCACACACACATGGCTATAAATAGGAAAACAAGAAGAAAAAGCAATGTAAAATTATAGAAAAACATATTACATACAAATATATTATATTACAATGTGGTTCCACACCGAGTGGAGACAGGCTGCAGTGGGGGTTGAGTGAAGTCAGGATTTTATGCAGAGGAGAAAAGGTGAGTCTTGAGAGTGGACTTGAAGGAGACAAAAGTAGGTTGCTGACGGACTGAGAGAGGAAGTTTGTTCCAGGAGAGTGGACCAGAAACAGAGAAGGCACGTAGACCATAGGTATTGAACTTAGTGCGTGGAAAGCGAAAAGTCAGAGGATCGGAGGCAGAGGAGGGTACGTGAGGGAACACAGATCTCAAGTAGGCTTGACAGGTAATCAGGGGCTGCATGATTGAGGCTTTTGTAGCACATGGTGTCTAGTTTGTACTGTATGCGCTTTGATACAGGAAGCCAGTGAAGTTGTGCCAGGAGAGGGGAAATGAGGTCAGCTTTTTTCTTTTTGAAGACAAGGCGTGCAACATTGTTTTGAATGCGCTGTAGGGTGTCAATGGTGGAGGCAAGAAGACCAGACAGGAGTGAATTGCAATAGTCCATGCGAAACATTATGAAGGTGAGAACGAGTTTTGCAGTTGTTTGCACAGAAATATACTTCCTGATCAGGCTTATACGATGGAGGTGATAATAGCAAGATCTGGCAGTTTGAGAAACAAAGTTGTTCATGGAGAGTGTAGAGTCAAGGTAGACACCACGGTTCTTAGCTGAATCAGAAATTGGGACTGATGTGTTACATAACGGGAGAGAAAGGAGGCAGCTGAGAAAGTTTCTGACGGGCGCCAATGAGGATAGCTTCTGTCTTGTCATCGTTAAGCTAAAGTTTATTGTATGTCATCCAGTTCTTGATGTCCGAGTAACAGTTAGTTGTGCAGTCAAGAGGTGCTGTACATTGTCAAGTGATTCACTGTCTTGAAGTTAAGTGTCATCAGCATAGAAGTGGTGTTTTATAGAGTGGAAGTTGATGATGGTGGACGGGGGGAGGTGTAAAGAGTGAAAACAACAGGGCCAAGGACAGATCCTTGTGGAACACCACAGGTCAGGTATGCAGGATGGGAGTAAGTGCCATTGAAGAGAACAGTTTGTTTTCTGTTTGATAGATATGAAGTGAACTAAGAGCAGTGTCAGATATGCCAAAAGTATGATGGAGTCTACAGAGGATAATACCGTGATCAATGGTATCAAAGGCTGCATACAGATCAAGGAGTGTGAGGAGAGAGACTTTGCCAGTATCAGTTGCAAGGAGATTGTTGAGAATGTGTAGTAGGGCAGTTTCAGTGCTGTGGTACTGGCGGTAGGCGGACTGGAAAGGATTGAGGAGATTGTTGGCAGACAGGTGAGAGTTCAGCTGGTTGTGGACAACGTTTTCACGGAGTTTTGACAAGAAAGAGATTAGAAATACGCTGGTAGTTTTTCAGTTCTTTAGGATCTAAATTGTATTTCTTGAGGAGAGGGTGAACGATAGCAGACTTGAAAGAATCCGGGACAGTTCCAGTTTGAAGAGAAGTGTTGATGATGTCAGTGACGACCTCACTCAATCCCCTCTGCAGCCTGTCTCCACTCGGAGGGGAATCACATTGTAATTTTTAATTGTATATAAAATGCTCTCTATAATTTTCCATTGCTTTTATTCTTTCTCCCCATTTATAGCCGTGTGTGTGTATGTGTGTGTGTGTGTGTGTGTGTGTGTGTGGTGGTGTGCGTGCGTGCGTGCGTGCGTGCGTGCGTGCGTGTGTGTGCGTGCGTGCGTGTGTCTGTTTCAGCGCTTAGATTTGATTTTATCAAGATTTTGCGCTATATAAATAAAATATTGTTGTTGTAATTGTAATTGTTGATGAATGGGAGGAGAGAAGGGAGACAGTCAGAGTAGAGAGAACCTGGAAGATGATCCAGTTCGCAGGTTTTGAACGACATGGATCTGATTGTGTTGAGAATTTCTTCTTGTGAGACTGGGGTAAAAGTAGTAAGAGGTTTGCCAGAGATGGAAGGGTCAGGTGGGCAGGGTTGACAGGGTGTCCTGTCAAGCTTGTCACGAGAGTTTGTGTTTTGGTGGTGAAGTACTTGGAGAATACAGATGGGAGTTCTTCAGTAGTATATGTTTTGTTGGGAGAGGTAAATCCTTTCGTGTGCCAAGGAGATGATTCATGGTTTAAAGAGTTTTTTTGAAGAAGAGGCATTCACGATTTTGGTTTGTAAAAAGGCTTGTTTTTGCAGATGCAATGAAGGTGGATAGTTTTATTCTAGAGGCTTGGAAACGTTGCCTATGAACAGTGAGTTTTGATTTGCGCCAGCGGCGCTCTGCTCTGCTGTGGGCACGTCTTGCTCAGGCAATCTCATGAGTGAGCCAGGGAGTAGGGAGGCGGTCAGGTAAAAGACGAGTTGTGGCTGGAGATTGAGTGTCCAGAAGATATTAAAAGACTTGACCAAACAAAACCAAAGTCAAGTCGATAACATTGAGGACAAAGACAGCAACTGTTCCAGGAAAAAGACATCATTAAAAGTTCGACTGAATGCTGCTTTGAACTATACAACAAACAGCAGAAGATCCAAGTGTGCTAATAGTACAACATTTATCAAACGATAGTCTCAGTGCGCAGTGTCTCTGTCCCAATTCGCCATAAACACGTTGTAGCAGCAGTGAAGTATCTGAAATGTGGTTAGGTTGCAGACATTGATAGCATTCCTGCAGAACTCCTGAAACGCGGAGAGGCAGTAACATATATCCTATTTGCCATCTGCAACACAATCTGGCACAAAAGCGAGTAACTCACAGCACTGACCCAATCAGTAATAACCACCCTTCCAAATAAGGAAATCCCAGACACTGTCAGAACTACTGAACGTTCAGCTTGATCAGTCATGCCAGCAAGTAATGCTCATAATCATTCTGAATAGATCATATCTGCAAATACATGCTATTACTGTTGAAAAACAGCCGGGATTCTGCAAGGGCAGAAGTACCATCACGTAGATCTTTGCTCTGTGTACCCTTTGCGGAAAGCACCTCTAATATCGAAGGTAACTCTGTCGCGTCTTTACAGACTTCACAAAGGCATTTGATAGAGACTGGCATAATGTACTATGGGTTACAATGAAAAAATTTAACATCAAGCAAAAGTAAATTAATACCATCCAGGAACTGTACTGTAAAGCAACCACTAAGGTACTTACACAGTGTGCTATTGGAGACTAGTTCCATACTTCGGTTGGACATCGTCAGGGCTACATTCTGGCCCCATCCCCTCCCCCTCCTCCCAAGTACTTCAACGTACTCTTGAACGCATAGTAACTGGCGCACCTGAAGATCTTGCCACTTATAAGAACTGGAGGAATAATCATCATAAACCATCGCTTTGCAGAAGACACTGATCGCCTGGGAAGTAAGTGAGCAAAAAAACTCAACAAGGATAAAACATTGACAAGATGTGGCATAGAAATCAGTACCGAAAAGACAAGACTGGTGGCAAGCCGTAACTTTGTCATCACTACCGATATATTTGTGCATGGACTGAAGCTAGGAACTGTTCAACAATTCATTTACCTGGGATCCATCATTACCACAACAGCACTATCCCGGCTAAGACCCGTGTGGAAGGACAAGAACGCCTCCACAGAACACGAGATCTGGCTCTTATGGTCATTAATCTATTCCATCTTCTTGTATGCATGTGAGACATGGACCCTTACAGCAGATTTTGTAAAGACAAGTTCAAGAGATGGAAATGAGAGGGTATCACAGGATACTAAACATCAGATACACCGATCGTATCACCCATTAACAAATGCGCCGAACCATCAAACAACACACTGGACAATATGAAGATCTGTTGGCTGCGTTAGTATGGCCATGTAACAAGATCCAGTGGTTTTGCTAAACCAGTCCTCTCCTTCGTTTCTCTGCCTGCCATGGGTGACAACACGTCAATGAGCATATTGAGCTGATAGGCCAGAGAAAGGTTTGCCAGCTGGCTAACTGTGTATGACGCATTGGGAAACACTCAGGCTGATACCTCAGAATGACTGACCTAAGACTGGGCAGCAAGCACATCATTCTTTTGAATATCTGGATGAGTTTGAACTCCACATATTAGGTCTTTAATCCATAGCTCTATAACTAAATCAGCCAATCAGTTGGCATCCCTCATCAACTTGTCACACATTCTTTGGACAAGAACGGAACAGAGAACAGTGGAGTGTGCCACTGACCAAAGCGAATGGTACCACTCCTACAGACGACCTTTTTTGTGAAAGAACACAACAGCGTTGCTATTAAAGTCCTTCTTCTTGTTTGTATCTGTCAGTCAAACCAAATTAAGAACTGTGGTAAAGCTCTCAGGAGCTATCCCAACCCAGCTACCCCACAAACAAGACATCAAATCCACACAGTTTTAATTATGTCCTCCCCACCCCACATTCCCACTCGCCCACGCATATAATGACAGATTTCTCACTGTCAAAATAAATACCAAATATGCTGTTTTGAACATAGTTCAAGCTTATGCTCCAACATCCACTAGCTCAGAAGAAGAAATAGAAAGTTTTGTCAATCGTCAGATCATGTGTGGTACTTTAAATAACTTGCCTACTTTCAGGCTGCATGGTGAAGCGATCCATTACAAACAGGTTGTAAAATTTCTGGGAGTCTTTATAACATCGAAATTAAACTGGAATGTCCATTTTGATTATATTTTAACAAAAGCAAGAAAAGCCTTAAATTTTTAAAGATAATAAGTAGATTACCCTGGGGAATGGATACAAACGTACTTCTCCATCTATCAACAGCACTTGTAAGATCTAAATTATCTTATGCACAAGAAGTGTTCTTCAGTGCACCCAAATATTTACTAAAGAAGATTCAAAGTTTAGACTGCAAAAGTCTTAAAATTGCACTAGGTGTACCAGCCCATGCTTCAAATCTGGAAACGTACAAAGTTGCTGGAATTCTGTCTCTGAACAGCTATCGTGAGCTAGCGACAGCAAAGTTTGCAATCAGAACTACTTCACAAACGGACAATTTTGTGAGCAAGGAAATTAAACTAAGGTCTGATGTTGACTTTCCAAAACGAGCAAGCAACATTTCATCACAAATGACTGTTGCAACTTACGTATCTGACTTAGTCAAACAGTCTAACATAAGTTTGGATGAAATAGCTGAGACACCATCCACAACGCCTATCCCTACGTGGGAAATGCTTAAAGCCACTTTTGATATTGATTATACAGATGCTAAGAAATATGAAAACATTAACATTTCGATATGCACAGCAAGAGAACACATCGATGAAAAATACCGTACCCACCTCCATATTTTTACCGATGGGTCAGTCTTAGAAAATAAATCTGCTGGAGCAGCGTATTATGTTCCAAAATCTAAAATACAAAAGTCATTTTTCCTTGGGCCAAATATATCTATATTTACAGCGGAATTAGTCGCTATTACACAAGCGTTGCATTATTTAGTAGACCTTAAACCTGTCTTTTTTAAAGTGGTTCTCCTTGTTGATTCAAAATCTGTATTATATGCCTTACAGTCATTTAATACAGACACAAGGCCTGACTTAATTACTGAGGCAAATCATCTTATACATCGTTTAAGGACAAAAGGTATAGATATCAGTTTATGCTGGGTGCCTTCTCACGTTGGTCTTCATGGCAACGAAGTAGTAGACAGAGCAGCTAAACAAGGTGCACACAACACTGATAATACTATAGAATTACGTATTAAAACTTCCGTAAAAGAAGCTTGCAACTTGCTAGAATCAGCCTCATGGATTCGATTTCATGAACATTTCAATGAAAAGTTTGTGACACAACAAATGATAAAACTTTCATTACAAAATGTATGTAAAAAATTGCAGTATTCTTCCATATATCATTCAAGATCGATTGTTGCTGTTCATTTTCGTATTCAACTAAACGCGTTGAAAACAAAATATTGTAAAAATATCAAGTGTATTTGCGGAGAACAATTCACACTGTTTCACAGTTTATTTTACTGCAAAATGCTACGTTCTTTTTTACCAAAATTATTTACACAAGAAAACTATTCAGAAACTCATTTTAAAGAAGTAACTTCTGATCAGTCTTTATCAGTTAAAATTTCAGAATCATTGGTTCACAGTCCTGTTAATGTATTGCTTTAAGTTTCTGAAGTTAGTATTCTAGCGTTAAATTTTTCCTTCACATTGTTAATGTTAATTGTTAGTGTTAAGATCTTGTTCCATTTTTCTATTTACCCATTTATTTATGTCTTTTACTTTGTCTCCCCTCTCCCCACAATGCAACTCGCCCACCTCTTATCTTCCATCCCCCCCCCCCCCCCCTGTCTAATATCACTCATAGTGAACAGACGTTAAATTAAAGAACGAACGAAACAACAGTAGACAGTGTGACGTTAGGGACACACGTCAATTAACAATCACTCACATTATCCAAGCCACAGCTGGACACTGTCAATTAACAATCAATCACGTCATCAAAGCCACAGCTGGACACACTCAATGAACAATCATTCACATTATCAAAGCCACACGTGGACACAGTCAATGAACAATCATTCACATTATCAAAGCCACACGTGGACACAATCAATTAACATCATTCACATTAGCAAAGCTACAGCTAGACACAGTCAATTAATATCATTCACATTAGCAAAGCCACAGCTGGACACAGTCAATGAACAATCAGTCACATTAACAAAGCCATAGGTCAGAAATCACGATTGATGATCACAATCCTTTCAATAATATCTGAGTTATCTGATCTGACAGAACTTGACATTTGTACATTCTTATAGAAAGCCATTTCTGACTGTCAACACTTGTACTTTCAGTTACAAGCCCAACCAGAAGGCAGTGGCCCTGATATACTGTTATAAAGAAGTATACATTACTATGACTACGACAGCCAAATCTTTTGCGTTCCGTTATCAGCTCAACAGCAAGCAGTGACTCTGGTTTACTCATGAACAATATTTCGCTACAACTCCACCTGCCAAACATTTTGCACCGAGTTACGAGCACAAAAACAAGGTGCTATTTTTGTTATCGTTATTGTTTTCAAGGCCCAGCCGACTGCGTAGAGCCATATCAGTGCTATAATCGCTTAAACACATACAAAAACTTCAACAGGGAAAAAGAAACGAAAAGAAAATTAAATACATATATCAATGCATTTGCGTACATAATCTAAGGACATGGCCCGGCGTTGACCACTCCGTTCAATTTATCGCACAGAGGATTTGAAAAATAAACACACCTGAATAATAATTTAAGCTACATAAGGACACCAAAACATACATAAAGCGGGTATAAATTACCTGAAATTGTTTCCGCGTATCTCACCTCCCTAGAGCGACAAATGCACTTGATACATGTACCCAATTGTCAATCCTAAAAAAAAAGTATGTAAGACTTTATCGAACACATACAGATGCATGGACCAGCAAGGCAGACAATGACAGGAAGAAATGACAGAAGCAAAGGAGGAAGAAAGAAACAAAGAGACTGACAGAAAAGAGGAAATTTCTGGCACAGAATTTCCAGAAGGTGAAGATACCGTTATTCTGAAAGAGTCCCCAGCATCGATGGGGGGGTGGGGGGGGGTGGTGGGGGGACAAGGTACTGGCCATGTTATATTGTCATGAAGTAAAGTGGTTACTATAAACTTTCACTATCAAATATTTGGCGTTGAGTTATCGCAGCTACAATATAGTGGTCTGGTATTCTCTTATCAAGAAAACAGGTTACCATAACCTCTGTCAAACATTTCGCGTTGATAAGCCAGCTCAGCCACAAGGCCCTGGCCCTGGTATACTATTATAAAGCAGAATAGGTAACTGTAACTCCACACGTAATATTTTGCATTGATTTACGAGCACGAAAAGAAGGCAGCGGCCCAGTCAAACTGTTATGAAGAAACATAATTACCGTAAACTCCGACAATCAAATATTTTGCGTTGAACTAACAGTGGAACAACAAGATAGTAGCCTTGTTGGCATATCCTAATGAAGAAAATAGATCTATAAACTATTGAATACTTAATGCTACCAATTTTGAAGAACAAGGTCTCCCAACAGTGTAAAAATCGCTACTCACAGTTCCGTAGCTTTCGATGGCGTTCTCGCCATCTTCGTCAGCGCTCTAATGCTGTCTGCGTGAATCTCTACTCAGATCTCGCGAACATGGGATGAACCCAGTTCACGAGATCGAATCAGAGAATGGTACACCGGGGGCACAAATTGCCTGCAAAGCAGAAAGGGAGCCAGGAAAAAATGAGAAAATCTTTGTTTGAACTGGGGCACCATTCCTAGTGCCAAAACCAGAGCAGTCAGTTCAGCAGTATAAACAGAACCGTCAGACGGGATATGTTTTGAAAATGAACAGTCATCATCAGACTTTGATCTATCAGTGAAGATTCTGTGGGATGACGGAAATTTCTGACCCAGTTCTGCTTAAAATGATTTGTACGCCAGTGAACTGGTACTGTCTTTACGGAAGAAAGCAAAATCAAAACAGACCTTCAATGTTTTCAAAGTCCATGACGGACTGTCTGAAAATTTCGAGAAGTCGGAAACAACTGCTAAATTTATATCTGCCTTTTCCATATGAGGACGGATATGGATTTGTAAAGGAGAAGTAACATTCAGATCAAAATTTGGGGTTGAAGACACAGTCAAAGGCTGGGTTTTCTGGTTCAAAGAACACTTTTAAACAGAAATTCAAGGTTACTCTGTCTATAGTTTGACAGGAAGAGTTCTCCTGCCTCTGCGTACAAACTATAGACAGGAGTTGTTCTGAATACACCAAGACAGAGGCAAAGCGAACAGCCGTGAGAGTGCTTAAGCTTGTGTGAAACCCCAAAGGAAGGAATCAAAGCAGAGAAAGAAGTCTCAGATGTCAATGCTCCGCATTTAGTCAAAAGCAGTGTTAAACCTCAGTTCCATACTTCCACTATAGTTGATCCGCAGCTAGACAAGAGGGGGGGGGGGGTAGATACTGTTAGCATAAATTCAAGCACAAGTGCCCAGTGGAGCAGGGGAGGGAGGAAAGAAAAGGAACTGAGCAGATAGTCAAAGAGCAGACAGTGAAGTCCCCTGCAGTTTGAATGATGATGAGCTGCAGCTCAGTCTGCTATCTTACTAGTATACTACAGTATGACTGGGGTAGGAATGCTGGTCAAAACAGAAGGGCATGTGCCCTGGGAGGAATGAACAAACGAGGATGAAGAAGGAAGAGGCAAGACCTTAAGCCTCAAGTGAGAGGGCTTGCAGTAGAAGTGGGGTTAGCATGGCATAAAGCCTTGTGCACGTTGGTATAAACACCCAATTGTGGGGCATATACCTCTCCTTTGGAGGAGAAAATAACCAGAAATGAACAAGAGAACATATGATGGGTTGGAAAAACGAAAAAAAATCACTCAGCTTTAGTTGGCGCGGGTAAAGGGGAAAAAAAAGTTGCTGGAAAAACAGATGGCTACAGGACATGTGCTTTGCACATACAGATATCAATTTCCACTCTAGGCAGACGGGTATTGGTATGAGGCATGAAAGTCAATGACAGCTATTGCATCAGTGAGTCCCAGTACAGTATATGTACCCGTAATTAAATTAAAATTACTTTCCTTTTACTTGGAAGTAGAGAATGAACAATATTTTTCTTCTACAAAAAGTTACACTGGCAAGTCAGTTCATTATGCGCCTTTGTTGAATACTTGGTATTGTTTATTTTGCAATGAATTACCAGTGCAACAACAAGGCATACGTTTATGAAGAAAATAGGTTACTATAACCCCCAATTGTCAAATAGTTATGGTCGGTTACAAGCACAACAGCAGGCTGTGGATTCGGTACACTCTTATAAAGGCGAATACGTCACCAAAGTTTATGATTGTTCCTTAGAGGTATTTCACATGGAGCAATTATTCATAGGATAGTCTTCCATAGGGCCATCTCTCACAGGGTGATCTTCCACAGGAAAATCTTTCATACTGTTAGGATTCTTTCTCAAGATAGTCTTCCACAAATGACCTTCCATCAGGCGAGTTTTCCTTCCAATAGGGTGATCTTCCACAAGACAAATTTTCACAGGGTGACGGTTCTCCTGTCACTGTAGGATTCTGGTGCCGTAGACTAACCAGTACGGGCAAAAGCATCTTGCAGCAAATGGCGAACAATAACTCCACTATTCTCCTATGATACTATGGACAGGGAAAAAACCCTAAGATCTGACACTGAGTATCTTTGGTCATTAATTTGTAAACGTCTTGTCAACTGATTAAACCACACTTAAAGACTGAATTTGAAATGCATTTTATCAGTTGAGGAATTTGATACTGCTACACACTGCCAACCGAAACATCGTAACTTACAGAATCTTATACATATATAAGAGCTATATATGCACATTAAACAATTGTAGCACAGTACATGACTTCCATGACATGTGAAACACGTCAAAACGAAATAATATGCGCACAGCTCCCAGGCTGGACATTTTTCTCTTGTCACAGAAAGAGCTGAACTATGCCCACAATCAGATACACTTTCTTTTAACCCTTTTGATCAAGCATAAACTTCCCAAGCCCTTGACAATCCTGTCATATGCAAAAACTGTTGTAGGTAAAAGAAAACTACTTTATGAACAACGCACTGTCGCCACAAAGACATTGAACCCTGCCGAAATTTTCACATCACGTTTTTTTTACAATGATCTTAAATTTACAAATTATCACCAGCCAACGCTAGACTAACCTGTAACAAGAGCTATTAGAAAATACACTTTCAATTCAACGAAACAGACAGCACCTTAGAAACGATAATTTCTAGTTTTTCGAGCACACCATATGTGCGTCCACCAATTAACGAATTATTCAGGTAACCTCCAACCTTACAACAAAAATGGTATCAAAAATGGAAAACGTAATCCTTATAAAGTTTAGAAAACTATCTTCTTAAAGGCACGTTTAGACAGTTGAAAACTTGCCAGGGCACTCTTTAGTTCTCTTATTCAGCTCAACTAACCATACGGCAAGTTACTTGATCTGTTGTTTTTGTCCTAAATGTCGTGAATTTGTTTCTTTGTTGTCTGTTGTGTACGTGTGGCCAGTTGTCCAAACGGAAACAAATACTACACCTGTCTTGTTTCGTTAATTTAATGCGCGTTTTCATTTTATTTTCCCGTGTTTCTGGTTTCTGTTTGCCTGCAAGATGGCTGTCATTTTGATTTAGATGAGATATTTTCAGTTTTGTGAGTAGATGTCGCGCCAGCAGGCAGCAAAAGTGTGTGTGGTATTTTACAGTGATTTTATCGTGGTTCTATTTGTTTTGTACATTGAATTTTATATCAGTTTATTCCTCTTGGGTCCCGACAAATGGTGATGTAAATATTTTTTTAAATTTTGAATATTTTACCGGATAATCTGATTTTAGAGTTTCGTATGCCTACTTTTCGTCATTTTAATTCTGCCGTTTAGGTCGGACATTTAACCTGTGAACTGTGTTAACATTTTAGCCTACTGTGTTCGCCCAACGCTACAGCTCCCAAACCTTCGTTGTTCTCTGCAAGCATCATCCTCTCTTGACTGGCTCTCAATTATGGATCCGTCCGTCCTTAAACAAATTGGACTGACACTTTTTAAACACAGTAAATGCTACCTCGGTGGAGGCGTCTACCAGCGCATACGTACATTAGGGCTGTGTAGCAAGCCCCGCACTGCGCGATCCTGTCGTGGTG
The DNA here is from genome assembly GCA_030674185.1 of Monoplex corrugatus. NCBI lineage: Eukaryota > Metazoa > Mollusca > Gastropoda > Littorinimorpha > Ranellidae > Monoplex > Monoplex corrugatus. The sequence goes on from JAPXFY010000022.1 coordinate 65,716,532, forward strand.
GACGTCTCCACCGACTTTGGCACAACCTGCCTCCTGCTGTGCCAGCCCGACGCCACTTTTCTTTTTCTGCTTCCTCGTCTCCTCCACTGCCCCTGCCTTCGACCTCGCTGCTGCGGGCTTTGTCTCCTCCTCTGCCATCTTCGCCTTCGCCTTCTGTCCTGGTGGTGCCGCCTTCGCCTTCTGTCCCGCCGGTGCTGCCTTCGTCTTCTGTCCCGCCGGCGCTGCCCTCGTCTTCTGTCCCGCCGGTGCTACCTTTGTCTTCTTCTTCTGTTCCGTCGTTGCTGCCTTCGTCTTCTGCCCCGCTGGTGTCGCCTTCGTCTTTTGTCCCGTCGGTGCCGCCTTCTTCGCCACCTCGGCCGCCGCCATATGATAAACTTAAACTATGCCTTTTTAACGCTCAATCAATATGCAAAGATGGCAAAGCTGAGGTCATTGCCGATTTTATCGCTGATGAGCACGTTGACATTGCTTTTATTACAGAGACATGGCTTAACCCCCTTGGTCATGAACCTATACATGCTAGCCTCACTCCGAGTGGTTACAGGCTTGCTTCTTTCCATCGCTCATCTCGAGGTGGCGGTATCGCCATCCTCTACAACGACTCACTCCATTCCCGCCTATCTTTCTCGCAGTCTCTGCCTTTCTCCCATCCTTCTTTCGAGCACGTTGAAGTATCCTTCCAATCCACCCCTCACCCCATCACCTTCTCCTGTGTCTATCGACCTCCACCTAGCTCTGCCAACAAACTCACCACATCCACGTTCCTCTCTGACTTTGACCAACTGCTTGACCACTACTGCCTCTTACCTGGAAATCTCATCATTCTAGGTGACATCAATGTACACTATGACAACACTCACCGTTATGACACAAGACATATCATCAACTCTCTGTCCAATCACAATATGACTCAACACATTTCTGAACCAACCCATCAAAAAGGTCACATTCTTGACTGGATCATTTCTCGTGATCACCACAATTCAGCTACTAACAACTGCTTAGTTCTTTCTACCCGTCTAACTTCAGCCCTTCCATCTGACCACTCTGCAATTCTCTGTTCTCTTGACATTTCTCCTCCTTCCCGTACCACGCGCACAGTGACTCGACGCAATCTCAAATCTATCGACCTCTCCACATTTTCATCTGATGCCTCCCGTCTCCTTTCTGAAAGTCACATAACCTTGCCGATGAATTCTATACTACTCTCCACCATCTTCTGGACACTCATGCTCCAGCCACAACCCGTCTTTTACCTGACCGCCCCCCTACCCCCTGGCTCACTCATGAGATTGCCTGTGCAAAACGTGCCCGCCGCAGAGCAGAGCGCCGCTGGCGCAAATCCAAACTCACTGTACACAGGCAACTTTTCCAAGCCTCTAAAACAAAAGTATCCACCCTCATTGCATCTGCAAAAACAAGCTATTTCCAAACCAAAATCCTGAATGCCTCTTCTTCAAAAGAACTCTTTACAACCATGAATCATCTCCTTGGCACACGAAAAGACTTACCTCTCCCAACAAAACATACAAATGAAGAACTCCCATCTGTATTCTCTAAGTATTTCACCACCAAAATACAAACTCTTCGTGACAGGCTTGACAGGACACCCTGTCAACCATGCCCACCTGACCCTTCCTTCTCTGGCACACCTCTCACTACTTTTACCCCAGTCTCACAAGAAGAAATTTTCAACACAATGAGATCCATGTCGTTCAAAACCTGCGAACTGGATCCTCTTCCAGGTTCTCTCTACTCCGATTGTCTCCCCACTCTCCTCCCATTCATCACTGACATCATCAACACTTCTCTTCAAACTGGAACTGTCCCAGATTCTTTCAAGTCTGCTATTGTTCACCCTCTCCTCAAGAAACACAATTTAGACCCAAATGAACTGAAAAATTACAGGCCTATCTCTAATCTCTCTTTCTTGTCAAAACTCCTTGAAAAAGTCGTCCTCAACCAGCTGAACTCTCACCTGTCTGCCAACAATCTCCTCAATCCTTTCCAGTCAGCCTACCGCCAGTGCCATAGCACTGAAACTGCCCTACTACACATTCTCAACAATCTCCTCCTTGCAACTGATACTGGCAAAGTCTCTCTCCTCACACTCCTTGATCTGTCTGCAGCTTTCGATACCATTGACCATGGTATTCTCCTTTCTAGATTTCATCATACTTTTGGCATCTCTGACATTGCTCTCTCCTTTTTCACTTCGTATTTATCAAACAGAAAACAAACTGTTCTCATCAATGGCACTTACTCTCAACCTGCATACCTGACCTGTGGTGTTCCACAAGGATCTGTCCTTGGCCCTGTTCTTTTCACTCTTTATACCTCCCCCCTGTCCACCATCATCAACTCCCACTCTATAAAACACCACTTCTATGCTGATGACACCCAACTTCAAGATAGTGACTCACCTGATAATATACAGCGCCTGTTGACTCGCACCACTGAGTGTTACTCGGACATTAAGAACTGGATGACACACAATAGACTTCAGCTTAATGACAACAAGACAGAAGCTATCCTCATTGGCACCCGTCAGAAACTTTCCCAGCTGCCTCCTCTTTCTCTCCCATTATGTAACACATCAGTCCCAATTTCTGATTCAGCTAAAAACCTTGGTGTCTGCATTGACTCTACCCTGTCCATGAACAACTTTGTTTCTCAAACTGCCAGATCTTGCTACTATCATCTCCATCGTATAAGCCTGATCAGGAAGTATCTCTCTGTCGAAACAACTGCAAAACTCGTTCTCTCCTTCATAATGTCTCGCATTGACTATTGCAATTCACTCCTGTCTGGTCTTCCTGCCTCCACCATTCACATCCTACAGCGCATTCAAAACAATGCTGTACGCCTTGTACTCAAAAAGAAAAAAGCTGACCACATATCTCCTCTCCTGGCACAACTTCACTGGCTCCCTGTATCAAAGCGCATACAGTACAAACTAGACACCATGTGCTACAAAAGCCTCAATGACGCAGCCCCCGATTACCTGTCAAGCCTACTTGAGATCTATGTTCCCTCACGTACCCTCCGCTCTGCCTCCGATCCTCTGACTTTTCGCTTTCCACGCACTAAGCTCAATACCTATGGTCCACGAGCCTTCTCTGTTTCTGGTCCACTCTGCTGGAACAAACTTCCTCTCTCAGTCCGTCAGCAACCTACTTTTGCCTCCTTCAAGTCCGCTCTCAAAACTCACCTTTCTCCTCTGCATAAAATCCTAACCTCACTCAGCCTGTCTCCGCTCGGAGGGGAATCACTTTGTTTTAATATATAATTGTATATGATGATGTGCTCTCTGTGGTTTTCCATTGGTTTTATTCTTGCTTTTATTGCTTTTATTCTTTTCTCCCCATTTGTGGCCATGCATGTGTGTGTGTGTGTGTGTGTGTGTGTGTGTGTGTGTGTGTGTGTGTGTGTGTGTGTGTGTGTGTGTGTGTGTGTGTGTGCGTGCGTGCGTGCGTGTGTGCGTGTGTGTCTTTTCGGCGCTTGGATTTGATTTTGTCGAGATTTGCGCTGTATAGATATTGTAGTTGTTATGTATGCATGTGCGTACGTATGTATGTATGTATGTATACGCTTAGATTTATGTATGTATGTATGTATGTATGTATACGCTCAGCTTAGATTTATGTATGTAAGTATGTAAGCATGTATGTATCCATGTATACGCTCATATGTATGTAGGTATGTGTGCATGTATACGCTCAGCGCTTAGATTTGATTTTGTCAAGATTTTGCGCTATATAAATAAAATATATTATTATTATTATTATTAGTTCATATGCGTATTACGTGATTGTTTTACATTGGCGTTATTGTTATTGTTAGTTTTGTTTAAAGCCCAGTTGACTTCGTAGAGCCAAATCAGGACAGTAGCCCATTACAAAACATGCTACTTCAACAAAGAAAAACAAGGTAAAGAAACTTAATACACATATCAATGCATTCGAGCACATATCTTCGGAAATGCCCCTGGTGGTGTCCACTGTCTAATTTATCACGCAGGCAATCAATATTCAATTATCACACAATGTTCACACAGAAACGAACTGTCACTACCCCCCACCAGAAGTGATACTGGGTAAGCTTTGGATTAAAAAAATCTGATTTCAGCTTTGTGGCAATAAATTGCAACATTTTTGTTAATACAGAGTTACGTGCCCGTAAAACGAATGGATCGCTGGAGGTAACATATACCAGTCAATTTGCAGGTGAATGCGATTTCTCTATGTCTCTCTTTGTCTGTCTCTGTTATAGTATGTGTGTGTGTGTCTCTGTGCGTGTGTGTGTGTGCGTGTGTGTGTGTGTATGTGTGTGTGTGTGTGTGTGTGTGTGTGTGTGTGTATGTGTGTGTGTCTCTGTGACTGTGTCTGTGTGTGTGTGTCTGTTTCTATATAACAAAAATATGAGAACAAGACTTTCTCAGCTCTAGATAAGCATTGGATCTTTACCAAAGCTATGAGAACAAGACTTTCTCAGCTCTAGATAAGCATTGGATCTTTACCAAAGCTTTTGTCAGAGCTGTGAAATTTCAAGGAGTCACAAAAATAAAAGTGTGGAACGTACATCGCTCAAGTCAAGATGACTCTGACCAAACGTGTGTAAATTATCTTTTAGCAGTTGTAAGAGTCTTCTACTGTCCTCACTGAGAGTTCTGTTTTAGTACATCTGCAGCTTCTTCCAAGTCACAATAACTGATATTCAAGGTCGTCTGACCTGACTTTTTTTTTTATTATACTGTATAAAACAAGTTATTAATTATTCAAGTAAACGATTGTATGAGATAAGCATAAGAACAAAAGTTATTAACCATACCTAATTTCCTTCTTTAGTATATGCTGTTTGATAGTTAAGAGTTTCGTCTGAGAGAGTAGCAAGTGATCCTAAAAAAGTGACTGCACTGGCCACAATGGCTCAGCAAATACAGAAGCCCCAAGTTCTAAGTGATGCTTTCACCAGCCTGACACCTGCAGTCAAGAGGACCAAACATCTAAACACATACTGCTATGATTTCACCTCTATCAAATGGAGCAGCAGGAGACATCGCCGACAGCAACATCTGTGACCACCATCCTCCATGGCAAGGCAGTACCTAGAAAAAAGATATGGCGGAATTCATCTACAAATGTGGCCTGACCATGAATTGATCATCATCATCATCATGTGCCCTGCCACATAGCGTTGGCGATCATGGCCCTCCAAACGAATCTATCCCATGTCGCTGCAAGTACATCTCTCACCCTCTCCATCCTCAGCAACCCTGCAAGTCCATCCAATATTTTCTCCCTGGATCTACCGAGTGTTCACTTACCCTTCAGCTTTCCTGTTGTGACCAGGTGCTCTAATTTCTTTTTCCTCATAATCATCATCATCGGCTATCCACGACACGTTTCTTCCATCCTTCTCTGTCAGACATTGCAGTAGGTACTGACAGCTCATATCATCGATCAGTTGGTCGATGAAGGTCTTCTTTGGACGTCTTGGTCTTTGTTTGCCGTGACTGGGTCTCCATAGTAGAACATCCCCCACCAGTTCTTCTTTGCTACGCCAGCAGTGTCCCGCGATGCACAGTCTTTGTTGATGTACTGATTTACTGATTGGTGGGATCTTACCATATAAGTCTTTGTTGGTTGGATGTTCTCTCCAGGATTTGTTCAGGGCTGCATGCAGCATTCGTGTGTATACTCCATCAATCTTCTTCTCCAATGTCGTTGTTAGGGTCCAAGAGATTAAGCCATACGTAAGAATGGACTGCTGCTGCTCAGAAGAAGTTCCTTTTCAGGTTGTCTGGTAGATTGGGGTTCCAGATTTTGTCTGGTTGATTTAGTGCACCCCAGGCATTTCCGAGTCTGGTGTTGACGTCTTGTTCTGTGGAGTCAATGTAGCTGCCAAGGTATTTAAAGTCTTGAACTTGTTTGATCATATCTCCATTGAGACTTCTCATACCTTCTGATGCGTCTTGGTTCAGACCGATGAACTCTGTTTTGTTTGCACTGAGGTGGAGCCCGATCTGCATTGCTGTTCTTTTGACATTGTGAAGGAGAGATGTTGCATCCTTTAGGAAGTCTGCAAGAACAGCCAGGTCATCAGTGTAATCCGCATCTGCTCTTCTGTTCTGTGAGGGTGAAGCCGAGTTTTTTGTTCTTATCCACTGCTTTCCTCAGCACATAATCGAGACAGATGATGAAAATGTAGGGGCAAGCGTATCTCCTTGAAGGACTCCAGTAGTGATGTCGAAGAAGTCTGTGTCTCCGTCGGGGGAGCGAACCACACAGCGGGTATTCTGATACAGCATCATGATGGCATCTACTGTTTCCTTGGGTAGTCCATATGCAGTGGGAATCTCCTTCATCTTTCCTCGGTGGATCGAATCAAAAGCTTTGGAAAAGTCGATAAATAGGAGAACACTAGGAGGTTTTTGGTTTTTATGCCTTCCAATATACGTCTGATGGTGAGCATTTGTCCTGATGTCGATGTGTTTTGACGAAACCCGTTTTGGTTTTTCCTCAGAACTGGATCTATCTGCGAAACCCGTTTTGGTTTTTCCTCAGAACTGGATCTATCTCTGGCCTTATCCTATTTAGTAGCATTAGGTTGTAGATCTTTGCAGAAATTGCAGTTAATGTGATTCCGCGGTAGTTCTTTGTGATTCCAAGGTCACCTTTCTTGGGGAAAGGAAGCAGGCATCATTGAGTCCATTGTTTATTGGGTCTTGGTTATAAACGTTGTTGCAGCATTCTAGCAGTACATGGTGAAATTCCTCTATTTTCCATACTTCCGCTGGTATCTCATCGAGTCCGCATGCTTTTCAACACTGAATGCTTTTCACTGCTGTCAGTAGTTCGTCCAACGTAAACGGCCCTTTCTTGATATTCAGCTCCTCTGTAAATACTGGAGTTATTTCTTCTTCAGAGATATCTGGAGGTTTACCGAGTAGGTCTTGGAAGTGTTGTTGCCACAGTTTTACTCGCTCTTCTTGGCTAGATGCCTTTAGATTAGGTCTGTTACAGCTTTTTGTACCACTTATTTCGTTCGTGGTTTTCCAGGCAACAGCAGACTTTTTGTTGCTGACAGCATTTGTGATCTGGTCGATCTTGCTTTGTAGGTAGTTCTTTTGCTCTGCTTCATAGGCTTCTATGAGAGCAGCACGAGCATTATTGAGGTAAAAGATGTTCTCAGGGGATGGTTGAGAGTCTTTTAGTTGTGCAGCTTCTTTTAGTTGCTTGCGATTTTGACAGATTTCCTCATTCACCCATGGGGTTTGCTTTTTTACTTTCGGTTCAATGGGATAGTGTCTGCAGCTGTTTCTTTACAAGCCATTTCAAAGTAGTTGTATGTCATGTTAGCTGTCTTTGCTGAGGCTGTATCTTGTAGGGCAGCAAATCTATTTCTCACCCTTGTAATGAAGATGTTACGAATTTCAGGGTTGTCGTTTAGATTTGACCAGTCATATGGGGTAGTATTGCAAGAGTTCTTTCTGTTTGCTGGAAGGCTCAATCGAAGTCGAGCAGAAACGATGCGGTGGTCTGACGTAACACTGACAAACGAGTAGAATGCTCTGGAATTTTTTGCACTATTTTTCCATTTCTTATTGGTGATAATATAGTCGAGTTGTGCTTTGCTCCAATTTGGAAATTTGTCCATAGCTAACTTGGTCTTTTCTGGTATTGAGTGTTGAGGCATAAGAAATTGTTTCATTAAGATAGTCTTTTAGCATAGAGCCGTTTCTGTTAGTCTGAGAGTAATATGCATATTTGAAGCCATCAAGGTTTCCAAGTTGTGCATTGAAGTCGCCACCAATAATGAGGATGTTGTGCTTCGGGACTTGTCTGGTGACTGATGTTAAGTCCCGACTTCCACTTCATCGCTTACACTAGTGGGACTGTAACAGGAGACTATCGAGGTTCGAAGATTTCCGTTGAAAGTAGCTATCATTATTCAAAAATCCTCATAAAATGGCCTATAAATGTTGTTGTCTTTTCCTAATTTTTTTTAATCAATGATATTCTTGTGTTTGCCTCCATCAAGATCGTCTTTTTTGTTTTCTTTGTGGGTTGTGAATGAAAGAAACAGACAGCAATTGACAAACTAATTTGCTCACGATTTGTCACTTTGATACTTCTATGCTGAGAAATACATCAATCATGGACGGCAATCGCAGAGACCTATTACTATGGGTTTTGATAATCACTGCGAAAAATGTAGCTTTTTAGACCGAACGCTGCAAAACAACGCCACAACAATGAAGCACTTTGTTGTGAAGGGCACCCACATGATAGTATTCAGAAGATGGATGAAAGTGGTGAAGATCGCTGCAGAAATTTCTTCAGAATCTTTCAAGATATGCAGTCCATTGCTGCTAATCAAACTGGTACCAGAAAGACGGGTCTGCTCTAAAAGTCAAAACAGCAAGCTATTAAAAAAAGTAAAGGTTATTTCCTAACCCCGAGGTCGTAGATGAGCGAAGTGGTAGTCATCAGCTATCTCAGGGCTAGCATAAGTGGGACTGAGCCACTTTTCCTCTTTCTCCTTTTCTTTACCTCCCACCTCCCTTCTTTAACTCTTTCACCGCCAAGTTTCCCCAGAAACGGCACTCCTCAATGCCAAGTATATTTTGGGCAACCAATTTTGCAGCGCAGTATGCAATTTTAAAAGCTTATATCTCAAAGACTATTGAAGATTTTCACTTACTTTTTTTGCTGTGTAAAGGATAGATGTTGAATGTACGTATGAATGCTTGCTTATGTTTATGTGCTTGGCTGATTATTCCACAGATAATCTTATTATAAAGGAAAACAAACGATTTTTTTCATAAGGTTTATTAGTTGTACTACTGACCTTATTTCGTGATTTGTGCGCCAGGTATCATTATAATAAATGAAGAAAAGCGATGGAAAATCTACACACAGAGTCAGCTGTCTGCTTATTCTACTCGCAGTGGTAGACAATGCGTGTCGATTTGCAGCCATTTTGGAGAAAACGCTTGGGAGAAAACGTGACGTAAATTCCGACAGTTAACAAAGCCGCACTTCGGCCTTACTGCTGAAAAACTAGGTCCCTGGGTAAAGTTTAAAATAGCGCAGTCGCCTGCATTTCCAGTGGAGCTGACAGAAGCTTTGTACCCGCGTGAAAAGTTATCGTTTAGCATGACCCCTCCAAGTCACACAAATGCGACCATGGCGGTCGTACAGGAAGTCGCTTGATTGCGACCATGGCGGGAAAAGAGTTAAAGCAAAATACTCATTCACCACTGGTTAGATTAAAGGCTGTATTCACACATAAAGCTCCCTGAACGTGACTGGGGCCTCTTCTAACTCATGTGGGCAGATCAGAAGGCGATTGCTCTTCCTCTGTGCCTCAGGCCTCAGTTGCATATTGCACAAATCAGAAACAACTCGTCGCAAAACGGTTGGTCTACAGAAGTTGAAGCCACAGGGAAATGTATTCCACTTGCACTGACAGTTGCTGACAGGTTCAAGTTCATGTTGCTTATAGCGCAGCCGACTACTAGAGCCATAGCAGGGCTAACACCACGTCAAAAAAGACAACCCGGATAAGATAAAAGACAACAAGTTTAAAAACCATGCTCACCGTTTACCTTGCAAGTCTAAAATGCAACAAAAAGAAAAATCGCCGTAAAATCGTATCAGGTGAAATCTATTGATCTCTTGTAAAAACTAAGAACTGCATCAGGAGGGACATCTTGGAATAGGTTCCTTAAGGAGTCCGCCATGTTGTGCTTTTGTCTCACATCGTAGAAGTCGTGGCAATGGTTGATGACAAACTTAAACTATGTAACGAAAGGGTGAATTAACAGGAACAACCAAGAAATCAACACTGTAGACACATTCTGCTACTTGGGCAGTGCAGTGAGCAGCAATGGATTTCTGGATGCTGCACATCTCCATAACTAGCTCTGCCTCTGGAAGTTTGACCAAGAGGTTTGTGACTGGATCGTGGTATAACACTCACCACACAGACTGCTGTGGACAGAGCAGTAGTCCTGAGTGTCCTTCTGTATGGGTCTTTTTCCTGGACTACCCACTGATGACACACACAACACTGGAATTCCACCAATATCCATGTAGGGTCTTCAACATCCCTTGGCAAGATTGAGTGTCCAACCATCATGTTCTGAAGAAGTGTGGCTTGCCAATTATTGGGAGAAGAGTGGCAGAATGGTTCAGACATTTGCCTGTTAATAACTAAACTCGAGGTTCCAGGGTTCGCTCCCCGTACAGACCTCAACTTTTCTCCTCAGTTTGACCAGAAAATCAAACTGAACGTCCAGACCCCACAGCAGTTAAAAATCGTGAAGAGCAGGGCATTGCCAGATGCCTTGATATAAAACATCAAAGAGACAGGTTGATTTCCCAGGTCCCATCCCTTGAAGACCAATAAGCCTTCTTGCCTTTCTGACGTCTTGGTAAAAAATGTGAATATGAATATGAATTTGACGTGAGGGAGAGGGGATGGGCGCTGCTCTCATAGTGCTGGCCCCGGGAAAAGTTAAGATCTCTGTCACCTCGCTCCCTTCAGGGTCATGGAACTATCTAGGTAGAACCTCAGGACCTGGCCAGCTACTGGGTTTATATGCAGGCTTAAGGCTTGTGCTGTGACTTTTCTGGATTCTCTACATCACATGGCGCCTGTGACTGTAGTGCATATGGAATTCATTTCGAGTGCGGAGACGTCATCTTGAGAAATTGAAACTGAAACTGTCTATTCTTCAGATGCCAGCTTCATTGGACAGGACACGTTGTCCATATGGAGGACAACAACATCCCCCAAAAAGATCCTGCAGGACCATCAAAGACCACGTAGCGATACAAACATACTCTGAATGCCAATTATGTCAGCTGCTACATTCACACCACCAACTGCAAAGATATTGTCCACAAGAAATTAAACTCTACTCAGACACAATCAGACTTAATAGTGCAGAACAGCTGCTGTTTACCTGAAGTGGAATCAGCAGAAACTGAATCCATGGTTACAGGACTTCTTCCCATGCAGTGCAGATTGAAGAACATGTGTCTCCAGAATTGGTCTGGTATCCCACATGAAGACACACGTCAGGCAGTAAGAGACCAGTATGCCTATTCATCTGTTGGATCGACTGGGCAACCAATCATGATCATTATCGAATAACAGATTCTATACCTGTACTTGATGGTCTAAGACACTTTCTTCATTACTTGTGGGTGTTAACTGACGACATCCATGTATGTACGTGATATGAAGCAACTGATAACACACTTCCTACCTATTGAGACATCCCAAAACGCCCAGCGTGTAAAACCCACTCAGAAAGGAATGTTTTCATCACGTCAAACACACCTCTTTCTATCAGACCTTGGCTGGTGGTGTGGATGATAGTCTTTCAGATGATATGATGAACCAGGTCGTATATTAAGCAAGAACTGAGTGTATGTATATTAACACTCAGCAGCACAAGACGAGTTGTCCCCACCTTTATATTGTTCTGTTTTGCACTATTTTGTAATATTTATCTTAACCTTTTCGCGACACACCGGTTGCCGGGAGACGGTGCCAAAAAACTTCCCTCCCGACGCACCGTACCCCCAGTGCCGGTAAGGCGTCTGTTCCCCACAGACGCACCGACCGTACAGTGCCGGTCAAGTTTTGAAAAATTCTGGCAGCTTTCACTGTAAAGAATATCCAAAACAACTGTCAGTACTGTTTAGTAGAAGGTTTCAGCAAAGGGACAGAGTTTGTTTAGTTGGTGTAGCTTTACAGTTGATGGTTTGACTGATAACGGAATAAAGTGACCCCCCTGACCAGGAAATTCCAATGCCATGTGTTAGGTCTGCACTATCTTCCTTCATAAACTGTTTGCTGGCTACCGGGCGTGGGAATTCAGGAGTTATTATAAACTTTACCATCCAAGTTGACTGCTCTCTCTCTCTCTCTCTCTCTCTCTCTCTCTCTCTCTCTCTCTTCTCTCTCTCTCTCTCTCTTGGTGTAGACAGCGATCATGGCTCAACATGGGTATACAACACCAGATGCCAGTATAATGCAGCTGATAGACTGGAGATTTACACAAATCCAGCAAGGGCTACATTCGCATGCAGCCACAATCAAGAGACTCGTCGACGATAAGTTCAGTGCCTTAGAGGATAACTTATCACAGTTCTTTGAGGATGTTCGTAAACTAAAGGAATGTGTCCAAACAAATAAAGAAGAAATAGATGACCTCAGAGAATTCAACACAACAATGACGGACAGAATTGATAATCTGGAAAGGAAGCTAGAATCCACGGAACAAGATGTCAAGAGGTGCAACGTGTTGTTCATCAATGTGGAAGAGTATTCTTGGGAGGACAGTTACGCTACTACTGAGATAATCACAGACATCTTGAATAACCATGCAACCAAACCCAATTGGCATCAAGAAGACATTGCAAGTGCAGTCAGACTTGGAAAACCTCGTACCTCTGGTAGCAATCCCCGTCCCATTTTAGTTCAGTTCTGCCGGTGGACGGACAAAATGGCTGTTTTAGGAAACAGAGAATTCAGAGATAACCTCAGGGAAAGCGGGATCAAAGTTTCGTCTGACCTCACCTCGCGGCAGAGGCAAATGGTCGAGTTTCATCGTGGGCGTGGTAAAATTGCATACATATACAACGGAAAACTGCGTGTGAGGGACAAACAAAAATCATATTACGACTATGACAACGGTCATGACTACCCTTCAACTGCCCCCCACCTTGACGAACATTGGCCACATGTTCAGGACAACAGACAATTTATGCATGATGGCAAAAGAAATGAACATCTTCACCACGGATATCCTTCAAAGAACAAATTTGGGCGTCACCACAGAAACCAGAGCATAAGGCGTCACACAGTTTCTATGCATGAAGACAACCTGGACCACTGGGAGACAGGACAATCTTATACAAAAGACCAACAATACCACTATGAGACCACCAGGAATCCGCACAGATCCAGCAGAGATCATGCTGATGTAGGAGCTGTCCACGTCGTCAGGGCGCACACAGAGGAGACCAGAGGAAGAAATCATAAAAGCTCTGAACTCCTGGATTGTGACAGGAGTAATTCCAGACCACTAGTCCCTGGTCCATACTCATATAGCGAAGTGACCAGAAGACCAACGTCAAGACCAACGTCAAACCACAGAAGGTTTGTCTTCCTGAAAGAAAACACTGGCAGGGATCATTCAGTTCCATCTAAATCAAACAGAGTCAGTGCCAAACGGATGTATGGACATCAGCGGGATATAGAGCAGACGGTTGCCCCTTCCCCACGCTACGACACCAGACGTAGCAGGATAGACTCGGTGAACCCTTCCCCAAATGATGACTCTTGTCCTCACGTTGAACGAAGCAGGAAAGACCCAGTGGCCCCTTCCGCATGTGATGGCCTATGTACTTATGACACTTGCAAAAGCATGGACTCTGTGGCCCCTCCCCCACATGATGACCCTTGTGAGGAAGTCAGCCATGACTCAAACAGTGACGTCCACGAAATCCAGCCTTGTGATCAAAGTGACGATGTCAGTGACAAAGACACCTGTATCAGTGGTGAGGAAATGGAAAATATGGGTGAGGTCCTAGCTGAAGATGTATGTGAAGCGACCAAAGAATCGGGTAAAATTAATACTGAGAATGTGAGTACCGATGAGGTCACTGTGCTCAGTGTCAGAACAAAGTCAGTTGATCACACTAACGGTGTGGCACACACCTCGGATCAAGCATTAAATGATACACACACAATAACACAAAACGCGAACGCCAAAAGCTTGTCAGACTCGCATGCTGACAATCTAGTTCTAGATTCTGATGATCTAGACACAAACCAGAGCATACAGACACGTTCTGTCACCCATGCTCTGCGACCTAGACGTGCTGCCTCCCACACACGGATAGACGGTAAGAGCAGTGGCCATGCTCCACCAAGGTCTAGCAGTCAGAGCAAAATTACTGATTTGTTTAAGAAAACGCAGGCTAAAGATCTGCCAAAAACCAGAAGCAGGTCCCAATCTTCTAAGACCAAACCCAGTGTGAGTGAGGCCTCAGGTACTAACAGATAGGATATCGGCCGGGCCACAATATCAGGTAGACCTGTACGATTTGCCACAGGCGACGACAGTTATATTTGGAATCAGAACACAACACCACCATCGGAATCAAAATGTACTTTGCGTGTAAATACTGCAAATAAATTACATGTTAGTTTCCTTAATTATAATGTAAATGGCCTTTTGGAAAAACTAGAAAATAATGATTTTGCCAATTTTCTTCTCACTTATGACTTTATATGTTTGACAGAAACATTTGTTGCAACTGACTTTGAATCACCACTTTTCAGTGACTTTGTAGTGTTCACGTCTAAAGCCAAGAAGCTGTCTCATCAAGGGAGATATTCTGGGGGTGTTATCGCAATGGTAAGGAAATCATATTCTCGTTTTGTTGAGCAAATCCCAATAGAAACTGAAAACACTTTAGCTATAAATATCCACAAAGACCTGTTTCTGTAGACAGAAACATACTGTGGATTTGTACATATCTTTCTCCGTGTGATTCTGTCTATTGGAATAGCCAGGAAGGTGCATATGGTATTGAAGTGCTGGAGCAATGCATTTTAGATCTATATGACTTGTGTGGTGATTCTTTTCTATTGGTAAATGGGGATCTAAACGCGAGAACAGCGAATACTAATTACAGTTTTAGTGGAGAGGTCGATGATTTCGATGTAAATGTTTATATCGAGAACAGATTTCCCAGAATTTCACAGGACAAAAACACAAACAAATTTGGTTGTCAGCTGATTGAGTTATGTAATATGTTTGAATGTATGATTTTAAACGGATTGCGTGAAACGGATTTTGACGATGGATGTACATATATTGCGTCCTCTGGGACTAGCACAGTAGACTATTTCATTACTTTCATTGATTTGTTTTCATCTATACACATCAAATCAATTGTTGTTGAGAACATGATGGATTCTGATCACCTACCAATTGTTATGTTGGTTGAAATTAAAAATGATATCGTTGAGGCTGGTCATGATAAAACAAGTCAACCCAAAAACGAGGTTTGTGAGAAATTTATTTGGAAACATGAACTGGAAGCCGAGTTCCACAAAACTTTGAAAAGCAGTGATATTCAAGACAGACTTATTTTGGCCACAAATACTCTACATTGCGATGTGGATAGTGGTTTGAATACTTTTGTACAATGTCTGAAAGATGCCAGTGCCTGTATGTATAAAACGTATAAAGTTTACTGGAACAAAAGATCAGAATGGTTTGACAAGGACTGTCAGCAAGCAAAAAAAGAAACAAGGCGTAAACTAAATTATTTTAGGAAAACTAGGAAGGAAGAAGATAGAATTTCATATGTGGAAGAGAGGAAAACGTACAGACGTTTACTAAAGACAAAGAGACAAGCATTTAGGAAACAGAAAGCAGATTCGCTAACCATGGAAATGACTAATTCATCACAGTTCTGGAAACTGCTGAGAAGTATGGGTTATGGAAACAAAGACAAAGTCTCAAATGATATTGATATTAATGTCTGGTTCGAGCACTTCAAGAATATTTTTCAAAATTATGGGGGACATGTTGGTGAACATTGTGATATTGAGGTAGATCTATCTGAGGAAAGGGAGCATACTCTAAATAGAGATATATCTGAAGAAGAGGTTAAACGAGCAGTTGGTAAACTTAAAACTGGTAAAGCAAACGGAATTGACAGCGTTTCAGCTGAAATGTTAAAAAATGGGGGAAACGATGTCATAGTTTTTCTAACAAAACTGTTCAAAATAATTTTTGACTCGGGGATTTATCCAAAAGAGTGGTCCAAAGCCATTATCATCCCCATTTTCAAGAAAGGGGATCCTGAAAATGCAGATAATTATAGAGGTATATCTTTATTAAGCATGATATCTAAATGTTACACAACAATACTGAACAAGAGATTATACACCTGGTTAGAAGCTAATAATTTGATCTCAGAGAGCCAGGCAGGTTTTCGTAATAGATACTCAACTGTTGATCATATATTCACACTACATGCTATCATTCAGAAATGCATGCACAAGAAAGGGATGAAATTATATGTTGCTTTTGTTGACTTTAAAAAGGCTTTCGATTCGGTCAGACATGATAAACTCCTACATTGTATTAGAAAGGAGGGTGTTAAAGGGAAATTTCTCGCATCATTAATGGCAATGTACAAGTCATTGGTGTCATGTATCCGAGTTAACGATAAATTTTCAGAGATGTTTCAATGTCCGGTTGGAGTAAGACAAGGTTTGGTCTTGAGTCCTACATTGTTTTCGATATTTATAAATCAGTTAGCAAATTATATGAGTGATAAAGGAAAACATGGCATCCAATTACTACCTGGGATGTTGGAAATATTTGTTTTACTCTTTGCAGATGATGTGGTACTTTTTTCAACTACACCAAATGGCTTACAGAATCAGCTGAACGTTTTAAGTACTGTTGTAACAACATGAAATTAAAAGTAAATATTGACAAAACGAAGGTCATGGTGTTTAGAAACGGAGGGTTCCTCGGAAAACGTGAAAAATGGTCATATGAAGAAAATAAGTTGGAAGTTGTGAATAATTATTGCTATTTAGGTTTTAATTTCACGACAATGGTAAGTGTCAAAAAAGGTACTGCACATTTAGCAACTAAGGGGAAGAAAGCTGTCATACAGCTAAATAGGGTTCTCCAAAAATTCAAGGAAATGACAATGGATACTTTCTTTAAAATATTTGACGCAAAGGTACAACCCATTCTGTTGTACGCGTCAGAAGTATGGGGATTAAAACGAATGGAACACATAGAAAAGGTACATATGATGGCGTGCAAAAGATTTTTAGGCGTGCCTGTTAAGACACCAAACAAGATGGTGTACGCTGATCTGGAAAGATATCCATTATTCGTTAACTTTGTGGTCGCATGCTTAAGATATTGGTTTAAATTGCTACAAATGAGTGCCGAAAGATTTCCGCATAAAGCTTACCAAATGCTTCTGGAATTAGATAGAAATGGAAAGGATTGTTGGGCATCAGAGGTAAGAAAAATCCTGTGTGATACAGGTTTCAACATTGTATGGCTGCAACAGGGAGTTGGGGATGTAAAACTATTTTTAATCATATTTAGACAAAGACTTGTCGATCTGTTTATCCAAGAATGCACTAGTATTATTAGAGATGGTGACAGATATGAGTGCTATAGATTATTCAAAACAATTTTTGAAAAAGAAAAATATATTTCTGACATGGATACATACTGTCTCAGAGTGGCAATCACACAACTAAGATTTGGTGTACTACCGCTGAATAACAATTCACATCGTTATAGTGAGAGTATTCACAAAAGGGCATGCCCTTTTTGCATAACTCATATCGAAAATGAATATCACCTTATATATGACTGTCCCACTTATACAGATATTAGAGTCAAATTCCTCAAAGATTCAGCTAGAATGCCACTTTATCTACTGCTCAAAGCAGAAAATTCTCATCATAGATACAATGTGTCCAGATTTGTTTTTCATGCCATCAACAGACGCAAAAAAATCATGAATGAATAAACTAACGAAAATAAGTCATCACCAGTACTATATTACTGTATTACATTAGTAATTATACAATGCTGTATAGGTATAATAAATGGTAAAACTATTAACGCTTGTTCCATTATATTTTTGTAGTCATTTCGATATAAACTGTGTACAGACTGTAAATTATGCACAAAAACGCGGGGGTAAAGATAATTTTGAAAAATCGAATTGTTTATTGCTACTTGTTTTACAAATATTTGGTAAATTGATGATTCATTGATTGACTGCTTAACTGATTGTTTGATTAATTCATTGATTGATTGATGGATGCACTGACTGAATGATTGATCCATTGATTAGTTGCTGACTAAGTACTGATCGGGAAAATGATTTATATGAAACTGATCAAATTGTTCGGTGACTCGCTAACTAGTTTGGTTTATAGATGAGTAATCGTATTTGGCGACAAACTTAACTGGTAGAGAAACGGTTCAGTATTTTAACTGATCGGATTCAGATGGCTAATTAAATGATAGAATGGCAGTTGATTGATTGATTGATTGATTACCGTTGCCACGGTACACTGAATGTACTAAGTATTTGTTTGATTAGATGGATAAAGTGAAGTATGTTTCGCAAGCATGGTGATTTACCAATTATTTGTTGATTGTGTGATGATTGTATTACTTGACCGGCTGTTGGCTATACAGAGAGACTAATTGCTTGATCAGTAGATGGAGGAATGGAACGATATATGTATATGTATTAAATATCTTTATGACTTGTTTGATGCCTTAATGCACTGATGAAGCTTAATTAAATTCAAGTACTATTTAGTGTATTACTTCATTAAATGTTAGATTTAGTCAGCAAAAGAAAGATCTGTTGACTGTTACACCAACGAAGTATTCAACTGAGGAAAGCGAGGAAAGTGTCAATGTTCGACGATGCAATCATGCGCATTGCAATATTGGTGTAATACACAAAAACCCTATCGCCCCCCCCCCCCCCCCTCCCACCGACTATTGTATTGTGGCCTAAGGCCGATGTACATTAAAAAATTCTGAGTTCTGAGTTCTCTCTCTCTCCTCTCTCTCTCTCTCTCTTTCTCTCTCTCTTTCTCTCTCTCTATCTCTCTCTCTTAATCTCTCACACTCACTCTCTCTTTCTTGCTCGCTCTGTGTGTGTGTGTGTGTTTGAGAGAGAGAGAGAGAAGGAAAGAAAGAAAGAGAGAGAGAGAGAGAGAGAGAGAGAGAGAGAGAGAGAGAGAGAGAGAGAGAGAGAGAGAGAGAGAGAGAGAGAAAGTGGTTTCAAAGGTTCCTTTAGACTTCAGTACAGCACAGTACAGTTACTACTGTGACGTGAGCTTGCGTCTGGGTTATACTCTGTGACCTACGTTGTTCTTGTCGTAGCGATGCGTATAAGTGTTGGAAGTTCTTTTTTGAAAATAGTATGCTAGCAAAGATCACGTTTTGAGCTTTCTGGTAATATCAAATACTTTGCCATCAATCGTACTTTTGTAGCTGTAAAATAAAATAAAAAAGTAGTAAAAATGGTGCGTCAGCAGGGAAGAAAACAAACGCCGACGGCCCGGCGGCTGGGAACTCGCCGCGGTGCGCACTGGCCGTCTTGAAAGAATTAAAGGTGATGGTGTTGGCTATGGTTTCCTCTAACTCGCATATTTCCGTCTTTCTTTCAGGCTTCATCACATCCCCGGCATGGGATGGAGTGACGTCAGTTGCCATGTTGAAGGATATGTGGACCAATGTGACTGTTCCGACCGCTCACGTGATCACAGTGAGCATGGTCCACATTAACCTCACTACGACACACAAGAAGCCACATTATCAGCTTTCCATGGTTTCTGAATGTATTTATTTTGTACAAGTGTACTGTGACGAACCTTACACGTCTTTATTAAGGGTTAGTAGCACAGAACATGGTAATCATTTCATCATCATCATAATCATCGTCGTCGTCATCATCATCATCATCATCATCATCATCATCATCATCATCATCATCATCACATCATCATCATCATCATCATCATCTTCAAGTGTCCTGCTGCAAGGCGTTGGCGATCATGGCCCTCCATATGTATCTGTCCCTTGTTGCCGCAAGCACATCTTCCACCCTCTCTGTCCTCAGCCACCCTGTGAGTCCGTCCAATATTTTCTCCCTGGGTCTACCTGGTGCTCTCTTTCCCTCTAGCTTTCCTGTTGTGACCAGGTACTCTAATTCCCTTTTCTCATAAAATGGTCTATAAATGTTGCCTGTCTTTTCCTAATCTTCCTTATCAATGATCTTCTTCTGTCTGCCCCCATTAATAAGACTGTCTCGTTTGTTTTCTTTGTTGTCCATGGAACTCTCAACATTCTTCTTAGAAACGGCTGTGTGATTCTCGGCTGCCTCAATCTTGTTCTGGCTTTGCTTGCTGACTGTCCACGCCTCACTACCGTATAACATTATCGGTTCTATATAACATTCAGGAACTGTCTTCCTGATGTTAATTGATAAGCATTTGTTGGTAAGAACGCTTTTCAGATTGATTCAAACGCAGTAGTCAGGTGAGTAAACGGAATTCCAGACAGAAGGCTGGCCAATGGAAGGCCAATCATTCACGTTAATGATTTTCAAGTCTTGTCAATGCCCAGTGGCTTATAGAAACAAACTGTGCAACAACATAGTTGAGAGTGGTCAGCTCTCCTGGCAGGTCTAAGTTTTCTGTGCTTCACGAAATATGATTATGTATAATGTGCAATATTTCCAAATAGGTTAGATAATAGCGCAGTATAAACATGATTTCCGATGATTCGAACATCTTTTTATGTCTTAGATTATCAAATATAGGTTTCAAAAAAAAGACTGAAAAACTGAAAGACTGCCATGATATGACATATTCACCAAAATTCAAGACAGCGCATTTTGAGACATGTGTCAGAATAAAAAATGTGCCAACGTTTATCTGGTGTCTGTATATATATCTGTATATATATATATATATATATATATATATGTATACATATATATTTGTGTATACATATACATATATATAAATATATGTATTACACATATACAATATGTAAATATGTATATATTGTATTATGTATTGTACACATATATAGATATAACTTTAAATGGATGTTGTGTCACTGACTTTTTCTATGGCAAAGTAAACAGTGCTGTGGAAAAGCATTCTTGCAAAAACTACATTGGCTTCCAGTCAAAGAATGAATTGCATATAAAGATGCCTCATTTTGCTTTTAAATTCTAAATCTGATTACCAAGCCAAGATGTATGTCAGAACTCTTCCTTCCTTTCATTCCCTCCAAAGCTGTCAGGTCTCAAGAAGCTTCTTTCTCGAGTCTACCTCAGTTCTCTCTATTTGCAAGAAAGAATCCTTCCCGATTTTGGGTCCAACAATATGGAACTTCTTTCTAGAGGAAGTGTGATGTCTGCATCAAAATTTAGATAAAGGGAAATGATACATGTTAACTGCATGATATAGTTCTCTAGTGAAAATACTGCTGGAATGCTGCAACAAAGTTTATAACCAAGACCCAATAAACAAATGGATAAAGGATGCCTGCTTCCTTTCCCCAAGAAAGGTGACCTTGGAATCACAAAGAACTAACGCGGATTCACATTAAAATGCAATTTCTGCAAAGATCTACAACTTAATGCTACTAAATAGGATAAGGCCGGAGATAGATCCAGTTCTGAGGAAAAACCAAATCAGGTTTCGCCAAAACAGATCGACATCAGGACAAATACTCATCATCAGACATATATTGGAAGGCATAAAAACCAAAAAAACCTCCCAGCTGTTCCCATTTATCGACTTTTCCAAAGCTTTTGATTCGATCCACCGAGGAAAGGTGAAGGAGATTCCCACTGCATATGGACTACCCAAGGAAACAGTAGACGCCATCATGATGCTGTATCAGAATACCCGCTGTGTGGTTCGCTCCCCCGACGGAGACACAGACTTCTTCGACATCACTACTGGAGTCCTTCAAGGAGATACGCTTGCCCCCTAAATTTTCATCATCTGTCTCGATTATGTGCTGAGGAAAGCAGTGGATAAGAACAAAAAACTCGGCTTCACCCTCACAGAACAGAAGAGCAGATGCTACTGTCATGTGTGCAGGGTGGTGCGTGCACATGATTTTTGTGTCGTATGCATGGAGTGATGTATGCATGAGTTTTTATGGTGCGTGCGGAAGGAAATTTTGTGTGTGCATGTGTGGTATGATTGAGTTTTCAAAAAAACAGCTCACCCAAGTTGAAAACTAAAAGTGGAATAGGTTTTGCTAGTCAGTCTCCAAAACTATCCGCCTAGAGAAAGGGAAAGGAGAAGAAAAATAACAAGAAAAAAGCGAAAAAGAAATAGTAAAGGGAAAGAAGGCGAAACAAAAAAAAAGAGAAGAAAGAAGTAGTAGAAAAAGGAGAAGAAAAAGGAGAAGAGGAAGGGGAAGAAGAAGGTGAAAAAGGAGAAGAAGAAGAAGAGAAAGAAAATGAATTAAAATGAGAAACAGAAGAAAAAAAAGAAGAAGAAATTGTTTTTAAAAGAAGGCGGAAAAGGATAAGGAGAAGAAGAACAATGAGAAGAGTAATGAGAAGGTGAAGAAGGAGAAGAAGAAGGAGACGAGGAATAGGAGACGAAGAAGGACACGAAGGAGACGAGGAATAAGGAAACGAAGAAGAAGGAGAAGGGAAAAAAGGAGACGAGGAATAAGGAGACGAAGAATAAGGAGACGAAGAAGAAGGAGACGAGGAATAAGGAGATGAAGAATAAGGAGACGAAGAAGAAGGAGACGGGGAAAAAGAAGACGAGGAAGAAGGAGATGAGGAAACAGGAGACGAAGTAGAAGGAGACGAGGAAGAAAGAGACGAGGAAGAAGGAGAAGGAAAAGAAAGAGGAGCAGGGGACGAGGAATAGGAGACGAAGAGGGAGGAGAAAACGAAGGAGGAGAGAAAGAGTATGAAGGTGCGTGGTTGTGTATGTTGTATGTTGTGTGAGTGATGGGTGAAAGTTGGTAATAATAAATGTAAAAAAAAAATATCGCAGTTTGTTTAGTGCCATTGGTTGGAAGGAGTGCGTGCTGTTGCGTGACGGACGAATGCTTTTTGCATGTGTTTGAGTGCGTGAACATGTGTACATAAAAGCATGACAGCTACCCTTCGGTAAAGATAACAGATGCGGATTATGCAGATGACCTGGCTGTTCTCGCAGACTTCCGAAAGGAGGCAACGTCCCTCCTTCGGAGTTTCGAAAAAACAGCAATGGAGATCGGGCTCCACCTCAATGCGAACAAAACAGAGTTCTTCTGTCTGAACCAAGACGCACCAGAAGGTATGAGAAGTCGAATTGGAGATACGATCAAAAAAGTTCAAGACTTTAAATACCTTGGCAGCTACATTGACTCCACAGAACAAGACGTCAACACCAGACTCGGAAATGCCTGGGGCGCACTAAATCAACTGGACAAAATCTGGAAATCCAATCTACCAGACAACCTGAAAAGGAACTTCTTCCGAGCAGTAGTGGAGTCCGTTCTTACGTATGGCTCAATCTCTTGGACCCTAACAATGACAGTGGAGAGGAAGATTGTTGAAGCATTCACACGAATGCTGCATGCAGCCCTGAACAAATCCTGGAGAGAACATCCAACTAACAAAGAGTTATATGGCAAGATCCCACCAATCAGTAAATAAATACGTCAACAAAGACTGCGCTTCGCGGGACACTGTTGGCGTAGCAAAGAACTGGTGGGGGATGTTCTACTATGGAGACCCAGTCACGACAAACAAAGACCAGGACGTCCAAAGGAGACCTTCATAGACCAATTGATCGATGCTACGGGCTGTCAATATGATGAACTACCTACTGCAATGTCTGACAGAGAAGGATGGAAGAAACGTGTCATGGATAGCCGAGCAAGCTCGACATGATGATGATGAGTGAAAATTTCTTGTTTGAAATGTTTGTATAGAATGGATTTACTACTGCTTTCCACAGCTCTTTTCCAGTTCGTTGATAATTAACTTTGAGTGAAGTAACATTTTATAAACTGAGGATTGGATTTCTTTCCAAAACTTTAAAATCCCCAAGCAAAATCAAACTCGTGTCAATTAATATTCTCTGAATATTAACCATTCAGTCTGAGCAGTATATTCATGTCGTAACATTTCTCTCCGTTGTCATTTGACAAAAGGCTACACACTAAAAATGAATTATTCTAGAATTAACAAGCACATGAATTGGACAGTTTATCAGATTTTGCCTGATGATACATATCTTCGATGTGGTCCATAATGCTCCCTTTCAGACTGTATGAAACGCCTATTTAAAATCTGTAAAGACGTAGTAGATTAGAACTCCTTTTGGTTTTTGTGGTGATTTTGACAAAGGAAACGCAGGTTTGAAGATGTATTTGATGATACTTCTGCCTTTCCGGAATATGGCCTGTTCTTTTAACAAGAATGGTATCTGCTTGCGGCTGTTTTCTGTTCAGAACGATCTTTGGCATTATTTGTTGGCAGAACTGATCAAACAATAGTGTGCAGATTTCCTTTCTTGGGAAGGGTGGGCATAAAGTGAGTAGGTCCGTGTTGTGGGCCATTCTCTTGTGTTATTGGGTCCATGATGTGGGCCATTCTCTTGTGTGATTAGGTCCATAGTGTGGACCATTCTCTTGTGTGATTAAGTCCATAGTGTAGACCATTCTCCTGTGTGATTAGGTCTATAGTGTGGACCATTCTCCTGTGTGATTAGGTCCATAGTGTGGACCATTCTCCTGTGTGATTAAGTCCATAGTGTGGGCCATTCTCCTGTGTGATTAAGTCCATGGTGTGGGTCCATTCTCCTGTGTGATTAGGTCCATAGTGTAGACCATTCTCCTGTGTGATTAGGTCCATAGTGTAGACCATTCTCCTGTGTGATTAGGTCCATAGTGTAGACCATTCTCCTGTGTGATTAGGTCCATAGTGTGGGCCATTCTCTTGTTTGATTAGGTCTATATTGTGGACCATTCTCCTATGTGATTAGGTCCATATTGTGGACCATTCTCCTGTGTGATTAGGTCCATATTGTGGACCATTCTCCTTTGTGATTAGGTCCATAGTGTAGACCATTCTCCTGTGTGATTAAGTCCATAGTGTGGACCATTCTCCTCTGAGCCAGATTTTGTTGCAAATAGCAGTAATCATATCAGCTACAGGCTCTACGCCATGTTTCAGAAGTTCTGTAGGGATGCTGTCAATGTTTGCGGCCCAGTCGCATTTCAGCTGCTGCAAACCCACCACACAGTATTGGCAGATCATCTTCATTTAATGAATCTTGTACTGTTTAGCACTTAGATCTCTTTTGCTTTATTTGTTGTACGTTTGAGAGCAGTATTCGGTGCGTTTTGGTGATATTTTCCTGTGGGAGACAAATGCCGTCTTTGTCCTGAAAATTGCTGACTTTGCTTTAGTTTGGACAGGTCTTTCACAATCTTGAAGACTTTATTTGTGTAGTTTTTGTCATGGTTCTCCTCAATGTCTTTACATCGTACTTTGCATGAAAAAAGATTAGGAGAAGGCGGGAGGGTTACCATGTCAATACATTAATATAGTACAAACAGTCCGATACATAAGACAATAAACCAATGCCACATAAACAGCGCATATCAAAAATAATAACAGATCATAATATGAAATTACAAATAGATGATAGTGATACTGGTCCACAAAATCGTGTAAGGAGGAAAATGTGTAAGTTGCATCATAAATATATTTTACACACACACACACACACACGCACACACACACACACACACAAATAACTATACTCACATACACACTAGCCCCCCCCCCCCCCTTGACACACACACACACATACTTTCATTACATCCTAAAAAACTTAAGTTATTTAGTTAGCTAGTTGTGTATCTATTCACATATTTGTACGTTATTGTTTCAAGAAAAGTAATATTTAACTAACATTGATTTTTGTCTTCTTGTTTATTTCAGGGTTTATATCATACTTGATTCTGAGTTTAGATTTTTCTAAGACTTGTTTGCTCATCTGTTTTTTCGTTCAATCATTTGTTTGCCTACACTCTAGTAAGTTTATTTCAATACTGTAATACGAAGTTGCCATTTTCTCTTTGTTCTAAGACATACTCTGGGAAGACGCCTTCTGGACCAGATATCTACGACTGTGGTGTGCTGCGTGTGCAGTACACTTATGGGGGATGCGCAGACCTCTCAATCAGGGCGAGAGGGTTCAAACTTCATTTCCTCATTCTCCCACGTGATCAGAATATCTTGAAGAGATTGCCAGACGGGACATGGAACTGTACAACATCTACCTGGCCACAGATCAAACATCTTTTTCCTTGCAACTTTCGGTCAGAGTGTGCAAATTCCGAGGACGAAGAGGACTGCTGGTATGAACTAAGAAATCATTACACATTTATTTGCCATACAGCCTGAAATTGGCCTTTAGGCACAGGCGGCTTGTAATGAGGTGATGCAATAACGACTGTTTCAACAGTTAATGAATTATATTTCACGTTATCATTGTTAACGTAGATGGGAATATAAATGTATTGATAACTTAAAACTTTACATTTTTTTTCCAAAAGCAGGCAACTATGAACATGTTGTGCGACATGTTTTGTAAATTGTTTTCATTAAGAAAGTCACTTATATGGAGCGTATTGATTTAAAGCCATTGACTGTGTAAAGTGTGTATATTTCCAAGGATCTTTTTCAACATTTCTAATTAAACCCAACCAAAACTGAATGTATGGTTATATGCACACACCAAAAACGGCAGCTTCGCTCTCTCTCACTCAGTCTGTCTCTGGGAGGTAATTCTATCGCACAAATACCTGAACACAGTCTACTAGGTATTAGTATTGATCATAATCTTACCTGGAAAAAACATATTGATCATTTATGCAAGATTATCTGCGAGAACTCATTTATTCTGTCCAAATTAAGATATCTAACAGATACAAACACACGCCAATTATTGTATAATGCTCATATTAAGTCGCATATAGATTATACCTCTACATTGTGAGATAGCTCATGTGAAACTCATCAAAAAAATTGAACACCTTACATAGGAGGGCAGCAAAACTTATCATGTCAGATCCCATTTTAACAACAGATGAAAAACTTAAACAATTAGGAATCTTCCCTCTAAAGTCACATTTAATGTTCAATAAAGGTATCACAATGTTTATATTATCAAAAAAAGAGTGTTTCGCAATATCTTCTCAATTTGTTTAATCAGAATGTGCAATCAACTCAAACTCAAGACAGAATCAATTCAAAATTATCCGTCCAAGAATTGACATACATAAAAGTAGTTTATCGTTTTCTGGTGCACAACTATGGAACATACTTCCCCTAAATATCACAAACACTCAATCATTCTCTTCCTTCAAAGCTACTTTATTTAAATGCCTGATGTCAGTGTCGTAGATCATCTCAGTTAGCAACAATAATGTCAAGCTGTCTTCCATTTGAATTTGAGTGTGTTGGGCATTTGGCTATAAGCATCACTTGATTTTGTTTTTCAATCTTATGACAAATGTGCTCTTCCCTCTGTGGCCACACATTTCTTCTACGTCAACTCGTTGGTATCCCATTTTCCAAGTCTTTAATTTCAACGCTGGAGTAACCTCATTCTGATGGCCTGGAGAGGTCGTCTCATTGTCAGTCTGGTTTCTGTCTTTTCTTCAGAGGAAATATCATGTTAGTTTCTGTCTTTTCTTCAGAGGAAATATCATGTTAGCTTCTGTCTTTTCTTCAGAGGAAATATCATGTTAGCTTCTGTCTTTTCTTCAGAGGAAATATCATGTTAGCTTCTGTCTTTTCTTCAGAGGAAATATCATGTTAGCTTCTGTCTTTTCTTCAGAGGAAATATCATGTTAGTTTCTGTCTTTTCTTCAGAGGAAATATCATGTTAGCTTCTGTCTTTTCTTCAGAGGAAATATCATGTTAGCTTCTGTCTTTTCTTCAGAGGAAATATCATGTTAGCTTCTGTCTTTTCTTCAGAGGAAATATCATGTTAGCTTCTGTCTTTTCTTCAGAGGAAATATCATGTTAGCTTCTGTCTTTTCTTCAGAGGAAATATCATGTTAGCTTCTGTCTTTTCTTCAGAGGAAATATCATGTTAGTTTCTGTCTTTTCTTCAGAGGAAATATCATGTTAGCTTCTGGATGTCATGGTGTGGAAAAAGGGTCCCTGTGATGACAAGATGATAGGTGATCATCATCATCATGTGCCATGCTGCATGACGTTGCGATCATGCCCCTTATACGAATCATTTGTCGCTGCAAAGTGCATCTCCCACCCTCTCTGTCTTTATCCACTCCTCAAATCCATCCAATATTTTCTTCCTGGGTATACCTGGTCCTCTTTTCCCCTCCAGCTTTCCTGTTGTGACTAGGTGCTCTAATTTCTCTTGCCTCATAAATTGTCCTATAAATGTTGCTTGTCTTTTTCTAATCTTCTTCACTAATGATTTTTGTTGTTGTTTTTTTGCCTCTTTCAAGACTTTCTTATTTTTCTTTGCTGTTCATGGAACTCTTAACATTCTTCTTGAAAACCACATTTCAATTACCTCAATGTTGTTCTAACTTTGCATGTTTATTGTCCATGTTTCATATGCGTACAACCGTATCATATTTGATACAGATCTCTAAATGCCTGTCTGTACTGTCATTCATGGTACCACAACCCTCTCGTCGCGTTGCCTTGTCACACAGTTTATGTTGTCATTTCACACCTTTGTATTCACACCCCCCCCCCCCCCCATACACCTTCATAATCTTCAAGCCATCGAGCCATGTTGTGGTACATCGCTTAGTTCAGCAAGTGATTTATCATAAAAATGCATCTTTGCTTTCTTCATCATTGTCGTCAGTTGGAGCATAGTGCTGCATGACAGTAGTGTTGACGTTTTCCAAACTGTTGTTTGGTGTATATGTCACAAGTCAGAAATGTCCCTTTTCAAATCCTACCCCTGGCATTTCCCCTTGTAAGTGAGATGGGCACCTGGTTCCATTTATTATTAATATTTTCTGAAGATTATCAAACACATTCCGGCCTTAAAGTAAGAATAGTGCAATACGCACATGAAGGTGCAGTATAGTGGTTTCATGAAAAATGTTGTGCAATATTTGTATTAGCTGTGGGCACATATTCATGGTTCAAGTACAAGTTGTTATATTGCTTATAGCCCTGCCGACAACTAGAGCCATACCAGGGCTAACACCACGTCAAAAAACGACAACCCGGTTAAGATAAAGGACAACGGTTAAAAACTACATATTCATGGTAAAGAATGATTGTCTTGAACAACGTTATGCAAGTATTAGACCTGTCTCTGTGTCTGCAGGCTTGAGTGAGAAAAGAGTCTATCGCAAGCATTTCAGTAATGTGGCAGAATGTTTTGTTGTTTTTCATTTTTTTATCATCTGGTTGATTTATCAAAATGTGTGTTTCAATAGTACTTCTCAGCAGATATTTTCAAGAATTATGTATAGTCAATCACTACTACCACTAGAAAAGAAGATTGCATAATCGTCATTGTATCATTTGTCATCATTGTCACTGTTTGATTTGCCATATCTAAAAGATAGCCACTTGAACTGATCTGTCGTGGGATCACTTTCTGCCTTGTTACAGGGGCTACACAAGTCGCTGTGGTCCTGATCGAATATCCATCGCAGATGCCTGCTACACGTATGTCTGGCACAACCTTACAAGAAAAAATGATAGTGATAAGGTTACGTGGCACAATGCACAGCAAGTCTGCAAACAGCGTGGTGGTCAGCTGGCCAGTCTCAACACACCCCAAAAAATGCACGAGTTCGAAAAACTTCTGATGGACTTTGGCGACAATCTACCCCTTTTCGTCGGCATGAGTCATGTGCCTGACTCTTTGCCTGACTTGTAAGTTGTTGGCCCTCCATGGGGTCTGATGGGCGTAGTGGTCAAGTGGGTGAACGCCTGGCTTTAATCTGGAGGGCTTGGTTCAGTCCTGCCTGGATACCTCCACTGGTGGATTATCATTGTTTAGCATTATTACTGCCTACAGCCCAACCACCTGCGCAAAGCCATAGCAGGGCTGTTACCAATGCAAACACTACACAGAACTTCGATGATTCTGAACAAAATAACCCATAACATGGAAAAAAAAAAGAAATACACATAACGATGCATTCGCGCACATAATCTAAGGATATTCGATTGGCGTTAACCATTCCGTATAACCTATCACCAGGGGTTTCAAAACAAACAAACAAACAAACCTTAGTACAAATATAAGCATAACAAAGGTCATTAATACATATTCAAAACTGGGCTGAATTACACAAAGGAATCAGAACACGTATATAATACAACCAGACAGGACAAGTGCAAATTTTCGGCCAACTGGTCTTTGTCAAACGTAAACGTAAGATCACAAACGAACAAATATCAAATATAAAAAGTTATGAGAAAAAGACTAAAACTTCCCTGCTGCTTCGTCCAGTGGGAGAAAAGGACTGAAATGAAATTATAAGCTGTTTGTGAGTAATGGTAAGAAGCAGGGAAGGGGAGGCAAATATAACGTCAGAGGGGAAGTGAGATGAATTCTGCGATTCGAAAAAGGCCATGCATATTCATCATCATCATCAAGTGCCCTGCCACATGGAGTTGGCGATTATGGCCCTCCATATGCATCTATCCCTTATTGCCGCAAGCACATCTTCCACCCTGTCTATCTTCAGCCACCCTGCAAGTCCGTCCAATATTTTTCCCTGGGTCTACCTGGTGCTCTCTTCCCTCCACTTTTCCTTTTGTGACCAGGTGCTCTAATTCTCCCTTCCCCATAAAATGGCCTATAAATGTTGCCTGTCTTTTCCTAGTCTTCCTTATAAATGATCTTCTTGTGTCTGCCTCCATCAAGACTGTCTCGTTTGTTTCCTTTGCTGTCCATTGAACTCTCAAAATTCTTCTTAGAAACCACATCTCAGCTGCCTCAATCTTCCTCTGGCTTTGCTTGTTGACTGTCCACGCCTCACAACCGTATAACATTATCGGTTCAATACATCATTCAAGAACTCTCTTCCTAATGTTAATTGATAAGCATTTGTTGGCTAGAACGCTTTTCATCTTACTGAATGTTGTTTTGGCTCGGTCAATTCTGCCGGTTATTTCTGATGTGCATATGCCGTCTGGTGAGATGATCGTTTTAAGTTATTTAAACTTATCAACCTGTCTCAAGGTTGTGCCGTTTGCTGTTGTTATTTTGCATGAGGGGATTTTATGTTTTTTACTGATTACCATCACTTCATTCTTCTTGCTATTTCGCTCCAACCCTTTACTTTTGCTTTCTATTTCTAGTATATTCACAAGGTTTTGTAGGTCCCTTTCATTTTCTGCAATTAGCATGGTGTCATCTGCGTATCCAATGTTGTTTATCATTTTTCCTCCAACCCTTCATCCAGGGTATTCTTCTAGGTTTCTCATGATGTTTTCGCTGTAAAGTGAAAACAGATCTGGTGACAAAAATACAACCTTGCTTGACTCCTCTTTTGATATTTTGGAAAGAGCTTATGTCGGTTTCTATACTCATCGCAGCTGTTTGTTCCCAATACATATTTCTGATTATTCGTAGATCTTGTCTATTAATATTGAGTCTTTCAAGTTGGTTGATCAATTCTTCATGTCTTACCTGATCGAAAGCCTAGGTATAATCAACATAGCATAAATATAAATCCTTATTCAACTCAAATGACCTGTCCATGATAATTCTTAGGATGTATATTGGCATGAATAGTTCCTTTCCCTTCGACAAATCCCCATTGTTCTTCTGCTATTTCTCTTTTGATTCTATTCTTTGTCCTCATATGGTTATTTTTAATAGGATTTTTGTTACATAACTCATCAAGGTGATTGTGCGATGAAGTTTGCATTCTATAGCCCCTGTTTTCTTTGGAAGTGCAATGAAAATTGATTTTAACAAATCTTTGGGAATTGTTCATGCATATCAGTATTGTTTTATCCTGAAGAGGTTCCAGGGCTAAAACTATGAATCTATGATGCATAAGCTAAGAGTAATTTTTGGAATGTAAAGTATCTTACTATTAGATAATGCATAAATATACATACAAGTTCATACATACATACACAATTCCATATGCACATATACATATATACATATATGTATATCTATATCTATATACATATATCTGTACACATACATACATACATCTACACACATGCATACACATGGATACACATACATCCCTACATAAATATAAGAATAAAAGAAAACGTAAGCATATGATTGACTGAATGGGAAAATATATAATTATGAGGTATGGCTGGTGGGTTCTGACGGAAAATGTGAGTCAGCCATTCCTCTTGATTATATATTTTTCCCATTCAGTCAATCATATGCTTATGCTTTCTCTTATTTTTATATTTGTTTGCTTACTTGCTTTTTTCCCCTGGTGCTCTGTTGTTGTGTGGATTGTTTTCTGAATAGGACGTTA
>JAPXFY010000022.1:65753671-65776171 GCA_030674185.1 Monoplex corrugatus
TCCTGGACTTAAGTAGGAATTATCTAACTGCCATCGACAGCAAAGATTTGTCTCATCTGCTCAATCTTCAACAGCTTAAACTAGCAGATAATCCGCTCATCTTCTTGTTCGAGGACAACATCACAAATGCAGTCATGTCGCAAAGTCTTCAGTCTTTAGACTTATCACACGTATCCATACAGGAACTGGATCCTTCTGTGTTTAGTGTCTTCCCCAGGCTGAACACCCTGAATCTAACAGACTGTGGTGTGGACCGTGTCCTGGGCGATGGATTTCAGGCACTGCCTAAGCTTCGTGTTCTGGATGTACATGGATGTCCTTTCACGGTCTTTCCTCAAGACATTTTTCAAAGTATGCTGTATGTCTAATACATTAATGCCATTAATTAATTCATGAATAGTTATTTGATTTTGAAAGAGTTTATCTACTCCATGTTTTCTTATAAGCATTTCTCACAAAACATTACGATCATTCATTAAATATATGAAACAGACAGTATGGTTCAGTAATATTGTGTGAGTGGGGTTATATCACATTGTCAAAAAGGAAAGAAGGATGCAAATACATTCTTTAACAATGATTTTGGTTTATCTCTTCAAATAGGGTATCAAAAAGGTAGTTGTTGTCGTTTGGATTTTTTCTGCTTGGTTGTGTTTATAAACCTTACGAACGCAGAATGAGACTTTACTTAACAAGAAATATGCACAACTTATCAACATTACAAATGAAGGCAACATCATGAAACCGTGGTCAACAATTTTAGCACAGTCACAACAGAAACAGCCACTAAGATTCGTAGTTAACATCAGCTCATAAGACAGCTCTGGATCACTGATGAAATCCTTTGACAGCGCGATAGTAGAAAAGACCTGAGACAGAAATTGACGAGACAGAACTAAAAGTAGAAGAGAAGTAGACAGAAGTAGGCAGAAAGGGCAAGACACTGGACTGAACCTTGAAAACTAAATGAGAATATCGCCAAGAGAGTAAACCAGCTAGTTAAAGATCAATCCACTACCTGAGAATGACAAACAAACCGCAAGTAGCTAGGACACACCCGAAACTACGTGATAGAGAAAGAAGGTATTCTCTGATACTGGTCTAGATAAGCGAGGATCAATGGTCCTTAACTTCGTCTTTCCTTCTATTTCTCTCATACAGCAAGAAGTTTTATTACTCTTTGGATATTTTTGTATAATGTCTTATTTGGTGTATTTCAGTTTTCTAGCTCTGGGCAGATACGTTAACTAACAATGGTATGTTGAAAAATTGCTTTTAGCTAATTACATCTACTTTTGGAATATAGCGTATCATCGTCATTGTTATTGTCATTGTCATTGGTGTCAACAATGAAGACTACTACTTCATTCTTAAACAAAAGAACTTGCAATGAAGTCACTGTGGAAAGGAAAATGAAATTTCTGTTTTTATGTTGCAATGGTATACAGTGTAGATATCAACCCACTTAGATATCTGTGGTTACTAATATATTTGATTCAAAACAAAGAAAACATTGCAAAAGATTTAGAATAGAAGCAGACAACAACGACAAATGAATGCATGTGTGCTGTGTGTGTGTGTGTGTGTGTGTGTGTGTGTGTGTGTGTGTGTGTGTGTGTGTGTGTGTGTGTGTGTGTGTGTGGTGTGTGTGTGTGTGTGTGTGCACGCGCGTGTGTGAACAAAACGCATAAAACAATATTCACAAAACACGACGACGGTATGTTG
Source organism: Monoplex corrugatus (assembly GCA_030674185.1). Classification (NCBI taxonomy): domain Eukaryota; kingdom Metazoa; phylum Mollusca; class Gastropoda; order Littorinimorpha; family Ranellidae; genus Monoplex; species Monoplex corrugatus. The sequence continues at coordinate 65,755,397 of JAPXFY010000022.1, forward strand.
GTGATGAGGCTGTTTCTTTTGAAGGAGTTATGAATGACTTCTGCATGCTGTGGCCAAATCAAAATGGACATGTTATCCAGATTTGTATTTATCATCATCACCATGTGCCTTGCTGCATGATGGTGACAATCAGGGCCCTCCATACGATTCCGTGTTTTGTCACTGAATGCATACCATCAGCCCTTAATGCCTCCATCCTCACTGCAAGACTGTCCAATATTTTCTCCTCAGGTCTATTCTGGTTCTCTTTTCCCCTTCTAGCTTTTCTGTTCTAACTAGGTGCTCAAATTTCTTCTGTCTCATAAAATGTCCAACAAATAATGCTTGTTTTTTCCTAATCTTCTTAATGTTCTTATTGTTTTGCTTCTTTCAGAACTGTCTCGGTTTTTTTTGTTGTTGTTGCTGTCCATGGAACTCTTAATATTTTTCTTAGAAACCACATTTCAGCTGCCTCAATCTTGTTCTGACTTTGGATTTCTGTCGATTGTCCAGGGTTTGCATCCATACAGCAGTACTGATTCTACATAACATTGAAAAACACTTTTCTTGAAGTCAACTAATAGGCATTTTTGGGTAAGAATGCTTTTCAGTTTCTTCAAATCTAGATAATTCTAATCTGCATCTGCCATCTGATGAGATGAATGTTCCCAGAAATCTAAACTTATCAGTTTGTCTAAACGTTATGCCATTTTTTTGTTATTTTATATGACAGAATTTCTTAGGGGTTTTGTTTTGTTTTGTTTTCTTTTTCTTTTTTTTTTTATTGATTACCTTGACTTCGGTCATCTTACTATTTAGCTCTTGCCCTTATTTTTGCTTTTTATTTTTGTCATATTCACGGGATTTTACGTGTTTTTGTTTTTCATTTTTGCGGTTAGAACTGTGTCATTTGCATAACAAAATTGTTTATCATTCGTTTTACTCCAGGGCATTCGTTTATAATAATAATAATAGTTACAATATTTATATAGCGCAAAATCTTGATAAAATCAAATCTAAGCGCTGAAACAGACACACACACGCACGCACACACACGCATGCACACACACACACACACACACACACCACAACACACACACATGCACGCACACACACACGCACACGGCTATAAATGGGGAGAATGAATAAAAGCAATGGAAAATTAAAGAGAGCATATTATATACAATTATATATTACAATGTGATTCCCCTCCGAGTGGAGACAGGCTGCAGAGGGGATTGAGTGAGGTCAGGATTTTATGCAGAGGAGAAAAGGTGAGTTTTGAGGGCAGACTTGAAGGAGACAAAAGTAGGTTGCTGACGGACTGAGAGAGAAGTTTGTTCCAGGAGAGCGGACCAGAAACAGAGAAGGCTCGTGGACCATAGGTATTGAGCTTAGTGCGTGGAAAGCGAAAAGTCAGAGGATCGGAGGCAGAGCGGAGGGTACGTGAGGGAACATAGATCTCAAGTAGGCTTGACAGGTAATTGGGGGCTGCATGATTGAGGCTTTTGTAGCACATGGTATCTAGTTTGTACTGTATGCGCTTTGATACAGGGAGCCAGTGAAGTTGTGCCAGGAGAGGAGATATGTGGTCAGCTTTTTTCTTTTTGAGTACAAGGCGTGCAGCATTGTTTTGAATGCGCTGTAGGATGTGAATGGTGGAGGCAGGAAGACCAGACAGGAGTGAATTGCAATAGTCAATGCGAGACATTATGAAGGAGAGAACGAGTTTTGCAGTTGTTTCGACAGAGAGATACTTCCTGATCAGGCTTATACGATGGAGGTGATAGTAGCAAGATCTGGCAGTTTGAGAAACAAAGTTGTTCAGGGAGAGGGTAGAGTCAATGCAGACACCAAGGTTTTTAGCTGAATCAGAAATTGGGACTGATGTGTTACATAATGGGAGAGAAAGAGGAGGCAGCTGAGAAAGTTTCTGACGGGTGCCAATGAGGATAGCTTCTGTCTTGTCGTCATTAAGCTGAAGTTAATTGTATGTCATCCAGTTCTTAATGTCTGAGTAACACTTAGTGGTGCGAGTCAAGAGGCGCTGTATATTGTCAGGTGAGTCACTGTCTTGAAGTTGGGTGTCATCAGCATAGAAGTGGTGTTTTATAGAGTGGGAGTTGATGATGGTGGACAGGGGGGAGGTGTAAAGAGTGAAAAGAACAGGGCCAAGGACAGGTCCTTGTGGAGCACCACAGGTCAGGTATGCAGGTTGAGAGTAAGTGCCATTGATGAGAACAGTTTGTTTTCTGTTTGATAGATATGAAGTGAACCAGGAGAGAGCAATGTCAGAGATGCCAAAAGTATGATGAAGTCTAGAAAGGAGAATACCATGATCAATGGTATCAAAGGCTGCAGACAGATCAAGGAGTGTGAGGAGAGAGACTTTGCCAGTATCAGTTGCAAGGAGGAGATTGTTGAGAATGTGTAGCAGAGCAGTTTCAGTGCTATGGCACTGGCGGTAGGCTGACTGGAAAGGATTGAGGAGATTTTTGGCAGACAGGTGAGAGTTCAGCTGGTTGAGGACAATTTTTTCGAGTAGTTTTGACAAGAAAGAGAGATTAGAGATAGGCCTGGTAATTTTTCAGTTCATTTGGGTCTAAATTGTATTTCTTGAGGAGAGGGTGAACAATAGCAGACTTGAAAGAATCTGGGACAGTTCCAGTTTGGAGAGAAGTGTTGATGATGTCAGTGATGAATGGGAGGAGAGTAGGGAGACAGTCAGAGTAGAGAGAACCTGGAAGAGGATCCAGTTCGCAGGTTTTGAACGACATGGATCTGATTGTGTTGAGAATTTCTTCTTGTGAGACTGGGGTAAAAGTAGTAAGAGGTGTGCCAGAGAAGGAAGGGTCAGTTGGGCATGGTTGACAGGGTGTCCTGTCAAGCCTGTCACGAAGAGTTTGTATTTTGGTGGTGAAATACTTGGAGAATACAGATGGGAGTTCTTCATTTGTGTGTTTTGTTGGGAGAGGTAAATCTTTTCGTGTGACAAGGATATGATTCATGGTTGTAAAGAGTTCTTTTGAAGAAGAGGCATTCAGGATTTTGGTTTGGAAATAGCTTGTTTTTGCAGATGCAATGAGGGTGGATACTTTTGTTTTAGAGGCTTGGAAAAGTTGCCTATGTATAGTGAGTTTGGATTTGCGCCAGCGGCGCTCTGCTCTGCGGCGGGCACGTTTTGCACAGGCAATCTCATGAGTGAGTCAGGGGGTAGGGGGGCGATCAGGTAAAAGACGGGTTGTGGCTGGAGCATGAGTGTCCAGAAGATGGTGGAGAGTAGTATAGAATTCATCGGCAAGGTTATGTGACTTTTCAGAAAGGAGACGGAAGGCATCAGATGAAAATGTGAGAGGTCGATAGATTTGAGATTGCGTCGAGTCACTGTGCGCGTGGTACGGGAAGGAGGAGAAATGTCAAGAGAACAGATAATTGCAGAGTGGTCAGATGGAAGGGCTGAAGTTAGAAGGGTAGAAAGAACTAAGCAGTTGTCAGTAGCTGAATTGTGGTGATCACGAGAAATGATCCAGTCAAGAATGTGACCTTTTTGATGGGTTGGTTCAGAAATGTGTTGAGTCATATTGTGATTGGACAGAGAGTTGATGATATCTCTTGTGTCATAACGGTGAGTGTTGTCATAGTGGACATTGATGTCACCTAGAATGATGAGATTTCCAGGTAAGAGGCAGTAGTAGTCAAGTAGTTGGTCAAAGTCAGAGAGAAACATGGATGTGGTGAGCTTGTTGGCAGAGCTAGGTGGAGTTCGATAGACATAGGAGAAGGTGATGGGGTGAGGGGTGGATTGGAAGGATACTTCAACGTGCTCGAAAGAAGGATGGGAGAAAGGCAGTGACTGTGAGAAAGATAGGCGGGAATGGAGTGAGTCGTTGTAGAGGATGGCGATACCACGATACCATGCTTCTCATGATGATTTTGCTGTTAGGTGAGAACAATTCTGATGAAGGAACATATCCCTGTCTAAACACTCTTGACATTTTAAAAAGAACATATCGTTTTCTGCTCTCATTGCGGCTGTTTGTTCCCAATACATATTCCTAATTCATTTTTAGATCTTTTCCAGCAATACTGAGCTCTTCTAGCTGGTTGATCAATTCTTCCTGTCTTACCTGATCAAAAGCCTTGGTGTAATCAACAAAACGTGACAACAAATCCTTAAACTCAATTGATCTGTCTGTGGGATTTCTTAGGATATCTATTGCAATGACAGTTCCTTTCCCTTCGACGAATCCACATTGTTATTCTTCTATTTCTGGCTTGCTTCTATTCCTTGTCCTCACAGTGATTATCCTGAATTGATTTTTGTCATATGACTCATCAAGCTAGATTATACGACGTAGTGTGCTCCAAAGCCTTCGCTTTCTTTGAAAATGCAATGAAATTGACATATTGCTAGGGATTTGTCTGGTGTCATACATTTCATTTAGGAGGACTATTACTCGATATCAAAATGAGCTAAGCCTCAATCAGTTTTATTGTAATATTGTCTGGCTCTGGAGCTTTTTCTTTATTTCAAGCAACCAACTGATGTCATTTTTTTCGTATGAGAAGTGTATTCAATATTTCTGCATATGAACTTTAGATCTGTTTTTGAGTCGATTTTCTATTTCTTTGCGCTTTGTTTCTAGCCAAGCTTCTTCAGATTTTTTTTATGGATTTACTTATCTTTCTTTTGGTATACTTCCTTTATAGATTTACTTATCTTTCTGTATGTATACTTCCTTTATAGATTTATTATCTTTCTTTTTGTATACTTCCTTTATAATTTACTTATCTTTCTTTTGGGTATACTTCCTTTATAGATTTACTTATCTTTTTTTTGTATACTTCCTTTATAGATTTATTATCTTTTTTGTATACTTCATTTCATAGATTTATTTATCTTTTTTGTATACTTCCTTTATAGATTTACTTATCTTTGTTTTGTATTCTTCCTTTATTTCTCTTCTATTGTATACTTCCTTTATCAAGAAATTTTTTTATCTTTTTTTGTTTCTTCCTTAGATTTACTTACCTTTCATTTTGCATTTTCTTAAGATTTACTTATCTTTCTTTGTGTATACTTCCTTTATAGATTTACTTATCTTTCTTTTGGTATACTTCCTTTATAGATTTACTTATCTTTCTGTTTGTATACTTCCTTTATAGATTTATTTATCTTTCTTTTTGTATACTTCCTTTATATATTTACTTATCTTTCTTTTGGTATACTTCCTTTATAGATTTACTTATCTTTCTTTATGTATACTTCATTCATAGATTTACTTATCGTTCTTTTTGTATACTTCCTTTATAGATTTACTTATCTTTGTTTTTGCATTCTTCCTCTTTTCCCCTCTACCTTCACACGTTCACCCATCAAGTCTAAAATGTCTTTTGTCATCCAATTATTCTTTGCCTTTCTTTCAACTCTAGGGATTTCTGCACAAGCTTCATTTATTGCATTTTTCAAATTTGTCCATTATTTCTCACTGTCCCCAATATTGACCAAGCACTGAATCTGTCGTGAAGATATACACTAAACTCTTTACGAGTTGATTCATCTGTCTTTTAAGAGTCCAAGATTTTGTTGATTTCTGGCTGTTTTTTTGTTTTCTTCAGTTTCAACCTAAATGTGCATATTACAGAATTGTGGTCGCTATTAGTATGTTCTGCGACTGACAATGTTTTTGCTACCAGTAAACAATTTCTAAATCTCTTATGTATCATTCCATTCTTCCTCTGTGATCCCCCCCCCCCCCCCCTGACTCATCCCTTTTTCTGTTTTCTCCCCATCTCCATTATCCAGCCTGCTTTACTATCAAACAGTCTCCACTCCCTATCTTTTGGATTATAGACATTGCAGCCAGTTTATATCCAACAATAACAAAAAAACAATAACTAAACAAACAAACAAACGAAAACAGGTATACAAATCTCAGTAAAAGATTGCTGAAATAAACTTACAATTCTGCTTTTCTTCCCTGTTTACTGTCTACATGTCCGTCCTCACCTGACGATGAATGTGACTGTATTCCTCCTGTTCCTCTTGGCTTCTATGGAGTTTGGTGGCCAGAGGAGTAGCAGTCAGCCATTTATCTTGCCAATCCATTTGATAGACGCAACACTGCTGCAATGTTATGTTCAGCTGTCTGGTATTCTTGACGGTAGGAGGAGGTTGATGATAGATAAGTTATCAAACATCTAAAAGTGCCCTTTCTACTCTAAGTACAACAGTTATATTATACATTGTAAGTTTATATATGATTTTACCATCTCGATTTCTGAATCTGCACAGCATTGGTGACAGGACAATGAGACTTTTTTCCACTTGCCATCAATATTTGTGACCTAAGTGGCAAAAAAGTAATTGTCTATGGCTTGGCTACTATCTCAATGACAAGAAGAAAAATCAGTGTAAAAGGGGAAAAAAACCTTGAAAGAGTCACCAGCTTTAAACATCTCAGTGCTACTATCTGTGATGGAGAACTCACACTAGGTATTTTGGGTAGAATACCACCGAAAAAAAACAAGTATTGTCAAAACTTAACACCATCTTGGATGATATGAAATATATTTCTCATTTCTAGAATCCAAGAATCAGATTTATACACTGCATTACACGTGGTATATCTTTGTGTGGATTGACCCTCTTCTGTCACAGTCTGTTCTTTTCTTTTTTCTAACATCAGCACATTGGACTGTTCCAGGACTGGATCAGCTGTCAACCATCAGAGCCACTAACTACAAACTTTGCTGTCCTGCCACATTGCCCACTCGCTTCAACCTTGCTCACTGCACAGCTCCCACTAATGAAATCTCCTCCTGTGAAGCTCTGCTGGGATCCAACCTCTATGGGTATTTCTGTCTGTTTTTGCCACTTTTGCCATCCTTGGCAACCTTGCCAGTTTCATATTTCGTGTTGTTGCTACACGAAAGAAATCCAGGACTGGTTTTGATGTCTTTGTGGCTAATCTGTGCATGTCAGACTTTCTGATGGGCGTGTATCTGGCTGTGATTGGCGTGGCGGATCGAGTGTACATGGGGAATTATCTGTGGTACGATTATGTTTGGCAGAGGAGCGCTGCTTGTACAGTGGCGGGAATTTTATGTTTGATGTCGTGCGAAGTGTCGGCTTTTATCATTTGTCTAATCACTTTAGATCGGCTGCTCGTGCTGTGTTTCACATTTAGTCATATCCGATTTAGGACAACGAGTGCCTTGTTAGCGTCTGGTCTCATCTGGATGATTGGTCTGGTTTTAGCTGTTGTCCCTTTACTGCCTATGACAGCCCACTGGGATTTCTACTCCCAAAATGGCGTCTGCATCCCTCTGCCAATAACTCGGAACAAATCTGCAGGACAAGACTACGCTTTTCAAGTACTGGTTGTGTTGATTTTTGTATTGTTTATTATCATCGCCTTAGGACAAGTACTGATTTACTGGTCAGTGCAGAAAAACAGAATGAAGCAGCAGGATGGTCACTCTGTGGTCAAAACCACAAGAGACATAGCACTGGCTCGACGACTCATCACAGTGGCTGTGTCAGACTTTCTCTGCTGGTTCCCAGTCGGTTTCCTTGCCATGTTGGCTGCTAATGGCGCTCAACTCCCTGGTTATATCAACACCGTTGTTGTGACTTTTGTTATTCCCATTAATTCTTCCATCAATCCTTGTCTCTACACCCTCAACATCTTTCTGGAACGATTGCGTCGTCAGCAGGAAGAAAGGATTCTGCGTTCACTTATGACGCGTGTGGAGGCGGGTCTGGTTAAAATCAATGTTGCTCATAAGAGTGGAGGCGGTGGTGGTAATGAGAATGCTGATGGTACTGGAGGTCCTCCTGGCGACTAGAACTCATCACACATCATCTGTTTCTGGAGTTTCTTTTCAGAAGAACGAAACATTCAAACGCTGTTTCTGTTCGTGTTCTATCTGTCTCTTTGTTTCTGGTTTGTTTTGGGGTTTGTTTGTTGGAACACCAAGTGCATAGTGATAGTTTAGATGGTTTGACATTAAAAGTAATTATTCAAGATACTTTAGGTGCTCTTTTGTTTAATACATGGATTCTGTGAGTATTATGACACTAAGAACGATTGGACAACGTATGTTTGATATTCATTCTATTGTTTGTAAAGAAAGTATATTCAAAATTCATTAAGAATAAAAGTGAAACTGCATTATTCTATAGTATATTTTTTTTTAAAAAGACGGTGCAAGGTAAGCTGATATTAAACAGCTGTCTATTTCTGAAATAAGTCATAAAACGTAATTCATATCATAATCAGACACACACATATATATGCAAATACACAATACACTTTCTCTCTCAAACATAAACACACACACTCCTACAAGCTCACTACAACAAACAACACACACACACACACACATGCACGCACGCATACACACACACACACACACACACACACACACACACACACACACACATACACTCATACACACACACGCACACACATGCACACATGTTCAGAGAAAATCTACCATCTTTCAGAATTGGTATTCGATTGAATACTTCACCTGTTTATTAACTTTTGAGTCCCATACTATTCACTCAATCCACAGAGCGTGTGGGAGATGGTTTCAGATCTACCAAAGGAAAAGAATTTAGCCAGGATATAACAATGCATTTATTCTATCACAGTTCAAGCCCAAGTCACAGACAGGGTAGCCTTTCACTGATACTACTACCATGGCCTTCTACGTGAAAAATAAAAACGGGGAGTGGAGCCCTTGGTCATCCAATCTCTCCAAGCAGACGCAGATTCTCCTTCAGTTGTGTCATCAACAGAACATAACCCTAATGGCCAGCTACTTAGCAGGCAATTCCTACATCCTAGGGGACTCTTTCAGCAGGTCCCACAGCATAATCCATACAGAGTGGACTCTGAACTTTCAGGTTCTACAGCAGGTATTGGAACAGTGGTTTTGCCCCATGATAAATTTGTTGGCAACAAGCCAGGTTCAACGAGAGACTGTCCACATATTCCTTGCTGGTCCATGACCACAAAACTTACATTATTGTTAGAGTTGTTTAAAGCACAGCCAACTACGTAGAGCCATATCAGGGCTATAACTGATTCAAAACATGCAAAACTGCAACAGGAAAAACAAAACAAAAGAAAATTAAATTCACTATCAATGCATTCACGCATATAATCTAAGGAAATGCCCCCAGTGTTGACCATTCCATCCAGTTTATTGCACAGGGGATTTAAAAAAAGATAACACCTGAATACAAATATAAGTATACCTACAAACGCATGAATACAAATTGAATCACACCTAAGGACACCAAAACATATATAAAAACAGGCGAAAATTACCTAAACTTGCTTCCGCATATCTCACCTCTCTAGACCAAAAATGCACTTAATACATACACCCAGTTATCAATCCTAAGAAAAAGTACGTAAGACTTTATGAACACATACAGGCGAATGGACCAGCAAGGCAGAAAAGGACAGATAGAAATAACAGAAAGCAAAACAACAAGCCAGAAACAAAGAAGGCGACAGAAAGGAGGAAATTTCTAGCATATATTGTCCAGAAGGTGGGGATATTATTTATACCAAAAGAGCCCCTGGCATCCCCCCCGGGTGAAAGCATACGTAGGTATAAAGCTTTGACATTGGATTGGAGCCAGCTGATGATCTAGGTCTTCCCACCCTTTCCAATCCTACATGAAGTAGGAAGGCATGCCCCAAACAGGCTGCAATAATTATCATCGTTCCAAGATGGCCAGTATATACCTCCTACCCCTGTGTCTTGAGGTACTAATTCCACTGCGCCCTCAACTCGATCTCCTATACAAACTGCTATGCCAACCTGCAGATGTGACATCTCCACGTGTGGATGTTCTGTGGGATCCAATCTCTTCACGAACACCAACTTCTCATGCAGAGTCCTCCCACACTGCATCAGTCAATCGGGTTTTAATATCAAGAGGGGCCACATCAAAGCTGTGGTTGTTGGTTCAATACATCTGTCACCAGGGTACTGAGTCGCTTTACAACTGTAAGTAGGTGAAATGGGTCAACTGGTGCCAGCAGCACGACGTTCCCCTCCAACCTGCATCTGATCCAATTTGCTTGTGACATTGCCTGTCTGTCGTCCACGTTGGGTCTCTGCTAGCACTCAACTGTTTCCACCATGTCATCACAAATGTGCCCCCCTCTCTCTCTTCCTCTCTCTCTTTGTTTCACCCCCCCCCCCTCTCTCTTTGACGACGTCCTCCTCTGGGACACAATCTGGGGAGCCACGCTTAATGATGCTAGGGATTGTAATATACTGCCAGCATGGGATGTCTTCTTGGTATTGGGTGCCCTCCACAAGGAGCCGCTTGAACCTCTGATCACCACGACTCCTCTCGATCTCATCTCACTCAAGACGTTTTTCTGTTTACTTCAGCCTCAGCAGCTGCAGGAGCTCCTTCAATGGTAATTGTCGAGATTTTGCCCTATATAAATATTGTAATTATTATGTATGCATGTGCGTACGTATGTATGTATGTATGTATGTATGTATACGCTTAGATTTATGTATGTATGTATGTATGCATGTATACGCTCAGCTTAGATTTATGTATGTAAGTATGTATGCATGTATGTATGCATTATACGCTCATATGTATGTAGGTATGTATGCATGTATACGCTCAGCGCTTAGATTTGATTTTATCAAGATTTTGCGCTATATAAATAAAATATATTATTATTATTAATCCTGCTGACATCAGTTTCCAAAACGATGGCTTCGCTACGTTCTGGTTTCTCCCACAGTTCATGGCAAAGAACTAGGCACCTGTGGGCCCATCATTGGAGATTCACATCCACACCTCTCCACCATTTTGGACTGGTCAGACCCTGATCATTTGTAGCGCCTAGTTATGTGCCTAAGGTGTTATTTTTACCGTTACAATGATCAACACTGTTCCCAACGCAGGCTCCTTATATCATCAACCACAAGAATTACACTTGAACAATTCAGAACAGCTTCTATTCAAAAAGAACAGACAGAAGCAGAACCCCAGGTTGCAGGACCCTTCCCATGCAGCACTTGTGAAAGACATGTCTACAGGACCAGTTTTGTATCCCACTTGAACACCCACACCAGGGTGATAAAGGACCGGTCATTGTCATCATCATGTGCGCTGCCACATGGCGTTTGGCGATCATTGCCCTCCATATGTATCTATCCCCTGTTACCACAAGCATATCTTCCACCCTCTCTTTCTTCAGCCACCTTGCAAGTCCATCCAGTATTCTCTCCCTGGGTCTACCTGGTGCTCTCTTTCCCTCCACCTTTCCTGTTGTGACCAGGGGCTCTAATTCCCCTTTCCTCATAAAATGACATAAATGTTGCCTATCTTTTCCTAATCGTCCTTATGAATGATCTTCTGCGTCTACCTCCATCAAGACTGTCTCATTTGTTTTCTTTGCTGTCCATGGAACTCTCAACATGCTTCTTAGAAACCACATTTTGGCCGCCTCAATCTTGTTTTGGCTTTGCGCGTTGATTGCCCATACCTCACAACCGTATGATATTGTCGGTTCTATATAACTTTGACGAACTCTCTTCCTGACGTTAATTGACAGGCATCTGTTGGTAAGAATGCTTTTCGTCTTCTTGAATGCTGTTTTGGACCAGTATGCAAATTCATCAATCTGATCTTTGGGGGACTCCATCGTCACCTAGACCTAGGACCAATCGTATCTTGGTCAAGTGCAAAATCTATGAGACAGCTAAACCGTACCATTACTGTTTCGGTTACTTGTGGTGCCACACAAGTTGGACAGGTCAAAGGTTGAAGCCTGACAAAGGGCAATCTCAAGGTCGTCCAGGTTCAACACAGGGTTAGCAACCCACTCCCACAAAAAGACTTGTCAAGGAAATGGCGACAGAAGAAACCAGCACTACTGTGTGCTACGAGCTAGCAGTCATCAAAAGATACAGAGGCTGGAACAGAAAAGTGGAAATTTCTTGCACAAAATTTCCGGAAGATGAGGACACTACTTATATTGAAAGAGCCCCTGAAATTCCCACGGGGGTGGGCAGCAAGCAATGGGCTGGGACTGAAGTCCACATATCAGATCTCACATCCACGACTGTATCAGAAGAACGATATAATGGGCATAACAGTGCAGTGAATGGATGTGTGATCAATACCTTTAACATGCTAGAAATACACAGACATACAGTAATGACACTAAACACAAATTGTATCCAAGAATTTGGAGTCTGGAGTTTAAGAAGGATTGAACAGCACCACTTCTTAAGCGCTAAAAAATCTAACACTTATCTGACAGACTCCAGAATTTGAGAAACTATATGCGCTGGCAAGGTGTTGACGTGGGAAGAAGAACAGGATCCATGAAACAATGACACCATCACAATGAATGGAGCATTAACATGGACTGAGAACAAGCCAACTGTTATGTTGTAGGGGAAACGTGGGATTGAACTTAAGAAGACATGAAATGCTGACTCCAGGGCTCTATCAAAAGAACCAGTCAGCCCACGACTGCCATGAAGTAACAACAGCAAAACACTAACCTTAACTAAAGCAAATTAAATTAACTATCCTCCTCTCCTCCTCCTCATCATCATCATCATGTGCCCTGCCACATGGCGGTGATCGTGGCCCTCCATTTGCATCTATCTTTTGTTGCTGCAAGTACATCTTCCACCTCTCAGCCACCCTGCAAGCCCGTTCAATATTTTTCTCCCTGGGTCTACCTGGTGTTCTCTTTCCCTCCAGCTTTCCTGTTGTGATCAGGTGCTCTGATCCCTTTTCCTCATACAACGGCCTGTAAATGTTGCTTATCTTTTGCTGATCGTCTTTATCAATGATCTTCTTGTGTCTGCCTCCATCAAGACTGTCTCATTTGTTTTCTTTGCTTTCCATGGAACAATATTCGTCTTAGAAACCACATCTCGGCTGCCTCAATGTTGTTCTGGCTTTGCGTGTTGATTGTTCACGCCTCACAACCATGTAACCCTTGGTAAAGGAGGAAATACTTTGTAACCTCTCAGGTTAACATGTCTGCATACCTGCTAGCACCTACAGTCCCTTTGTGTGTATACACAGGAAGAACGTGAAATACACACATTGAAGGTCTTGTAAGTCATGTATGGTCTGGCATCAGTAGGGTTAAAACACATGGAGAACTTGAAATACGCACATTAAATGTCTTGAAAGTCATGTATGGTCTGGCATCAATAGGGTTAAAACACAGGGAGAACTTGAAATACACACATTGAAGGTCTTGTAAGTCATGTATGGTCTGGCATCGGTAGGGTTAAAACACAGGAAGAAAGTGAAATACACACATTAAAGGTCTTGTAAGTCATGTATGGTCTCGCATCAATAGGGTTAAAACAAAGATGTTTCCAGGAACTGACCCTGGCAGTGACCATGCCTTTGTTATGATGAACTTTCAAGTACTGCTGACGAACAGCAAACAAATGAAAAACAGCTGTATCAAATTCGACCTTGATAAACTAAAAGATTCCGACCAGACCAATTTCGGTTCTTCACCAGAATATAATCTACTTGTCTGTGATACGACCATTTGGGAGTACCATGTCGATGGTCAGAATGCTGTATGTTCACCAAGAAGTCAGCAAGAGCCAAGTCATTATCTGGCGAATTCTAGCAGATATAATCCTCTATCATTGGTACTCTTGTTACAAAACGGGCGGCAGAAATTATTACTCTGGTTTTCTAAGAAATCTATAGCAACTTTGTCGTTCCAGTCAATCTGAAGGATGAACATGTCTTTGATGTCAACTCTGCCGATGACTGTTTGAAGTTGGATGTAGAGTTCTTCAATCAGGCCATCGTCAAAGTATAGTGTAGGAGCATACATCTGCACTACTGTGATGTTAAATGGTTTTGCTGGCAAGCTTCTGGTGGAAACAGGCAGCATCCCAGTGCAGTGTTCCTGATGTTCTTGGAGATGAAAACCCCACCCCATCTGAATGTTTATCCTCTTTCCACTATAGTACAGGCCATGCCCTTCATCGGTCTGTATCTTTCCATTGTTTTTCTATCCAATTTTGCAGAGGCTGAGAATGTGCCATGGGTAGATGTCCATCTCATGGGGATATGGATTTTCTAAGGAAAGGACCTAATACAAGCGAATTGATTCTTCTTGTCTCGGTAATGCGCGGATCCGAGGAGGCTTTTCACCCATGCATAAATGAACAAATGACTGACTGACTGACTGACTGACTGACTGAATGAATGAATGAATGAATGAATAAAAGAACGAATGAAAGAATGAATGAATGAATGAATGAATGGTTACTGAAGACAAACAAACAGTGAAACGCTACTGACACTGTTGAGAGAGAGAGGGGGACAGAGAAAGAGAGAGAGAGAGAAAGAGAGAGAGAGAGAGAGAGGAGAGAGAGAGAGAGAGAGAGAACAAATAGGAAGGTTGTAAGAAAGAAAGAAAGAAATATATTATGTATCTTCACACAGACAAGCGGACAGAATATAGAATTAAAAATAAGGTACAGACGGACAAAATAATAAAGTTAAAAGAAGGAAAATATGAAAAAGAGCAAGAAAAACAAATAAACAAACAAACAGAAAAAAGAAAAATTTGGCAAGTTAGCTGATCTGTTGTGTGCAAACTAAATTGAGTTTATATTTCCTTGCCATCTTTTCTGTTCCCTTGCAAAAACCAGTTGGCTACAAATTTCCGTCCGTCTTATCTCGTTAGTTTTTTTTATATATAAAAATTCGACTCGTAATTCTTGAGTGCATCTTTGGCGCAAACGAAACGGAAAAGTCTTGCGTTATCTCGTCAGTTAAATTAATATACTGACATTCCACTCACAAATATGTGTATGTTTAGCGTAAACGCATTCTACTTGTACTTCTTGTGTGCAGGTTCACCGTAAACGCAGCGTAAAAGTACTGCATTATCTCGTCAGTTTAACATATAGACATTCCACTCGTAATTCTTGAGTGCACATTTAGAGTAAAAGCATTTTGCTTGTAATTCTTGTGTGCATGTTTGGCATGAACACAATGTAAAAGTACTGTACTATCTCGTCAGTTAAATTAATGTATAGACATTCTACGCGTAATTTTTGAGTGCATGTTTAGCGTAAACATATTCTACTTGTAATTCTTGAGTGTACATTGAGTGTAAACGCATTCTACTTGTAATTCTTGAGTGCATGTTTGGCGTAAACGCAATGGAAATGTACTGCGTTATCTCGTCAGTTAAATTGATGTCTAGACATTCTATTCGTAATTCTTGAATGCATGTTTGGCGTAAACGCAATGGAAAAGTAGTACGCTTAGTGTATCCGTTTCGAGATAAGATTCTGATCCATATCGAAACAGTCAACATAATTGATAGTGTTGTGACTGCTGCTTTCCCGGGGTGGTTTTCTGTTCGTATGTTTCTAAGTTGAGTTTATGAAAATACTCATACTTTATTTGGCACTGATGGAGCTGAAAAGCGATAATGATAAAAAAAATCTGTACGCATGGTGTACAGATCTGTGCCCCCATTAATATATTTTCCAAAAGTACATCCTCTGTCAACCGAAAAGCCGTAGTCTAGACTCGTCAACCTATCACGAAAAGCTTGTATACAGCTGTGTAAAGGATCTTCCTTATAGCGTGGTATCAAGGAAGTATTACAAATACACTTGACTTTCCTTCCCTGAGTCTTGTTTCAGTTAAGTTGCTGTCTATAAAATTCAAGGGCTCAAGCTAAAGAATAGAAAAAGTAAAGAAAGAAAATGAAAACAGGATGGTCAAGCCACTTTATCGAATTCCCATTTACACAAACATTATTACCAAAAAATTCAGTGTCTCGTTTTATAATAATAAATAAATAATTACAATATTTATATAGCGCAAAATCTTGATAAAATCAAATCTAAGCGCTGAAACACACAAACACGCACACACGCACACACACGCACGCACGCACGCACACACACGCACTCACGCACACACACACACACACGCACACGGCTATAAATGGGGAGAAAGAATAAAAGCAATGGAAAATTATAGAGAGCATATTATATACAATTATATATTGCAATGTGATTCCCCTCCGAGTTTTCCAAAGTTGCCATGACTTGAAGAGAATCAAACGGAATACGACTTGATGTGAAGACAGGACAACGACAAACCAAGATTATTATCATAGTTGTTTAAAGCCCAGCCGACTGCGTACAGCCATATCAGGGTTATAACCATTTAAAAACATACACAATACTTCAACACTGTTATTGTTCTGTCCAAAGCCCAGCCGATCGCATAGAACCACACCAGGGTTATCAACATTTCAAAACATACACAGCACTTCAACCGGGAAAAAAATCAGACATATCGATACATGTGTGCACATAATTTAAGGAGAAACCCCTGGTGTTGACTGCTCCATCCAATATGTCACACAGGGGATAAAAAAACATACCTCATTACAAAGTTAAACATAACTAAGGACACTAAAACAGATATAAAACAGGCCCTAATTACATCCACATATCTCATTTCCCCAGAGCCAAAAATGCACTCAATACATATACACATTCAACAGTCCTAACAGACAGTATGTAAGGCTTATCAAACGCATGCAGGTGAACGGACCAGCATGGTAGAAAATGATAGGAAGAAATAACAGAAAGCAAAGGAACAAGGCAGAAACAAACAGAGCGACAGAAAAGAGGGAATTTCCAGCACAAAATTTCCAGAAGATGGGGATACTATTGATACTGAAAGAGCCCCCAGCATCCCCCACGAGAGGACACGTGACCCTGAACTTGACGCCGTGACTACAAACGTGGGACTCTTGATCAAGTCATTGCAAAGTAAAATCACTCTATGTGAAACGAGATGCTTTAAGACAGACCATAAACGTCACAAGAAGACAGAAAATCACAAATGAAATAGGAGTCGAGCAGGCTGGAACTGTGCAAGTCATGAAGTTTATTGAAAAAAAACATGAAATGGTTTGGACATGTTATCAGAATACCAACCAATCAGCCTGCTACGAAAGTATTCTACACAAGAGACCCAAGGTTCAAGAGCAGAGGCAGACCAAGGAAGTGATGGCTGGATGGTGTGAATGAGATCTGGTATGTTGGCTAGTCGATAGAGCCATGGACTCAAGTTCTGATATCTTGAGCTCAATCCCAGCCCGCATCATTGACAACTGGCCTGTTTGCTGCTCAACTTAATGTTTCCATCTTTCTGGTGGTGCCAGCTTAGTGTTTCATAGGTCCCTTATCCCCTTTCTCCACTTCAAGACCTTGCCAGCGCATAGGGTTTTGTGCAGGCTCAGGAAATCTGTCAGATAATTGATGGCAGGATTTAGGTGGAATGCGTATAGAGCTGTCCGGGCGCAGTGAATCCGTCTTGAAATAACTCCAATAACTACAATAGGACTCTGTCAACAACACAATTCATCTTGAAATAACTCCAATAACTACAATAGGACTCTGGCAACAACACAACCTGTCAACAGTGGAAGTCACGTATGTAGCCCAGACATGTCAGTTGTCAGCTGTCATCTCTCCTCGACATCCTTAATTAATGGGTACCAGAGTCAGGACCATGCTGTTAACTCCTCGACATCCTTAATTAATGGGTACCAGAGTCAGGACCATGCTGTTAACTCCTCGACATCCTTAATTAATGGGTACCAGAGTCAGGACCATGCTGTTAACTCCTCGACATCCTAAATTAACACTTTGGCATCGTCAGCTGGCTATTTGACCTACTTCCCTGCCACTGACTACTTTCCCTGGAAAAGTGCATTTTTAGGCCACTTTGAATTAATTTTCACAGGCGTCCCAAATGACTAACATCAACATGTAGGGTATGGTTAGAAAGGTAATTTAATCTTCTTTTAGGATATCTATCTAGTATAAGGTTTGTTCGGACATGCTTTGAGGTTATTTGTGCAATGAAATATCATGGTTGAGGAGCATTTCAGACAAGCATTTCATCCATTCAGCAGATGTAAACAAAACAGAAAAAAGAGATTCGCCAATTCTCCATGACTTGTATCATCTGATCAGAAGCTCAGAAAAGTACACACACACACAAACGTTCCACAATCCTGAGTGAACAGCGACATCGCGCATTCGCAGGGCGCTCCATTTTGCCTTTGTTTCAGTGAAGCACGCGGTTCGGGTGACGTTGTTCTCGCGCCCGAAAAATTCTTCAAATAGACTTTTTACTCGGGAAATCACACTCACAGTATTTAGAAATGGTAACTAGATGCTATAATAGAGGTTTTTCCCTTAGACCGTAACTGGCTTCACGTATGAATTTTCTAACGCAAGACGCTAGAATCCTAGCGTTACGTTGTCAGCGGTGAGCTTGCTGAACGCTATACCCCTAGCGGTCCTAGCTAGCGGGCTAGCGTTACGATGTGAAAAAGTTAATGGGTACCAGAGGCAGGACCGTGCTGTTAACTCCTCGACATCATTAATTAATGGGTACCAGAGGCAGGACCGTGCTGTTAGCTCCCGGATATCTTTGATTTAAACTGTTATACCTTCAACGTCACAGAATACAAACCTTTCTTTATTAAGGTGTGGTGGCTGAGTGGTTAATGTGCCAACCTGTACGACAGAGGTCCGATGTTCAGTTCCTGAATTCGACAGTTTTTCCTACCCTAGGATGAGATCATATTCTGCGGTTTCACGTATCGCATGTATTCAATACATGTAAAAGAGCCAACAACAACAATCTTCTTAAGTTCCACGTATTGCGTGCATTCAATACATGTAAAAGAACCAACAGCAACAATATTCTTAAGTACCATGTATTGTGTGGATTCAACACATGTAAAAGAATCAACAGCAATAACAATATTCTGAGGTACCATGTATTGTGTGCATTCAACACGTAAAAGAACCAACAGCAACAACAATATTCTTAAGTACCATGTATTGTGTGCATTCAACACATGTAAAAGAATCAACAACAACAACATTCTCAGGTACCATGTATTGTGTACATTCAACACATGTAAAAGAATTAACAGCAACAAAATATTCTGAGGTACCATGTATTGTGTACATTCAACACATGTAAAAGAATTAACAGCAACAACAATATTCTGAGGTACCATGTATTGTGTGCATTCAACACATGTAAAAGAATCAACAACAACAACAACAATATTCTGAGGTACCATGTATTGTGTGCATTCAACACATGTAAAAGAATCAACAGCAACAATATTCTGAGGTACCATGTACTGCATGCATTCAGCACTTGTCAAGGAACCAACGTCAGGCAAACGAAAACCATGATGGACTCGTATGCCTTCTGGCATGCACGCATTAAAGATCCCATGGCAGCTGAAAACCACGAAGAGCAGGGCATTGGCCTAGCTGCCCTGGTATGAAACATTGCAGAGATAGTTTGATTTCCCAACTCCTTCCCATGAAGTCCAACTAGCCTTCTTGCCTTTCTGTAGTCTTGGTGAAAAAAAAAGTTGGGTGGCTCTGCATTGTGCGACGACGCACTGTCAAAAGGGAGAGCAGCCTGAGTTTCACACAATAAATACACTGTGACAAAAGGAATCAATGTGAATAAAAATATGAAATATATGAAGAATGTTCACATTATAAGTAGACATACAAGGCTCAGAATAACCCTGGAGGAAAAAGAAGGTAAAGTGTGACCAGTGGCAAAACCAGAGCACTACTGTATGGGGGTTCAGGGGCATATGGTTCCCCCCCCCCCCTCTAGAAATTATTTTTGAGGATTGGCCTAAAGTCTGTGCAGTCTGGCACATTCTGGGCATAATTCTGAGAATTTCAGAGACAGAAAGAGCATCTGTTTCACGCAAACATTCGTACATACAAGCACAGATATTCTTTTCCTAGTTATAGGTATATTTATCACACACACAGACAGACACACACACACACACACACACACAAACGCAATACACACACACACATACACACACACACACACACACAACACACACACACACACACACACACACACACACACACGCACAAATACACTCATTCAAACTCACACACACAGAGAGGATGGTTCCACCTGCTAATCGATCAAATAAAAACATTATCAGACACACACATACGCAAGCACACGCTTGCAGCCATGTTGGACAAAAACAGACTAAACCACCACCAACAACAACCACCTTGGCAACATTCTGATCAATAATCTTACAGTGAGCAGCTGCAGCCTTGTTCTGCTGGTACGCCAACACAATAAAAAGGTGGTTTGAGGCTGACGGGGGAAGGAGGACTAGGAGTCTAAAGCAGGAAACCCTTGCCACGATTGTCAATGATGATAGGATCGAGTTACAAGTATATCTGCCGGTAGCTGTATGTCTGTCTGTCGGTCTGTCTCTCTGTCTGTTTGTCTATCTGTCTGTCTCTCTCTCTCTCTCTGTTTCTCACACACAAATACACACACACAAACACGCACACACACACACACACACAACACACACACACACACACACACACACACACACACACACACACACACACACACACACACACACAAACACACAACACACACACACACACACACACACACACACACACACACACACACACACACAAATACACAACACACACACAACACACACACACAAACACACAACACACGCACATAACACATATTAACTCTTGACTCCCGCACCTGTCCACCAGCATCCTGCACTGTCAACCATGCTAGCAAAGCAAAAACTTAACCCCTTGATTCCCTCACCCTATCCAAAGGGTTATGTTTGC
>JAPXFY010000022.1:65781171-65789837 GCA_030674185.1 Monoplex corrugatus
GTGTAAAGCTTGAATGTCTGGTGGATGGATTGACGACCTGTTCAGATGGCAATTCCAATTGATCTGTTATTGTGTAATGTAGTGTTGACAGGTGACAATCCAAGTATCTGTCCAGTCATTTCGTTACTAATGATGTTTCTTTTGATCTTGCCCCCTGCTTTTCTGAAACATCTTATTTCACAGGTTGTGATCTTTCTCTGAAGATGTGTTTTAATGTTGAAGTCTGGCCCAGTGGATTTACCATGTTAAAAGTGAGTTGCTCTACCTGTGGAGAACGCATCACTGCAGTCCAGCTCAACTCATTTACTTTCCTTTTTTGCTGTATGGGTGTATATTTTTTTATCTATAAAAGTTGATTATTGTACGTGAATATGCCAAGGGACCATTTCTTTATTACCGTGGGTTCTTAATCGTGCGCTGAATGCATGCTGCACACAGGACTTGGTTTAGCATCTCCTCTGGAAGACTAATACCTAAACCTCCAGTTACAATTTGGTGGGTAGTGGAGAGGTGGGGGAAAACATATACCTGTCTCATTTGCGATATGAACCAGAGTTTCTCTCGTTCAATGTGAGTACTTTAACCACTGGGGTACACACTTCACATTATTCTGTTGTTATCATCTTCAGCAGTGTTGTACTAATTCGTCTCATGCACACGCGCGGGCGTGCACGCACACACATGCTTCCATACATATGCAGATAGACACTCACACACAGACAAACACAAACAGATAGATGCACATACGTACACACGAACCGTTAGATACACACACTCGCACAAACACACACACACAAACAAACAAACAAAAAAAGAAAGAAAGAAAGAAAAAACAAACACACATACAGATAGACACACAGTGTGAATGTTTGAGTGTGCATATGCATATATATATATGTGTGCGTGTGTGTGTGTGTGTGTGTGTGTGTGTGTGTGTGTGTGTGTGTGTGTGTGTGTGTGTGTGTGTGTGTGTGTGTGTGTGTGTGTGTGTGTGTGCTATCAGTCAATATATAAACAATACACTCGGTGTCTTGTAAATGTATAGTACACAAGAACAACGATGACAACAACAACAACAACAACAACAATAACAACAGCAATAACAATGATAGTTGATTTTCTTCTATTACAAAAAGTGTGGATCCACTGACAAATGTCTGGACCAAATCCAAATATTTTCAAACTTCCACCATGAAAACTTAATTAAAGTTATCCAAGGTATGGATAAAAAAGATTAATCACCTCATTGGGACGAACAGATATTCTAAAATCTTTAATTTAATCTCAAATTGCACATCTGTGAATGCTTGGTCCCTAATTCACCCAGTGCCTTTGTTAAAAACTGACAAATGTTGTGCTTCAAAATGACATGGAAGGGAAAACCAAACCGCATTACTAGATAATATGCAGTAAAACATATTCATGAAGGATGGATTGGTTTGTTGACATGAAGCAGTTTATAAACAAGCTAAAGCTTATCTGGATATGCAAGTTAAACAACACAAATCATAAATGATAAAACTTTATAACTGTTATGTTTCACATAATTTATAACCTCAATATGTAAAGATCATATCTACCAGTTATTACCTTACTTTACTTTTACTTTTTCCTTCCGCTCGTACCGGTGGGCGTTGGGGGAGATACAGTTGTCTGTCAGCAGCAAGGCGGGTGGCCTGGAGAAGAGACATCTCGTGAGCTCTGAGGGTGTCTGCCACGGAGTCGCTTCATCGTCGTCTTGGTCTTCCTCTGGCTCTCCAGCCAGAGTATCTGGTGTATGCCCAAAGAGCTGGATGGTTTAGGGGCATACGTGTGAGTGTCCGAACCACTTGATCCTCATATGTTCGATGTGTTGTAGGATTGGTGTTGCTCCTACCATGTCTCGTATCACCTCATTTCTGATCTTGTCCCGCCTTGTCTTGTTTACTGCTTTCCTCAGGCATTTCATTTCACAGGTGACCAGTTTTCTCTCGAGGACTTTAGTTAGGGACCATGTCTGGCACTGGTATGTCAGCGTTGGTAGAAAAATGGCGTTGATGAGTTTTGCCTTAGTGCTGGTGGGAATGCTGGGGTGTTTCAGGAGGGGGGCAAGTTGGTAGCTGACTGTGTTGGCTTTCTGGCATCTGGTCTCGATTTCTCTGTCTAGTTTGCCATTTTCAGTGAAGATGCTGCCCAGGTATTTAAATTCACTGGCTTGCTTCAACAGGGTTCCGTTGATGTTGAGATCCAGTTTGTTTGGTCTCTTACTGACAGTCATGACCTCGGTCTTGCTGACGCTGATCTTCATGCCGTATGTCTCGCAGCTTTCATTGAGCTGGTCTGTGTGCTCCTGTAGCTGTATCTTGTCATTGTTCACCATTGCCTGGTCATCTGCAAACATGAGTTCATTGAGTGACTCAGAGTCTGGGTTTGCCTCCTTCGTAATCTGATCCATATAGATCACGAAGAGAAGAGGGGAGAGAGTACAGCCCTGCCTTACTCCCGATGTCACTGGGAACCAGTCAGATGTTCCACTGGTGGTGCGGACTGCACTCCTGCTGTTGGCGTAGATGACCCGAATGTTGTCTAGCAGCTGGCCCTTGACGTCGTACTGCTCGAGGACCTTCCATAGCTTGTCTCTGTTGACTCGATCAAAGGCCTTTTCTTGATCAACGAATACAAGATGGAGATCTCGGTCGTATTCGATCGCCCTCTCGCACAGTTGTCGGAGTGCGAAGATTGCATCGGTGCACCCTCTTCCTTTTCTGAAGCCAAATTGGACGTCACTGAGGATATGTTCTGTTTTCGCTCGAGTGCGCTGCTCCAGGATCTTTGCGTACATTTTCCCTACATGGCTGAGTAGTGATATGCCTCTGTAGGTACTGCAGTCTTTCTTGCTGCCCTTCTTCTTCCATATTGGCACCACTATTGCATTTTGCCAGTCTTCTGGTACTTTTGTCTCCTCCCAGGCTTTATGAAAGATGGTGGTGAGCCATTGAATTCCGGTTTCACCGCACACATGAATGGCTTCAGTTGTTATGCCGTCGTCTCCAGCTGCCTTGCCTTTAGGGCTGGTCTTCACTGCTTTTCTTACTTCACTCTCTAGGATTGTAGGTTCTGAGTGGTCTGGATGGCTGGGGGTGATCCGGGACTGTGTGTCTTGTGCCCGTACTCCTGATGGGTTGAGTAGGTCTTTGAAATATTTGTCCCATCTCTTGAACAGCAATAATTTAGGACTAGCGATAGTGAGATGGAAGGGGGCAGACATGATGACATCAGGCATCTCTTGCTGTCCAAGAGATGGGAAAACCAGTTATTACCAAAATCAACATATAATTTACAACACATGTTAGATGCTTATAAAGAATTACAGCAAAACTACACCCAGCAACGGGTCACTTCATCTGTCTTTAAGAGTCCAAGATTTAGTTTGATGCTACTTTTGGTCTGTTTTCTTTCTTTCGTTTTAGCCTAAATCTTCTCATTACAGGATTGAGGTCACTGTTACCGTCTGCGTCTGGTAGTGTTTTTGCTATGAGTAAAGAATTTCTAAATCTGTTATTCATCAGGATGTAATCAATGTGATATTTGTACTATCTCCTGGACTCATCTATGTTCATTTTCTTCTGATTCATCAGGATGTAATCAATGTGATATTTGTACTATCTCCTGGACTCATCTATGTTCATTTTCTTGTGTTAGGCTGCTCAGACGAGGTGGCTTTTTGTTTACTATGATCTCATTCATCTACACCCATTCCACAAGTTTCTCTTTCATTTTGTGTGCCAAGCCATGAGATCCAACTATATCCTCCAGCCTCTCCTGTCCCACCTTAGCATTAAAATATCCCATTATTACTGTAATATCCTGTGATTTCCATTCATCCTTTGCTATATATAATACTACATAGAGGTTTGCAATTTCCTCTTGAGTGCTTAGAGGTGTTGGTATACTTGGATGATGTTGATATCAAATGGCTTTCCATCTAATTTAACTAGAAAAACACGGTATGACACAGCCCAGTATGCCTTGACTGATTTTGACTTGTCCATTTCCATTAAGATGCCTAGTCGTCTTTTATGTGTGTTTTCATCAGAATATATTATTGAATGCTTGCCTGATGTTATCATGTCTGCCCCCTTCCATCTCACTATCACTAGTCCAAAAATATTGCTGTTCAGCCTTTGCATCTCTATCTTGACATTTTCCAATTTTCCCTTTTGCAGCAATGTCTTTACTTTCTACGTTTGGATTTTGAAATTTTCTTAATTTGATCGCAAGCTTATTGACGGGTCAGGTGTAACCTGCATAGCATGACGGTCCCTATGGGACAAAGATGCTCCACAGGAGACCCTATTTACGTCGTTTACCTTTTTTGTATTTTGGCTATCCATGATATTCATGGTGTGGGCTTCGCTGTAAAGAACTCCCTCCTAGCAACCGTAGAGCTCCCCACGGGAGGTACGGAGAGACTGCTCACTCTGAAAATGACGACCAGTTCAGGCACAGTCAACTTCATCTGTGCCTATGCCCCAACATTAAGCTCCTCACCCGACGTCAAGGACCAGTTCTATGAGGCCCTGGATGCTGTTGTCAGAGGAGTTCCCAGCAAGGAAGGTCTCTTCATATTGGGAGACCTGAACGCACGCGTAGGTGCTGATTTTGAGGCCTGGCCAACCAGCATTGGACATCATGGTGTTGGGAAGCAAAATGAGAATGGTCAAAGACTCCTGGAACTTTGCTCTTACCACAAACTGGCCATCACCAGCACCTTCTTCAACAATAAGGAGAAGCACAAAGTGTCATGGCGCCACCTCAGATCCCACCACTGGCATCAGCTCGACCTCGTCTTAACAAGGAGGTCGGACCTTAACAACGTCCTCAACACGAGGAGTTTTCACAGCGCTGATTGCGACACAGACCACCCCCTGGTACGCAGCAAGGTCAAGCTTCTACCCAGAAGACTGCACCACTCAAAGAAGAAAGGTTACCCAAGGATTAATGCCTGTCGCACGTCCGATCCGTCCAAGGCCGGGGAGTTTGTAGAAACCCTGAATGAAGCGCTCAAGAGTGGCTCAGAGATCGAAAACGCTGAGGAAAAGTGGAATCACGTGAGGGACACAATATATCAGTCCGCCCTGAGTATACTTGGGAAAAAAGAACGAAAGAATCCCGACTGGTTTGAGGCAAACTGGCAGGAAATGGAACCAGTGGTGGAAGCGAAACGCAAGGCTTTACTTGCGTATAAGAATAACAATACCCAAACTACTCGTGACGCATACAGAGCTGCCCGCAGCAAGGCCCAACAAACTGCTCGGCGATGCGCCAGCGACTATTGGCTACAGTTAAGCGCAAGTATTCAGCAGTCTGCAGATTCAGGCAACACTGGCAGCATGTACGCTGGCATCAAACAAGCAGCCTCCAAGTCAGCTCCCCCTAAATCCAAAGCAGGAGAGAGCATCACAGACTCAGCAAAGCTGATGGAGAGATGGGTAGAGCACTACCTGGAGCTGTACTCCACGCAGAACTCTGTCACCGATGCTGCCCTGAATGCCATTGAGGACTTGCCTGTCATGGAGGAGTTGGATGCTGAGCCAAGCCTTGAAGAACTAAGCAAGGCGATTGACGGTTTGGCGACGGGAAAAGCCCCTGGTGAAGATGGAATACCTCCAGAGGTCATCAAGTGCGGGAAGCCTGCTCTTCTCAACGAGTTGCATGAACGTTTGTGCTTATGCTGGAAAGAAGGCTTCATTCCGAGAGACATGAGAGACGCCAGGATAGTGACTCTATATAAGAACAAGGGCGACCACAGTGACTGTAATAATTATCGCGGAATCTCTCTCCTCAGCATTGTTGGGAAAGCATTCGCCAGAGTCGTCTTAACCCATCTTCAGAGGCTGGCAGCTCGCATCTACCCTGAGTCCCAGTGTGGCTTTAGGGCCGGAAGATCGACCATCGACATGATCTTCTCTGTCCGGCAACTACAGGAAAAGTGCCGCGAGCAGCACATGCCCCTTTGCCTCGCCTTCATTGATCTCACAAAAGCTTTTGACCTGGTCAGTCGGAGTGGTCTTTTCAAGCTTTTGAAGAAAATCGGCTGCCCCCCAAGACTATCAGCTGTCATCGAGTCTTTTAACGAGGATATGCATAGCACTGTGTGCTATAATGGTGCCACATCAGAGCCTTTTAGAATCAGCAGCGGAGTGAAACAGGGATGTGTTTTGGCCCCAACTCTGTTCGGGATCTTCTTCTCGATGTTGCTGACCTATGCCTTCTGCAGATCTGAAGAAGGGGTATATCTTCATACAAGGACCGATGGAAAGCTCTTCAACATTGCCAGGCTTCGTTCCAAAACTAAGGTGGAAAAGAAGACCATCAGAGAAGCTCTCTTCGCAGATGCTGCTGCGCTGGCTTCCCACAGTGAACAAGATCTCCAGAGGCTCGTTGATCGCTTTGCCCACGCTTGCAGAGAGTTTGGTCTCACAATCAGCTTGAAGAAAACTGAGATCTTAGGCCAAGGCTGTTAAGAACCACCATCTCTACACATTGGAGACTACGACCTCAATACTTTCCACCAAGTTCAGTACTTGGGGTCCACCATAAGTGACAACCTCTCTCTGGACGCTGAAATCGGCGCCAGAATTGCAAAGTCCTCATCTGTTATGGCTAAACTGAACAAGCGGGTCTGGTCCAACAGCAGTCTCACTGCGAACACCAAAATGCAGACGTACAGAGCATGTGTGTTGAGTACACTTCTCTACTCAAGTGAAGCCTGGACCACATACGCCAGCCAAGAAGAGAGGCTCAACATTTTCCATCTCCGCTGCTTGCGACGCATCCTCGGCATCCAATGGCAAGTCAAGGTGACCAATACAGAGGTCCTCCGTCGTGCGGGCATACAGACCATCTTTGCCCTTTTAAGCCAACACCGACTACGCTGGCTTGGCCATGTTCGTCGAATGGAGGATGGACGCATACCAAAAGACGTTCTCTACGGCGAACTGGCAAACCGGAAGCGAACTCCAGGACGTCCACATCTACGCTTTGTAGACGCATGCAAAAGGGACCTTAGAAGCTCAGGGATTGACCCAGGCTCTTGGGAGACTCTGGCGGAAGACAGGGCAGCATGGCGGACAGCCGTTCAGCAAGGCGTTGTGAATGCGGAGAGGAGGAGAGCAGAAAGCGCAGATGAGAAAAGGGCTCTTCGCAAGCAACGTTCCAGAAACCAGACAATAGCGACTCAATTTGTATGTGGCAGATGTGACAGAGATTGCCACTCAAGAATCGGCCTGCACAGCCACAGCAGAAAGTGCACGTCATGACCACAACGCCTCCCGGTGCAGACTATCATCTCCTGAGATGTAAAGAGGCCGACGACGATATGATGGTGGTTTCCTGTTGCCTCCATCAGTACTTGTACAGACTCTTCACTAGCCTGTGTCATTCCCATGACTACCCACAAGGCAGTAGGAATGATTTTTTTTGCCAGGGATTACTCCATTAGCCTTATTTTCTTCTCAGATAACCATGAGGCAGTGGTGTTTTTTTTCTGTTAGGGTTTACTCCCTTAACATATATTATATATATATATATATATATATATATATATATATATATTTATATATATATATATATATATGTGTGTGTGTGTGTGTGTGTGTGTGTGTGTGTGTATATATACATATCCATATGTATAAACATATGTATATGGATGTATGTATTATGTGTATATACGTGTGTATATAGATAGACAGATTGATAGATAGATAGATAGATAGATAGATAGATAGATAGATAGATAGATAGATAGATAGATAGATAGATAGATAGTAGATAGATAGATAGAGATAGATAGATAGATAGATAAATAGATAGATAGATAGATAGATAGATAGATAGATAAATAGATAGATAGATAGATATAGATGTCGATACAGATATAAATACAGATATAGATATAGATGTAGATACAGATACAGACACAGATACAGATACAGATACAGATACAGATACAGATACAGATACAGATACAGATACAGATACAGATACAGACACAGATACAGACACAGATACAGACACAGATACAGATACAGATACAGATACAGATACAGATATAATTAGCAGATAAACCAAACCAAAAAAGAAAAAAAAAACTAGAATTTTGAGTTTGGTACATCAGCATGTGTCATCTTCTTTGGGGGATGTTTATTCAGGAATGAACACAAGAATCACAAACTTTTTCGAACGAAAACTGTTCACAAAATAATGCAATCTTTTCACGTCCAAACGACATCATTGTCCCAACCCTTCCTCTCCCACCGCAATATGTATGTGTGTATGTCTGAAAATATGTGTTTGTGCGTGTGTGTGCGTGCGCGCGCGTGCGTGTTTGTAATAAAACATCCAACTAATGCATGATCATTTACAGAATACATGCTTTTAATAATTTGAGACCTTGCAAGCTCACAAGGTTTTGTGAAGGCTCAAAGAATCTGCCATATAATGGATGGCTTGTTGGACAGAATGCGTAGGAATTATTCCGAACAGAATAAATCGCTCTTGAATACACTTTACATTCCAAACTTCTCATGGATCTGAAACTGTCACTCATCATCATCATCGTCAGGTGCCTTGCCACATGGCGTTGGCGATTATGGACTTTCGTCTGTCTCTATCTCTTGTTGCCT
>JAPXFY010000022.1:65789937-65808795 GCA_030674185.1 Monoplex corrugatus
CCACATGAAACCACGCAATCAACAGCAATCAAATAATTATAGTTGTGTTCATCATACAAATTGTTGCTTCATGTTTCAGTCTAACAATATTGATGAACCAAAAATTCAATAAATCCATCATCAATTCAACATTATGAATTCAATAATCATGTCAAAGAAATACATGAAATTTGAAAATCAGTCTTTACAATCATACATAAAAAACTTGACTGATATAAACCACATCACATTCTCACATATAAACAAAACAAATATGATTATATATAGGATACGACTGACTGGCTGACTGACAAGCAATTCACTCCTGTGACAGAAGATCTGCGAATGTATTCGCTGTGCCTGGAATTGGTTCAATACAAAACCGGAATTCCTGCAGGGCAAGGGCCCATCGCAACAAGTGATTATTCCGAGTCTTTGCAGATTGGAGAAAAGTGAGAGGCCTATGATTTGTCTGCAGAGTGAATTCTCTGCCCAGTCAGGTGCCTTGCAAGTTTCTCACATAAAACCAAAATTTCTGCTGGTAGTGCTATTCGAGAAAAGATTGTGATCAGTGCTTCTGCCACTGTCACACTGTCACAGTTTCGATCTTTCTTTTTTGTTTTATTTTTGTTTTGTTTTTTGTTTTGTTTTTGTTTTGTTTTGACACGTGTTGCATGAGCGACAGTAAGTTGTAACAGCGTTTGTAACACCTGGCAAGTTACCCAAGATGAGGTCACACACAGGGTCATCTGTCACAAAAGCTGTTAGAAGACCTGAAAAGTATGGAGTGTTCACTGGCAATTTGACTAAGAGGAATTTCTCAATTTTTCCACCGAAAGTACGGCACTTCTGGACAGTGTCCAGGTACTGATCTGGAAGTACAAACGATTTCCTGATGCCTGCTGTTGTACACCCAGTGTCTCTAAGGACTGAAGCCTGAAATCCATTGATAGAACATTGTTCTAAGTGAAGGCCTGACACAGTATCTTTAGGGGCTAACACATATGTAACTTCAGATTCAGTAACCTCTGTATCCACATTTGATGCTGACGATGAGTTCACATATGGACACTGTTTTACAAAGTGGAACTTACATCCACAATGATTACACTTGGGGACACCTTGTGTGTTTTGTTGTTTTTGTCTACTGGTATGGGATTTACCTGTAGCAACGGGAGAACGTGGGGTGGGGGCAAAGTTTTGTCTCTCACCAGGGTTAGGAGGTCTGGAATAAAACTGTCTTGAATATCCAACATAACCAAAATGGTTTGTCTGAGGGTCATACGTCCTCTGTTGAGGTGCCACATCACCAAAACGAGGAGATGGATTTACTAAACGAGATGATGGTTTCTGAAAACGAGGTGGTGGAGTGTTATACCCACCGCAACCAAAGTTACGGACGAACTGCTGCTTCTTCTTCTTCTTGTTTTCTTCTTCTTTTCTCCTTGTTTTGTTCTTGTTCTTCTCCTCAAGGCGGTGTTTGGCCAACTGTACAGCAAAACCCATTTCACCCAAGTCCCCAGCTTGGGTGAGCTGTTTTCAAAACGACATCCTACCACATAGGCACATACAAAATTCCCTTTCGCACACACCACACACACACACACACACACACACACACACATACACACACACACACACACACACACACACACACACAACACACACACACACACACACACACACACACACACACACATACATAAACAAAAACAAACAAAACCCACGTGTACGCATCACCCCATGCACACGACAAAAAACATGTGCACGTATCACCCTGTGCACATGACAATCTCATTTCACTGTAGTCAAAAATGCACTCAACACATATACCCAGTTATAAATCTTAAGAGAAAGTACGTAAGACTTTATCGAACGCATGCAAGTGAATGGACCAGCAAGACAGAAAATGATAGGAAGAAATGATAGAAAGCAAAGGAGGAAGAAGGAAACAAAGAGAGTGACAGAAAAGAGGATTTTTCTTGAACAGAATGAAGAGAAGATGGGGATACTGTTTATACTGAAAGACATCCCCACCGGGGGAAAAGGAGAAAATCGACTTTTCAGTATAACTGCAAATTAGATTTGAAGGAAGACAGCTTGTCAAAGAGACCAGGGAAGCGCATTCCAGTCATATGGACCAGACACAGGAAACAAGCAGCAACCAACTGTGAAACACATGTATCAAGAAAGTTGGAAACACGCAGTGTAAGAGGCAAAACAGAGACGTCAAACACAGGTATATATCTGAGGTGGTCACAAAGATAAATAGGATCAAAAGTCACAACTACACAAACGATGTAAGATAAATTTGGGAAGATCACTTTGGTTCAACCATTATTTATTCAAGTGGCAGTGGTGACTGATGGTGATGATAATAATTAGTGGTGATGTTGATGGTAGTGGTAGTAGTGGTGATGGTGGTGGTAGTGGTGGTGGTGGTGGTGGTGGTGGTAGTGGGAGTAATTTGCTTTCATTTATTTCAATTTGTCGTGTTCGTCACGATCATAAATCGTCATGACAAGCAGAAGCGTTGAATATAGCTTGCTTCCCTTAGTTGGAGTCGATAAATCTCCCGCATGGGTCTTGTAAGTCACAACCAGGTGCTTCTTCAATGACATCACAGCGAGGTGTCAGACATTTGATCTTCATGAAGAGTTATTGCCATATGACGACCAGAAACAGCTCTAGCGTTGACTGTGACGTCAACGGAAGTTTTAAAAAAATATTTCTAATGGTATGTATCTGCATATCTGCTGGAACCATTTCCCCGTACATTTAAAGCAGCCAAAGTTCTGCCATTCACTAGCATATAGCATATAGCTTCACTTGTCATAACTGAGGTATTCTCATCGTATTTATCCTCATTTCTGCAGGAACTATTTCCTCGTTCATTTAAAGCAGCCAAATTTCTATCTTTCATTCACTAGTATAGCTTCACTTGTCATAACTAGTATTCTCTCTGCAACAATCTGTGCGCTTAGAGATCAATAGACTCGTGCTACTGTCTGTGGGAAAACACAGAGCTGTAAGTTTGTTTAACAGGGATTTACTGCACGCAAACATTTACACGTATGCTCTAACCAAAACCGCCAGTGATTATATGACAGACTCCTTGAACCTGCGCAAAACCCTGTGCGCTGGCAAGATCTTGAAATGGGAAGAGGTGTGAGAGAAAGAACAATGGAACAATAAAATGACATGGTCAGAATGATGCAACCATTAATTAAAATCAGCAGCAATCACACCAGTTTTTAATCTGATATGCTGGGACTGAACTTGAGATATTAGATCTTAAGTCCACAGCTGTATCAATAACCAAGTTGTCTGCCTAACGATGTACTAGATGGATGTGTGATACATGTTGTTTAAGAAGTTGTGATGAAAACATTGAGACCCAGAGAAGTCTCACTTAACACAAACTGTATCTGAATGTTAGACTTTGTTCAAGAGAGATTCATCACGCTCAGACAATTCTATATGAAACAAATCTGCTGAAAGTTATCTCACAGACTCATTCACACTGCAAAAACGTTATACGCTGGAAAGGTTTTGAACTGGGAAGAGGAACATGGTCTATAAAACCGTGACACCGCCACAATGAATGGAGCATTAACATGAACCGAGAACAAGCCAACGTTTCTGTTGGAGGATGGAATTGAACACAAGACATGACATGTTGACTCCAGGGCTCTGTCAAAAGAACCAGTCAGCCAGCGACCGGCCTGACATAACAAGAAAACCTTAAACTTAACTAAACCAAACCACACTCAATTATCTACAGATGTGGTTTTCAAGCAGGTAAGATATCAGTCTTCAAATCGGAGGATCTGGGTTTGAACCGGCCTGGGGTTCTTTCCACCTGGTTGGTAAAGGGGGAGATAATTTCCTATCTCCCAGGTCAACATGTGTGCAGACCTGGTAATGTCTACAATCCATTCGAAGTGTATACAATGGCAGAACATGAACTACGCACTTTCATTAAAGGTCTTGTAAGTCATGTGTGGGCTGGCATCAGTAGGCCAGAAGATGACCTTGACAGTGACAATGAAATTTAAAGTACTGTTGTAAGACATCAACTGAATAAAAATAAAGCAGCCATCTCATATTTAGTCTTAATAAACTGAAAAAACCTAACCAGACCTACCCCAGTTCTTCATAAGCACATAATCTGGCTGTGATACGATGTTTGTTAGTATGCCATGTCTATCATCAGAATGCTTTACGTTCACCAATAGTGTTAACGACAATCAAGTCATTATCGCTGGCTAATTCTACTGGGCATAGTCCACCATTATTGGTACTCTTCTTGCAGAAAGGACCACGTAAATTCCTCCAGTCTTCTTGGCCATCTGTACCAAACTTAGCACTGCAGTCATCTAGAAAGATGAGGATATCTTATGTATTTCTTGTCAGCTTTTTGGAAGACCATTTGAAGCTGGGTGTAACATTCTTCAACCAGGTCATCGCCATAGTGTGATATGGAAGTGTATTTTTATATTACCGTGATGTTGATGGGTTTGCTTGCTGATGGTCATCATCCTCTTGGAAGATGGACAACATCCCAGTACAGCATTCCTGAAGTACTCGTGGATCAAAAACAAAACAACAAAAATAAAAAACAAAAAACCTAGCCCACTGAATGTTTGTCCTCTTTACCACAACAGTACAGGAGATGCTCTTGTTCTATCTCTATTTCTCCTTTGTTCTTCTTACGTCATAATAGACAAAAACGTGCCATCAGTAATCGTCCATCTCATTGGTCAACCCTTTATCTTTGCAATCTGTCTAAGTGTTCTTACGTTCCTGTGGCAAAAGTGATGATATCTTTCCAAGGATGTTCTGAAGGTCTCCCCAGATATCACACTTTTCGCGTCCACCCTGATGGAGATCAATGAATGGCACAGTCTGTGGTGATTCGAGCTACGACCAATGTGGTATGGTTTCTATATTCGTTTATGCAAGTCTAATCTGGAGTCCATCCATCCCAGGTCCAATTTGTTATGGGTTCAGTTCAGCATTTGTTGGGTTACATGGTTACCAGTAGCAGAGGATAACTGCTGACATGACGTGTGACACTGGGAAGGATCTTCAAAGTGCATAAGAAACTTGAGAGACGAAATACCAGGCTATAAACAAAATGTTTGATCAAGAAAGGAAGACTGTAAATGAAAGCCATATCGAACAACATTGTGAAGACATTGAGACAAACCTTAACAACTATGACACAAACACTTCTAAGATATTGAAAGACTTGACTAAACAAAACCAAAATCAAGTCGATAACACTGAGGACAAAGATAGCAACTGTTCCAGGAAAAAGACATCATTAAAAGTTCGACTGAATACTGCTTTGAACTGTACAACAAACAGAGCAAAGAAGATCCAAGTGTGCAAAAAGTACAACAATTATCAAACGATACTCTCAGTGCTCAGAGTCTCTATCCCAATACGCCATAAAAGTTGTAGCTGCAGTGAAGTATCTGAAATGTGGTAAGGTTGCAGACATTGATAGCATTCCTGCAGAACTCCTGAAACGCAAAGAGGCAGTAACAGATATCATATTTGCCATCTGCAACACAATCTGGCACAAAAGCGAGTAACTCACAGCACTGACCCAATCAGTAATATCACCCTTCCAAGTAAAGAAATCCCAGACACTGTCAGAAATACTGCACGTTCAGCTTGATCAGTCATGCCAGCAAGTAATGCTCATAATCATTCTGAATAGATCACATCTGCAAGTACATGCTATTACTGTTGAAAAACAGCCAGGATTCTGCAAGGGCAGAAGTACCACCACATAGATCTTTGCTCTGTGTACCCTTTGCGGAAAGCTATCGGAGGGAACTCTGTCGCGTATTTACAGACTTCAAGAAGGCATTTGATAGAGACTGGCATAAGGTACTATGGGCTACAATGAAGACAATTAATGTCCAGAAAAAGTGAACTAACACCATCCAGCAACTGTACTGTAAAGCAGCCAGTGTGGTACTTACACAGTGCGCTATTGGAGAGTAGTTCCAATCTTCGGTTGGACATCGTCAGAGCTACATTCTGGCCCCACCCCCTCCCCCTCCTCCCAAGTATTTCGACATTCTCTTGAACTCATAGTAACTGGTGCACCTGAAAATATTGCCACTTATAAGAACTGGAGGAATAATCATCATAAACCATCGCTTTGCAGAAGACACTGATCGCCTGGGAAGTAATTGAGCAAAAAAACTCAACAAGGATAAAACTTGACAAGATGTGGCATAGAAATCAGCACCAAAAAGACAAAACTGGTGGCAAGCCGTAACTTTGTCATCACTACCGATATATTTGTGCATGGACTGAAGCTAGGAACTGTTCACCAATTCATTTACCTGGGATCCATCATTGCCAACAACAGCACTATCCCGGCTAAGACCCGTGTGGAAGGACAACAACGCCTCCACAGAACACAAGATCTGGTTCTTATGGTCATTAATCTATTCCATCTTCTTGTATGCATGTGAGACGTGGACCCTTACAGCAGATTTTGTAAAGACAAGTTCAAGCGATGGAAATGAGAGGGTATCACAGGATACTAAACATCAGATACACCGATCGTATCACCCATTAATAAATACGCCGAACCATCAAACAGCACACTGGACAATATGAAGATCTGTTGGCTGCGTTAGTATGGCCATGTAGCAAGATCCAGTGGTTTTGCTAAACCAGTCCTCTCCTTCGTTTCTCTGCCTGCCATGGGTGACAACACGTCAGTGAGCATAGTGAGCTGATGGACCAGAGAAAGGTTTGCCAGCTGGCTAACTGTGTCTGATACATCGGGAAACACTCAGGCTGATACCTCCAGAACTGTTGGCATAAGACTGGTCAGCGAGCACATCATTCTTTTGAATAGCTGGATGGGTTTGATCTCGACATATTAGGTCTTTGATCCACAGCTCCATAACTAAACCGACCAATCCGCTGGCATCCCTCATTAATATGTCACAAAAACTTTGGACAAGAACGGAACAGAGAACTGTACAGTGTATCACTGACCGAAGCGAATGGTACCAGCAATTCTACGAACTCAGATATGTAAATTACACTCTGTGGCCACCACCAAGAAAGTTTACAGACGACAATTTTTGTGAAAGAACACAACAGCGTTGCAATTTAAGTCCTTCTTGTTTGTATCTGTCAGTCAAACCATAGTAAGAACTGTGGAAAAACTCTCAGGAGCTATCCCAACTCAGCTGCCCCACAAACAAGACACCAAATCCACACATGATCTGACAGTTGACAAAACAAGACAGTTTTATTCATGCCCCCCCCCCTTTTTTTTCTCACACGCCCACGCACATAAAGTAAAACGACAGTAGATAGTATGACGTTATCGACACACGTCAGTAAACAATCATTCACATTATCAAAGCCATCATCATCAAGTACCCTGCCCATGTCATTCTCGATAATGGCTCTCCATACGTATCTATTCCTTGTTGCCACAAGCACATCCTCCACCCTCTCTGTCTTCAGCCACCCTGCAAGTCTGTCCAATATTTTCTCCCTGGGTCTACCTGATGCTCTCGTTCCCTCCACTTTCCTGTTGTGACCAGGTGCTCTAATTCCCCTTTCCCCATAAAATGGCCCATACATGTTGCCTGTCTTTTCCTAATCTTCCTTTTGAATGATCTTCTTGTGTCTGCCTCCATCAAGACTGTCTCATTTGCTTTCTTTGCTGTCCATGGAACTCTCAAAATTCTTCTTAGAAACCAAATCTCAGCTGCCTCAATCTTGTCCTGGCTTTGTGTTTTGACTGTCCGCTTATCAAAGCCACAGGTCAGAAATCATGATTGATGATCACCTTCCTTACAATAGTATCCAAGTTATCTGGTCAAACAGAAACTTGGCATTTGTACATTCTTATATAGAGACAAATCATTTCTGACTGTCAAAAGTTTTACTTTGCATCAAAGCCCCAATCACAAGGTGCTGGCCTTGATATACTCTTATAAAGAAGAACACATTACTATGACTACGACAGCCAAATCTTTTGCGTTTTGTTACCAGCTCAACAGCAAGTAGTGACTCTGGTTTACTCATGAACAATATTTCGCTACAACTCCACCTGCCAAACATTGTGTACAGAGTTATGAGCACAAAAAACAAGGTGCTATTGTTGTTATCGTTATTTTGTTGTTAAGCCCAGCCAACTGTGTAGAGTCATATCAGGGCTATCACCTCTTCAACAAATACAAAACCTCAACAGGAAAAAAAAAGAAAAGTAAGTACACATATCAATGCATTCACGCACATAATCTAAGGACATGCCCCCAGCGCTGACCACTCTGTCCAATTTATCGCACAGGGGATTTAAAAAAAACATACCTGAATACAATTTCAAGCATACCTAAGGACACCAAAACTTATATAAAACGGATATAAATTACCTAAAATTGTTCCGCATATCTCACCTCCCTAGAGCCAAAAATGCACTTTATACATGTACCCAATTATAATCGTAAAAATAGTACGTAAGACTTTATCGAACACATACAGGTGCATGGACCAGCAAACGATAGGAAGAAATAACAAACAGCAAAGGAGGAAGAAAAAAAACAAACAGAGTAACAGAAAAGAGAACATTTCTAGTACAGAATTTCCAGAAGTTGGAGATACCATTTATTCTGAAAGAGCCCCCGGCATCCCCACAGGTACTGGCCATGTTATATGATCATGAAGTAAAGTGGTTACTACAAGCTTTCACTGTCAAATATTTGGCGTTGAGTTACTGCTATTACAAGACAATGGTCTGGTATGCTCTTATCAAGAAAACAGATTACCATGTTGTTAAGCCAGCTCCACTGAAAGGCCCTGGCTCTGGTATACTCTTGTAAAGCGGAATAGGTAACTGTAACTTCAAACGTAATATTTTGCGATGCGTTACGTGAACGAAAACAAGGCAGCAGCCCAGTCATACTCTTGTGAAGAAAAATGATTAAATATTTTGCGTTGAACTAACAGTGGAATAACAAGGCAGTAGCTTAGCTGGCATATCCTAATGAAGAAACTAGATCTATAAGCTCTATTGAATACTTGGTGTTGTTAAATATTCCGCAAAGAATTATAATAATAATAATTAATTAATAATAATTACAATATTTATATAGCACAAAATCTTGATAAAATCAAATCTAAGCGCTGAAACAGACACACACACACGCACGCACGCACACGCACGCACGCGCGCGCACACACACACACCAACACACACACACGCGCGCGCGCGCGCCACGCACACACACACACACGCACACGGCTATAAATGGGGAGAAAGAATAAAAGCAATGGAAAATTATAGAGAGCATATTATATACAAATATATATTACAATGTGATTCCCCTCCGAGTGGAGACAGGCTGCAGTGGGGGTTGAGTGAGGTCAGGATTTTATGCAGAGGAGAAAAGGTGAGTTTTGAGAGCGGACTTGAAGGAGACAAAAGTAGGTTGTTGACGGACTGAGAGAGGAAGTTTGTTCCAGGAGAGCGGACCAGAAACAGAGAAGGCTCGTGGACCATAGGTATTGAGCTTAGTGCGTGGAAAGCGAAAAGTCAGAGGATCGGAGGCAGAGCGGAGGGTACGTGAGGGAACATAGATCTCAAGTAGGCTTGACAGCTAATCGGGGGCTGCGTTATTGAGGTTTTTGTAGCGCATGGTGTCTAGTTTGTACTGTATGCGCTTTGATACAGGGAGCCAGTGAAGTTGTGCCAGGAGAGGAGATATGTGGTCAGCTTTTTTTCTTTTTGAGTACAAGGCGTGCAGCATTGTTTTGAATGCGCTGTAGGATGTGAATGGTGGAGGCAGGAAGACCAGACAGGAGTGAATTGCAATAGTCAATGCGAGACATTATGAAGGAGAGAACGAGTTTTGCAGTTGTTTCGACAGAGAGATACTTCCTGATCAGGCTTATACGATGGAGGTGATAGTAGCAAGATATGGCAGTTTAAGAAACAAAGTTGTTCATGGAGAGGGTAGATTCAATGCAGACACCAAGGTTTTTAGCTGAATCAGAAATTGGGACTGATGTGTTACATAATGGGAGAGAAAGAGGAGGCAGCTGAAAAAGTTTCTGACGGGTGCCAATCAGGATAGCTTCTGTCTTTGTCGTCATTAAGCTGAAGTTTATTGTATGTCATCCAGTTCTTAATGTCCGAGTAACACTCAGTGGCGCGAGTCAAGAGGCGCTGTATATTGTCAGGTGAGTCACTGTCTTGAAGTTGGGTGTCATCAGCATAGAAGTGTGTTTTATAGAGTGGGAGTTGATGATGGTGGAGAGGGGGGGTGTAAAGAGTGAAAAGAACAGGGCCAAGGACAGATCCTTGTGGAACACCACAGGTCAGGTATGCAAGTTGAGAGTAAGTGCCATTGATGAGAACAGTTTATTTTCTGTTTGATAGATATGAAGTGAACCAGGAGAGAGCAATGTCAGAGATGCTAAAAGTATGATGAATTCAGAAATGAGAATACCATGATCAATGGTATCAAAGGCTGCAGACAGATCAAGGAGTGTGAGGAGAGAGACTTTGCCAGTATCATTTGCAAGGAGGAGATTGTTGATAATGTGTAGCAGGGCAGTTTCAGTGCTATGGCACTGGCGGTAGGCTGACTGGAAAAGATTGAGTAGATTGTTGGCAGACAGGTGAGAGTTCAGCTGGTTGAGGACTTTTTCGATGAGTTTTGACAAGAAAGAGAGATTAGAGATAGGCCGGTAATTTTTCAGTTCATTTGGGTCTAAATTGTATTTCTTGAGGAGAGGGTGAACAATAGCAGACTTGAAAGAATCTGGGACAGTTCCAGTTTGAAGAGAAGTGTTGATGATGTCAGTGATGAATGGGAGGAGAGTAGGGAGACAGTCGGCGTAGAGAGAACCTGGAAGAGGATCCAGTTCGCAGATTTTGAACGAATTGGATCTGATTGTGTTGAGAATTTCTTCTTGTGAGACTGGGGTAAAAGGTGTGCCAGAGAAGGAAGGGTCAGGTGGGCATGGTTGACAGGGTGTCCTGTCAAGCCTGTCACGAAGAGTTTGTATTATGGTGGTGAAATACTTGGAGAATACAGATGGGAGTTCTTCATTTGTGTGTTTTTGGGGGGAGAGGTAAATCTTTTCGTGTGCCAAGGAGATGATTCATGGTTGTAAAGAGTTCTTTTGAAGAAGAGGCATTCAGGATTTTAGTTTGGAAATTGCTTGTTTTTGCAGATGCAATGAGGGGGGATACTTTTGTTTTAGAGGTTTGGAAAAGTTGCCTATGTACAGTGAGTTTGGATTTGCGCCATAGGCGCTCTGCTCTGCAGCTGGGCACGTTTTGCACAGGCAATCTCATGAGTGAGCCAGGGGGTAGGGGGGTGGTCAGGTAAAAGACGGGTTGTGGCTGGAGCATGAGTGTACAGAAGATGATGGAGAGTAGTATAGAGTTCATGGGCAAGGTTATGTAACTTTTCAGAAAGGAGACGAAAGGCATCAGATGAAAATGTGGAGAGGTCGATAGATTTGAGATTGCGTCGAGTCACTGTGCGCGTGGTACGGGAAGGAGGAGAAATGTCAAGAGAACAGAGAATTGCAGAGTGGTCAGATGGAAGGGCTGAAGTTAGATGGGTAGAAAGAACTAAGCAGTTGTCAGTAGCTGAATTGTGGTGATCACGAGAAATGATCCAGTCAAGAATGTGACCTTTTTGATGGGTTGGTTCAGAAATGTGTTGAGTCATATTGTGATTGGACAGAGAGTTGATGATATGTTTTGTGTCATAACGGTGAGTGTTGTCGTAGTGGACATTGAAGTCACCTAGAATGATGAGATTTCCAGGTAAGAGGCAGTAGTAGTCAAGTAGTTGGTCAAAGTCAGAGAGAAACGTGGATGTGGTGAGCTTGTTGGCATAGCTAGGTGGAGGTCGATAGACACAGGAGAAGGTGATGGGGTGAGGGGTGGATTGGAAGGATACTTCAACGTGCTCGAAAGAAGGATGGGAGAAAGGCAGAGACTGCGAGAAAGACAGGCGGGAATGGAGTGAGTCGTTGTAGAGGATGGCGATACCACCACCTCGGGATGGGCGATGGAAAGAAGCAAGCCTGTAACCACTCGGAGAGAGACTCACATGTATAGGTTCATGACCAAGGGGGTTAAGCCATGTTTCGGTTATAAAAGCAATGTCAACATGCTCATCTGCGATAAAGTCAGCAATGACATCGGCTTTGCCATCTGTGCATGTTGACTGAGCGTTAAAAAGGCATAGTTTTAGTTTATCAGAGTCACATGATGGCGGCCGAGGTGGAGATGAAGGCAGCACCGACAGGACAGAAGATGAAGGCGACACCAGCGAGGCAGAAGATGAAGGCTGCTACGACGGGACAGAAGACGAAGGTGGCACTCGCAGGACAGAAGACAAAGGCGGCACCAGCGGGACAGAAGATGAGGGCAGTGTCAGCGGGACAGAAGGTGAAGGCGGCACCGGCGGGACAGGAGGCGAAGGCGGCACCACCAGGACAGAAGGTGCAGGCGGCATGATCAGGACAGAAGGCGAAAACGGCAGAGGAGGAGACGAAGTTTGCAGCAGCAAGGTCGAGGGCAGGGACAGTGGAGGAGACGAAGAAGTAGAAGACGAAAAGTGGTGTCGGACTGGTACAGCAGGAGGCAGGTTGTGCCAAAGACGGTGGAGACGTCCAGCACGACAGGATCGCGCAGTACGGGGCTTCCGACACAGCCCCGGTGTTCGTATGCGCTGGTAGACACAGACACACACACGCACAGCACGAACGCACACGAACGCCACCGAGGTAGCACTTGCTGTGTTTAAAAAGTGTCAGTCCAATTTGTTTTATAAAAGACGGGTCCAGTGCAACAGCAAGGTAGTGGCCCGTGCATACTTTTATGAAGAAAATAGGTTACTGTAACCCCCAACTGTCAAATTGTTATGATTGGTTACAAGCACAGTAACAGGCTGCTGATTCGGTACAAAGTTTACGGTTGCTCATTACAGGTATTTGACATGGAGCAATCATCCACAGGATAGTCTTCCACAGGGCGATCTCCCACAGGTCAATCTTTCACACAGTTAGGGTTCTTTCTCAAGATAGTCTTCCACAAATGACCTTATATCAGGTGAATTTTCCTTCCACCAGGGCGATCTTCCACAAGACAAACTTCCACAGGGCGATGGTTCTCCTTTCACTGTAGGATTGTGGTGCCTACACTAACCACTATGAACATACGCATCGTGCAGCAAATGGCGAACAATAACTCCACTATTCTAAATGTCGTGAATGTGTTTCTGTGTTGTCTGTTGTGTACGTTTGACAGAGGCCAGTTGCCCAAACGGAAACAAATAATGTGTCTGTCTTGTTTCGTTAATTTAATGCGTGTTTTCATTTTATTTTCATGTGTTTCTGGTTTCTGTAAGATGGCTATCATTTTGATTTAGATGAGATATTATCAGTTCATATGCGTATTACGTGATTGTTTTACATTGGTGTTATTGTTATTGTTAGTTTGTTTAAAGCCCAGTTGACTTCGTAGAGCCATATCAGGACAGTAGCCCATTACAAAACATGCTACTTCAACAAAAAAAACAAGGTAAAGAAACTTAATACACATATCAATGCATTCGAGCACATATCTTCGGAAATGCCCCTGGTGGTGTCCACTGTCTAATTCATCACGCAGGCAATCAATATTCAATTATCACACAATGTTCACACAGAAACGAACTGTCACTACCCCCCACCAGAAGTGATACTGGGTAAGCTTTGGATTAAAAAAATCTGATTTCAGCTTTGTGGCAATAAAAACGTATTTCAACATTTCTGTTAATACAGATTTTTATACCCTTCAAACGAATAAATCGCTGGAGGTAACATATACCAGTCAATTTGAAGGTGAGTGCGATTTCTCTATGTCTCTGTTTCTGTTATATG
Organism: Monoplex corrugatus; assembly: GCA_030674185.1. Lineage (NCBI taxonomy): Eukaryota > Metazoa > Mollusca > Gastropoda > Littorinimorpha > Ranellidae > Monoplex > Monoplex corrugatus. The sequence goes on from JAPXFY010000022.1 coordinate 65,803,861, forward strand.
TGTGTGAGTTTGTGTGTGTGTGTGTGTGTGTGTGTGTGTGTGTGTGTGTGTGTGTGTGTGTGTGTGTGTGTGTGTGTGTGTGTTGTGTGTGTGTGTGTGTGTGTGTGTGTGTGTGTGTGTGTGTGCGTTCGTGCTGTGTGTGTGTGTGTTCTGTGTCTATATAACAAAAATATGAGAACAAGACTATCTCAGCTCTCTATAAGCAATGGGTCTTTACCAAAAATTGTTTTGTCAAAGCTGTGAAATGTCAAGGAGTCACAAAAAATATAAGTGTGGAAGGTACATCGCTCAAGTCAACATGACTCTGACCAAACCTGTTTAAATTCTCTTTTTGAGAGTCTTCTACTGTCCTCACTGCGCGTTCTGTTTTAGTACATCTGCAGCTTCTTCCAAGTCACAGTAACTGATATTCAATGTCATCTGATCTGACTTTTTTTTAGTATACTGTATAAAACAAGTTATTGATTATTCAAGTAAATGACTGCATGAGATAAGCTTAAGAACAAAAGTTATTAACCATACCTAATTTTCTTTAGTATATGTTGTTTATGTTGCTTGTCTTTTCCTTTATCTTTTTTAATCAGTGATATTCTTGTGTCTGCCTCCATCAAGACTCTCTTTTGCTTTCGTCGTAGATGGTGAATGAAAGAAACAGACCGCAATTGACAAACTAATTTGAACACAATTTGTCACTTTCATACTACTACACTGAGAAATACACCAATCATGGACGATGATCGCAGAGACATATTACTAGGCGTTTTGATTGCCAATGCAAAAAAATATGGCGTCTTAGACCAAACGCTGCAAAAGAACGCCACAACAATGAAACACTTTCTTGTGAAGGGCACCATATGATAGTATTCAGAAGATGGATGAAAGTGGTGAAGAACGCTGCAGAAAATATCTTTAGAATCTTTCAAGATCTGCAGTCCATTGTTGCTAAGCAAACTGCTACCAGAAAGATGGGTCTGCTCTGAAAGTCAACAACAGCAAGCTATTAAAACAAGTAAAGGTTACTTCCTAACCCCGAGGTCGTAAGTGAGCGAGGAGGTAGAGTCATCAGCTATCTCAGGGCTGGCATTAGTGGGACTGAGCCACTTTTCCTCTTTCTCCTTGTCTCTACCCCCCCCCCCCCTCGCTTCTTTAAAGCAAAATACTCATTCACCACTGGGTAGATTAATGGCTGCATTCACATATAGCTGCACAAATCAGGAACAACGTGTCGCAAAACGGTTGGTCTACAAAAGTTGAAGCCACAGGGAAATGTATTCCGCTTGCACTGACAGATGCTAACAGGTCCAAGTTCATGTTGCTTATAGCCCAGCCGACTACTAGATCCATATCAGGGCTAACACCACATCAAAAAGGACAACCCGGTTAAGATAAAAGATAAGTTAAAAACCATGCTCACCCTTAACCTTGTAAGTCTAAAATGCAACAACGAAAAACAGCCGTAAAACCATAATCAGGTGAAATTTATTGATATCTTGTAAAACTGCAAAAATTGCATCAGAATGGACGGAAGAGATTCTCTAAGGAGTCTGCATCATTACATGCCAAGGTCAAGTGTCTAACCTTCACGTTGTGAAGAAGTGTTGCTTGCCAATTATTCGGAAAAGAGTGGCAGAATGGTTCAGACATTCGCCTGATAATAACTAAACTTGAGGTTCCAGGGTTCGCTCCCCGTACAGGCTTCGACTTTTCTCCGGAAAATTGAACTGAACGTCTAGTCCTTTGGAAAGGGACGAAAAACGAGTCGGACCCGTTTGGCTTCTGGCTGCACACGTTAAAGATCCCACAACAGTTAAAAATCACGAAGAGCAAGGTATTGCCAAGCTGCCTTGGTATAAAACATTGGGAGATAGGTCGATTTCCCAGGTCCCACTCCTTGAAGACCAATTAGCCTTCTTGCCCTTCTGAAGTCTTGATATAAAAAAATGAATATGAATATAAATTTGAAGTGAGGGAGAGGGGATGGGCACTGACCTCATAATGCTGGCCTCAGGAAAAGTTGAAGTCTCTGTCTCCTCGCTCCCCTCCGGGTTATGGAACTATCTAGGTGGGACTTCAGGACCTGGCCAGCTATAAGGGTATATGTGCACGCTTAAGGCTTGTGTGCCATGATCATTCTGGATTTTCTCCATCACGTGGCACATGTGACGATAGTGCATATGGAATTCATCCCGAGCGCGGAGAAGTCATTTTGTGAAATTGAAACTGAAACTGTCTATTCTTGAGATGCCAGCTTCATTGGACAGGACACGTTGTCCATATGTAGGACAACAACATCCCAAAAGTAATCCTGCAGGACCATCAAAAATATACTCTGAATGCCAATTATGTCAGCTGCTACATTCATGCCATCAACTGCAAAGACATTGCCTGCAAGAAATTCAACTGTACTCAAACACAATCAGACTTGAATAATGCAGAACAGCTGCTGTTTACCTGAAGTGGAATCAGCAGAAACTGAATCCATGGTTACAGGACTTCTTCCCATGCAGTGCAGATTGAAGAACATGTGTCTCCAGAATTGGTCTGGTATCCCACATGAAGACACACGCCAGGCAGTAAGAGACCAGTATGTCTATTCATCTGTTGGATCGACTGGGCAACCAATCATCATGATCATTATCGGAATAACAGAATCTGTACCTGTACTTGATGGTCTAAGACACTTTCTTCATTACTTGTGGGTGTTAACTGACGACATCCATGTATGTACGTGATATGAAGCAACTGATAACACACTTCCCTGCCTATTGAGACGTCCCAAAACGCCCAGCGTTTAAAACCCACTCAGAAAGGACTGTTTTTATCACCTCAACCACACCTCTTTCTATCAGACCTTGGCTGGTGGTCTGGATGATAGTTTTCAGATGATATGATGTCTCGCATTGACTATTGCAATTCACTCCTGTCCGGTCTTCCTGCCTCCACCACTCACATCCTACAGCGCATTCAAAACAATGCTGCACGCCTTGTACTCAAAAAGAAAAAAAGCTGACCACATATCTCCTCTCCTGGCACAACTTCACTGGCTCCCTGTATCAAAGCGCATACAGTACAAACCAGACACCATGTGCTACAAAAGCCTCAATAATGCAGCCCCTGATTACCTGTCAAGCCTACTTGAGATCTATCTTCCCTCACGTATCCTCCGCTCTGCCTCCCATCCTCTGACTTTTCGCTTTCCACGCACTAAGCTCAATACCTATGGTCCACGAGCCTTCTCTGTTTCTGGTCCACTCTCCTGTAACAAACTTCCTCTCTCAGTCCGACAACAACAACCTACTTTTGTCTCCTTCAAGTCCGCTCTCAAAACTCACCTTTTCTCCTCTGCATAAAATCCTGACCTCACTCAACCCCCACTGCAGCCTGTCTCCACTCGGAGGGGAATCACATTGCAATATATAATTGTATATAATATGCTCTCTATAATTTTCCATTGTTTTTATTCTTTCTCCCCATTTATAGTCGTGTGTGTGTGTGTGTGTGTGTGTGTGTGTGTGTGTGTGTGTGTGTGTGTATGTGTGTGTGTGTGTGTGTATGTGTGCGTGGGTGCGTGTTTGTGCGTGCGTGCGTGAGTGTGTGTGCGTGCGTGCGTGTGTGTGTGTGTTTCAGCCCTTAGATTTGATTTTATCAAGATTTTGCGCTATATAAATATTGTAATTATTATTAATTATTATTATTATGAACCAGGTTCTATATATGCTGACTGCATTGAGTGTACGAGCTGTATGTATGCAAACACTCAGCAGTACAATACGAATTGTCCCCACCTTCTATTGTTCTGTTTTGCACTATTTTGTAATATATATCTAAAAGTGATGGTGTTGGCTATGGTTTCCTCTAACTCGCATATTCCCGTCTTTCTTTCAGGCTTCATCACGTCCCCGGCATGGGACGGAGTGACGTCAGTAACCATGTCAAAGGATATGTGGACCAATGTGACAGTTCCGATCACTCACGTGATCACTGTGAGCATGGTCCACATTGACCTCTCTATGGAATACGAGAGGCCACATCTGATTTCCATGGACTATGACTGTTTTTATTTTGTACAAGTGTACTGTGATGAATCTTACACGTCTTTATTAAGGGTTAGTAACGCAGAAAATGGTAATCAGTTCATCCTCCTCCTCCTTCTCCTCCTCCTCCTCCTCATCATCATCATCATCATCATCAAGAACCCTGCTGCATGGCGTTGGCAATCATGGCCCTCCATTTGCATCTATTCCTTTTTGCTGCAAGCACATCTTCCACCCTTTCTGTCCTCGGCCACCCGTAAGTCCGTCCAATATTTTCTCCCTGGGTCTACTTGGTGCTCTCTTTCCCTCCAGCTTTCCTGTTGTGACCAGTTGCTCTAATTCTCCCTTCCTCATAAAATGGCCTATAAATGTTGCCTGTCTTTTCATGATCTTCCTTATCATAGATCTTCTTGTGTCTGCCTCCATCAAGACTGTCTCGTTTGTTTTCTTTGCTGTCCATGGAACTCTCAACATTCTTCTTAGAAATGGCTGTGTGATTCTTGGCTGCTTCAATCTTGTTCTGGCATTGCTTGTTGATTGTTCATGCCTCACAACCGCATAACATTATCAGTTCCATACAACATTCAGGGACTCTCTTCCTGATGTAAATTGATAGACATTTGTTGGTAAGAATGCTTTTCAGTTTGATTTAAACGCAGTAGTCAGGTGGGTAAACGGAATTCCAGACAGAAGGCTGGCCAATGGAAGACCAATCATTCACGTTAACGATTCTCAAGTCTTGTCAATGCCCAGTGGCTTAAGGAAACAAACTGTGCAACAACATAGTTGAGAGTGGTCAGCGCGCCTGGCAGGTCTAAGTTTTTTGTGCTTCACGAAATACTCTGATTATGTATAATGTGCAATATTTCCAAATAGGTTAGATAATAGCGCAGTATAAAAA
>JAPXFY010000022.1:65821395-65828895 GCA_030674185.1 Monoplex corrugatus
CTCGCTCGCTCACTCATTCATTCACATATTAAGTTACTACATCTCTCTCTCTCTCTCTCTCTCTCTCTCTCTCTCTCTCTCTCTCAAACAACAACAACTTAACCATTGACCATTTGATTTCTTTGTGTATCATGTCTTATTGATCTATTGATATATTTCTATCTGAATATTTTAGTTCTACAAGATGTATAATGTTTTTTGTGTGGCAACTTTGAAAAATGGCATTTCGCAAATAAGTTCAACTGTTGGAAGATAAAGTACCATTGGGTTTTATTGTCATTCTTCTCTGTTCTCTTATTGTCATTCTTCTCTCTCTCTCTCTCTTCTCATTCATCTCTCTCTCTCTCTCTTTCTCTCTCGCTCTCTTCTCTCTCTCTCTCTCTCTCTCTCTCTCTCTCTCTTTCTCTCTCTCGCTACATTGAAAATGTATGTGCAAAACTGAATGATATTTCTTTTCTTGAGTATGTGAATGAGTTTGATATTGTGTGTTTGATTGAGACATAATATTGATTTGAACTTTGACATTAGTCTTGTGTTTCCTAACTTCTTAAAATATATTGCCCCTGCAAGAAAACTGTCAAAACATGGAAGAAGATCAGGAGGTGTTCTAGCACTAATAAAGAGTAAATATGCAAGTTATGTGACACCCATTGAAACAAATTGTGATAAATGATAATCATTAAAATTGATAAAGAAATGATGGGCACTGAAAAAGATATAATGTTAGCTGCGTGTTATGCACCACCTGAAGGCTCACCAGCATATAACAGCAAAGAACTAAAAAATGGTATTCTAATTATTGAAGAGCAGTTACTTCAGCTTTCTGACTTTGATCAAGAAAATATGTACATGATGCTGTGTGGAGACTTTAATGCTAGAACTGGCTGTGAACAGTCACAAGTGGAGAGAATGGACAATTTTATGCATGGGTTGACTGATGATGCTGATGGTAATGATGATGATGATTGCATCGATACGAGAAACTCAAGAGATGCTGTTGTAAATAATTTTGAACACTCCTTTTTGGATCTTTGTTTTCTTTTTGATTTGAAAATTGTGAATGGTTTTTGTGAAAGTGATGCAAATGGGGAATTTACTTTTGTGGCACCACATGGCAATAGTGTATTTGATTATTTTGCTGTCTCAGAAGAGCTGTTTTCTTTTTGTGATGTGTTTGTAAATAATTGTCTGTTTTCATGGCACCTTCCTGTTGAGCTTAAGTGGGCATGCAGAAGTTTTATACAAGAAAACCCACAAAGAACAATAGAAAATACAGAAGAGAAAATAGTGTGGTCGGATGAGCTGTCAATTGTATTCAAAGATGGAATGAACTCTGATCATTTTAAGGAGCAGGTTAAACTTGCATGTAGAGAAGTAGAAAGTAATGTAGATAACTCTGTTGAGATTTTTTCGAAGGCATTGTATGCAGCTGCTGCCAGTATGGTTAAGACAGTTGGCAGGAAAAGCTATAGAAGTAATAAATGGTTTGATAATGAGTGTAAAAAGCAAAGAACTGTAGTTAGACGTTTACTTAAAAGTTTCCAAAGAGCAAAATCTACAGCATACCGTAATCAGCAAAAAGAAACGTATGTTAATGAAAGAAAAAAATACACAGCCCTCATAAAAGGAAAAAAGAGAAAGTTTGATGATGATAGACTAAAAGAGCTAAAGAAAAATGCGAATGATCCAAAGTTGTTCTGGAAAACAATAAGAGCTACGAATAATAGATCAGTGATATATAATGATATTGACATTCAACAGTGGTACAATCATTTTAATACGGTGTTTAATGATTTTGTCGACAGCTCTAACATAAATGGGTCTCTGGTCTTTGAAGAGGACAGTCATATAGAATCAGACCCACTCTTTGACGATCATATAACTAAGGAAGAAATACAGAAAGGTATACGGAATCTGAAGTGTGGTAAAAGTGCAGGACCAGATAAAATGATAAGTGAAATGCTAAAGAACGCTAGTGATGACACAACTGAGTACTTCTTTGTATTGTTTAATAAACTCTATGATTCTGGTGTTTTTCCTAGCGAATGGTTTAAATCTGTAATCGTGCGGATCTTCATGAAAGGTAATAAATATAATCCAGATGATTATAGAGGAATTGCTTTGACGAGTGTTGTGAGTAAAGTCTATACTTACATACTAAACAAACGACTAACTGCATGGGCAGAGAGAGAAGAAAAGATAATAAAAGAACAGGCAGGATTTAGAAAAGATTATAGTACTACTGACCACATATTCACTTTATATGCTTTAGTCCAAAGATATCTAATGAAAAATAGAAAATTGTATGTGGCATTTTTTTACTTTTGAAAAGCGTTCGACTCTGTTAACAGAAATAGTTTGTAGGATGTACTCAGGAAGTCTGGTGTACAAGGAAAATTGTATAGTGACTCACCTGATAATATACAGCGCCTGTTGACTCGCACCACTGAGTGTTACTCCGACATTAAGAACTGGATGACACACAATAGACTTCAGCTTAATGACGACAAGACAGAAGCTATCCTCATTGGCACCCGTCAGAAACTTTCCCAGCTGCCTCCTCTTTCTCTCCCATTATGTAACACATCAGTCCCAATTTCTGATTCAACTAAAAACCTTGGTGTCTGCATTGACTCTACCCTGTCCATGAACAACTTTGTTTCTCAAACTGCCAGATCTTGCTACTATCATCTCCATCGTATAAGCCTGATCAGGAAGTATCTCTCTGTCGAAACAACTGCAAAACTCGTTCTCTCCTTCATAATGTCTCGCATTGACTATTGCAATTCACTCCTGTCTGGTCTTCCTGCCTCCACCATTCACATCCTACAGCGCATTCAAAACAATGCTGTACGCCTTGTACTCAAAAAGAAAAAAGCTGACCACATATCTCTTCTCCTGGCACAACTTCACTGGCTCCCTGTATCAAAGCGCATACAGTACAAACTAGACACCATGTGCTACAAAAGCCTCAATAACGCAGCCCCCGATTACCTGTCAAGCCTACTTGAGATCTATGTTCCCTCACGTACCCTCCGCTCTGCCTCCGATCCTCTGACTTTTCGCTTTCCACGCACTAAGCTCAATACCTATGGTCCACGAGCCTTCTCTGTTTCTGGTCCACTCTCCTGGAACAAACTTCCTCTCTCAGTCCGTCAGCAACCTACTTTTGTCTCCTTCAAGTCCGCTCTCAAAACTCACCTTTTCTCCTCTGCATAAAATCCTAACCTCACTCAACCCCCCTCTGCAGCCTGTCTCCGCTCGGAGGGGAATCACTTTGTTTTAATATATAATTGTATATGATGTGCTCTCTGTGGTTTTCCATTGGTTTTATTTCTTGCTTTTATTGCTTTTATTCTTTTCTCCCCATTTGTGGTCATGCATGTGGTGTTGTGTGTGTGTGTGTGTGTGTGTGTGTGTTGTGTGTGTGTGTGTGTGTGTGTGTGTGTGTGTGTGTGTGTGCGTGTGTGTGCGTGCGTGCGTGTGTGCGTGTGTGTCTTTTCGGCGCTTGGATTTGATTTTGTCGAGATTTGCGCTATATAAATATTGTAATTATTATGTATGCATGTGCGTACGTATGTATGTATGTATGTATGTATGTATACGTTTAGATTTATGTATGTATGTATGTATGCATGTATACGCTCAGCTTAGATTTATGTATGTAAGTATGTATGCATGTATGTATGCATGTATACGCTCATATGTATGTAGGTATGTATGCATGTATACGCTCAGCGCTTAGATTTGATTTTATCAAAATTTTGCGCTATAGAAAATATAAATTATTATTATTATTATTATTATTATTATATTATTATTATTATAGGTCATTAAAAGGAATGTATGACTCAGTATTAGCCTGTGTTAGAGACAAGTGTTTATATTCTAATTTTTTTAGTGTCAACAGGGTGTAAAACAAGGATGTTTATTAAGTCCTCAGATATTCTCATTTTTTATAAATGAATTGGCTCTTGAAATAAACAAGAAAGGCGGATATGGAGTGCAATTAACACCGGGCACAGCTGAAATATTCCTATTGTTGTTTGCAGACGATGTTATCTTACTCTCGACACTGCTATTGGCTTAAAACCAGCTGAATGTTCTAAAAGAAGAAGGTGATAGGTTGAAACTAACTGTTAACATAGACAAAACAGAGAATAAGTCTTTAGGAAGGGAGGTCATTTAGCAGCTAATGAAAATTGGAATTATGGAAATTTAGAAATACAAGTAACGAATAATTTTAAGTATTTAGGGGTGATCTTTACAACAAAGTTAAGCATGACCAAGGGGTGGATAGAAATGTACAGAAAAGGTAGAACAGCAGTAGCTGAAATATCACGATCCTTGAGAAAATTAAGATGTATAGATCCATCTGTTTTCTGGAAGTTGTTTGACACCCAGGGAGAGCCAGTATTAACGTATGGAGCAGAAATATGGGGCCTTTTAGAAAATGATTACATGGAAAAAGTACACATACTAGCTATAAAACGTTTCATGAATGTGCCTCTACATAGTTCAAATAAAATGGTTTATGCCGAAATGGGTAGATATCCTCTACATATACGAACAAAGATCAAATGCATCAGGTATTGGCTTCAGCTAGTCAAACTTCCTTTAACTAGAATAAACAAAGAAGCATATGACATGCTATTAAATGAGACTGAAAAGGGAAAACAAAATTGAATGTTCTATGTAAAGAAACTGCTATATGAAAATGGTTTGGGGTTTGTTTGGAATAACCAGGATGTCGAAAATGACAGACTGTTTATTTCTGAGTTGAAAGAACGGCTAATAGCATCCTATCAACAAACATGGCATTCTGCAGCTGAAGACAACGAAAAATACGCATGGTTTTTACAGTTCAATACTGATTTACAACGAGAGAAATACATGATAGTTATTACAAGAAAATGGCACAGGGACTCTATGGCTCGTTTCCGAACGAGAACACTTGGACTTTCTGCCACTCAGCGGTGGTATAATATTGAAACACATCCCAATGCAATTTGTCCAGTCTGTAAGGGAAGTAATATGGTAGAAAATGAATTTCATTTTATTTTTCGATGTGGAGAATACCAAGCGATAAGAAACAAATGTGATGTATTCAAGTCACCACTTGCTGAACATTGTAATCTTAATGCCTTACTAAAGACAGATAGAAATGAAGACATTAAATCACCGGCTAATTTATAGCAGAAGCAAATGAGATGCGTAAAAGAAAAATTAAAGATTAATCAGATTTGTACCAGATATGTGAATGTATTGTTTTGTTGTTGTTGTTGTTGTTTTGTTACATTCGTTTGGCTTGATGGCCGCATTGATGATCTTCCTTTTCAAACTTTTGTTTTATTTTTGTTACCAGTATTATTCAAACTAAACTTACTCCATGTCAGAAAGCATGTATCTTGCTAATGACATTAAAATATTTGCCTTGCCTCTTGCCTTGCCTTGCCTTGCCTTGCCTTTCCTTGCCTTGCCTTGCCTCTCTCTCCCTCTCTTTCTATCTATATATCTATCTATCTATCTGTCCTGTCTGACCTGTCTGTCTGTCTCTTCCCCTTTCTCTCTCTCTTTGTCTGTTCGTCTGTCTCTTCTCTCTCCTCCCCCCATCCCCTCTCTCTCTCGCATGGCCTGTCTGGTTTGGATATCTGTATCAGATGTATAACGGTCTTGCCAGCATAACTCACCAGGTCCTAGAGACGCAAGCCTCCATCCCCACTGTCTTCCTCGAACCAACATCAAGGTTGTGATCCATGGGGAAATGACTTCCATCCTGAGCACAGCATAATGCATTTCCTTTATCACACTGAGCAGCAACAACAAACCACAATCTCCTGCCCGAAGACTGAGGATTTTCGCATTTTCCAGCATATGTGCCGAGTATGCCTGCCTTACATAGATGTATTTCTATGCCAGACAGAAACACAGTCCCCAGCATATGTACAGAGCAGTGCTGTCCCACATGGATGGGTGCCCATTCCAGACAGGACCGCAGTCTCCAACATGTATTATGTGTAGTAGGGCTGTCTCTCACAGATAAATGTCTACACCAGACAGTACCAAAACCTCCAGTGTATATGCCATGCGGGGCTGTCTCACACAGATAAATGTCTACACCAGACAGTACCAAAACCTCCAGTGTATATGCCATGCGGGGCTGTCTCACACAGATGAATGTCTATAGCAGACAGAACCACAGTGTCCAGCATAACATGCCAAGTGGTGCTGTCCTCACAGAAAATGTCTATAGTAGACAGTACCAAAACCTCCAGTATGATATACCAAGTGATGTCCTCACAGACAAATGTCTATAACACACACACACACACACACACACACACACACACACACACACACACACACACACACACACACACACACACACACACACACACACACATACACACACACACACACAACCGTGCCAAAATGGTACAAAATCTGGAAGAACAGATCTGGAACAACAAAGAGACTTGATTAAAACCACACCCATCATATAGATCATCGGACTGACAATTTGACCTATCGAAAAAGAGAATGATGATGAGATGATGATGCTGACGACGATGACAACGACGACGATGATGATGACAATGTTGTTGCTGTTGTTGATGATGAGGATGGTGATGATGACGATGATGATGATGATGATAATAATAATAATAATAAATGGTTATTTATGAGCGCTTTCCACTTGCACAAAGCGCTTTACAACAACAATAAAAAGTAAAACAAGCACACGAACTCACAGACACACACCAACACACACACAAACACGCACAGACACACACACACAAACCACACACACACGCACGCACACACGCACACAAACACACACGCGCACGCATTCACACCCAAAAACACGCACATCAAGAATACAGAGCGGCAGAAAGAGGGTCTACAAGAAATGTTGCTGGAAGAGAAAAGTCTTCAGACTAGTTTTAAAGGAGGGAAATGAAGGGCTGTGACGGAGATTGTGAGGCAAGGAGTTCCACATCTGCACAGCAGATGAGAAAAAGCTCGACCACCATGCCTCTCTCGTTTATATTTTGGAACGCGGAATGTTCTATCATCGGTAGCAGAGCGAAGAGATCTGGGTGGTACATAGATCGTAAAGATGTCAGAAAGGTATTTAGGCGCAGTGCCAATTATGACTTGGTAGCAGAGACAAGAAGCTTTGTATTTGATTCTTTGTTCAATAGGTAACCAGTGTAACTCTCGTAGAAGGGGTGTACAATGTGCCGATCTTTTTGCTTTGCACACTATTTTGGCTGCTGAGTTCTGTACTTGTTGTAGTGGTCTGATCAGGGTATGTGGAGAACCGACAAGAAGAGAATTGCAGTAGTCTAGTCTAGATAGTACACAAGAACTGACAAGTGTTTTTGTTGCATCAACTGTGAGGTAGCGACGTATAGAGCTGATGCGTCTGAGTTCATGGTAGGCTACTTGACAGGTTTTACTGATATGATGTTTCATGGACATCTCTTTATCAAGGAA
>JAPXFY010000022.1:65839672-65842172 GCA_030674185.1 Monoplex corrugatus
ATATACGTTTTGAGATGGTTGTAACTATGATATGATTCTGTACAGATGGCTTGGCTTAAATAAAAAGCAACACACACACACACACGCACGCACACACACACACACACAAACACACACACAAACACACACACAGACGCACACACAACACACACCACAACATACCTTCTTCATGTCTTCATAACACAGATTCATGACAGGAACCTCAGGGTTGTTTTGTTCGAAGTCATTCATCTGCTTCAAGTAGTTGAAGTAGTTTCCGTACTCAGCTACACAAGAAATAAATACACGAATACATAAAATAAAATGAAATAAACAAATAATGAATAAACAATCCTATAGCCATATCGTATGGTGTTTTACGAAGACATGCAGTCTTCTAATGCATTCCTGTTTTCCAAGATGCCTATAAGTACGGTGTTTTTGCTTACACTGTGTTGGAGGTATGTTGCTGCACAGTCTGCATAATCCATCTCCATCTTCTGTGCGTCTGCTATGTGCAGGGGAACAAGCTCTTTGACAAAGACTTCTTCTGTTGTACCAATGGAAATATTATTATGTTATTTACATGTGTATGTTGGGTGTCTGTGTGTATGTGTGTGTGTGTGTGTGTGCGTGTGCATATGCGTGTGTGTGTCTGTGTGTGTGTGTGTGTGCGTGTGTGTGTGTGTGTGTGTGTGTGTGTGTGTGTGTGTGTGTGTGTGGATGTGTGTGTTTCTATGGCAGTTGTATCGAACATGTTTTGACATGGACTGCTCGTACTACACAATATGTATGGTTAATAATCTAAGCTCATTATCTTGTAATTCAAAACAAGTGTGAATGCCGCGTTCAAACAAACAGGAACCAGAAAAAAGAATAAGAACGCGTATCTATTACAACAAGACAAGACAGGTGCAATTTTGCGGCCATCTGGCCTGCGTCAAGCATAAGATCACAAACAAACAAACACCAGATACAAAAATCAGGTGAAAAAGACTGAAAATTCCCTGCTGCTCCGTCCAGTGTGAGAAAAGGAATCCTTTTCTTACACTGGATGGAGCAGCAGGGAAGTTTCGTGTTATTTTCTGGTTCCTCGTTATCTTGTACAATGTATGCATGCTGTTTGATTTTTTGTTTTTACGTTTACTTCACTCGTATGATAATGTGCCAGAGGCGTTATCAGTTGAAACATTTTTACTTTAAATCTCTCTCTCTTTCTGTCTCTTTCTTGGTCTCCCACTTCTATCTCTCTCGTCTCTGTCTCTGTCTCTCTGTCTCCTCACCCATCTCTTCTCTTCCTTTTCCCCTCTCTCCCCTCTCTTTCTCTCCCCCCCCCCCCTCTCTCCATTCTCCTTTTTTCCTGTCTCCTTGTCTCCCTCTCCTCTCTTTCTCTCTTTCTCCCTGTCTCTCTCTGTCTGACTCTCTCTGTTTCTATCTCTGTCTCTTTCTGTTTCTTCTGTCCTTCTCTCATCTCTCTCTCTTCTCTCTCTCTCTCTCTCTGTCTCTCTCTCCTTCCTTGACTGAAGTGGGATGGGTAAACGTTGGACTTCCAGTCGGAAGGTCCTGGGTTCATTGTGCCAAGACACTTCAACTTGGTAGATGAAAGGTGTACATTTGTTTCCATCTTCCAGGTCAACATGCTTGCAGACTTACCAGAGTACACATACTCTTCCAGCGTATACGCATGAAGAATATCGAAATTTTGCACATAACACATCCTGTAAGTCATATCAATGGCTGACTTATAGAAACATGAAAACACCCAGCAAGCATGCAACAGCAAGGAAATGGCTTTTAGATAAGAACTATAACGTTTGGAAAATAAACTATCACTACCATTACCATTTTCTCTGTCTGTCTCACTCTTATCTCTAATCTAACCTTTATCAGTGAAGAAGACTTCGAAGAAAGGTTTGAACTCCTGCACTGGCGTTTCAGGGATTTGTTTTTGCATATGATAAAAAGACACCACGATGTCCTTGGGATTCCGGTACACGTGCAAAATTTTGACTCCTTTGGCCTTCTGCTCTGGAATCGGAAGCATGGAGAATGGAAGGTGTGTGTTGAGGATGCGTGGAGAAGGGTTCTGGTCCAATTTGCTCACTTCAACAAAGTCCATCATGAGGTGCTCTTTGGGACGACTTTCATATTCTGATTTGCCCAGAATGAGCATGGATGTCACTTCCCACAGCCAATGAGTACCTGAGTTGTTGGGAAAAAAGATAACAGTCAGATATGCTTGCTATGTGTGACTGAAAAAGCCAAATGCAAAATGTCTTATTTTGAAGGCCATTTCACCTTTTGAAGGAATGTAAACAAAATCAAAAACAAATTGTACATATATATAAGTATTATTGATGAACCAGTGAAAGTGAGGTGACCATGATGGCAGGGTATGAAGAATCTGTGACGATGGCTTTACATTGTCATGAGGATGACAATGGGGATGATAATGATGATGTAATGGAGTTCCACTTCAAACTGAAACTGTGTGACAAGGTCATAATGTACGCATGATTTC
>JAPXFY010000022.1:65844672-65849672 GCA_030674185.1 Monoplex corrugatus
TATAATGTATGTGTTTGTGTGTGTGAGTGTAGTATACATTGTAAGTCTACACCTTGTTTGTATTTCACAACATAAATTCTTTGTTGTTGTGTTCTGGATTACAGATTGCACATGAGAGAGAGAGGAGAGAGAGAGAGAGAGAGGAGAAAGAGAGAGAAAAGAAAGAGACAGACAGAGAGAAAAAGACAGAGACAGACGGACAGACAGATAGACAGAGACAGAGAGAATAACAGAAAGAGAAACAGAGAGTGGGAGACAGACAGACAGTCAGACAGACAGACAGAAAGAGAGACAAAATGAGAAAGAGAGAAATAGAGTAATGGTAAAAGAGAGAGTGAACGAATGGTTTAGGTAGAAAGAAACTCTAGGGAGAGCTAGACAACAGGTCTTCAGAGAAGTAACCCCCTTTAGACAAGTGTTTCGGCCCTGAATTCCTTACACTCTCGGGGGGCCGGGCCACATCCAGGTCATGACTCCTGGATGCCCTTCTGCTGTTGTCTATTTTTTTTTTTTTCCCCCGCCGGGGATCGAACCTGGGCGATTCTGCGCTTCAGAACTGCGGTACGCGGTTTTACCAATGTGCTAACGGGGCACACATCATCTATAGGGAATTTAATCCTTATGAAGTTCACTTTTTGGTTCCTCCTTGCCCAGATCCAGCTTGAGCTACTTTCTGCTGCCTCTGCCATCGCTTTAAGGGCTCTAGTCCTCTTCTTCCCAGAAATGGCGAGTTGTTTCATGAGATCATAAGCGGAGGTGCCCACAAACCCTCTTGCCCCGACCTCTATGGCGAAGATTTTGACCCGCAGACCTGCTTTCTTCAGGGTGCTGGCAAGACCGGCGTATTTTTCGGTCTTGTAGATATGTGCTTCTTCCATTCTGCTTTCGTATGGCACAGTGAGTTCTATCAGAATCACTTGTTTCGAGGAGTCAGAGTGGAGAGCGATGTCTGGTCTCATGCCTGTCTTGCTGATGACATCTGGGTAATTTCTCCACTCTGGGAGGTCTGCTGTACACTCCCAGTCGACTGCTCCATCCAGAAGACCCTTTGGCAATGTGCTGGTTGTCATAGCCCTTTCGGGCCAGACCTGTTTCCCTCCTGCTTTGTAGAACGTTGTCATAGCAATTGGTGCGTTTGGGGTCATGGTTTTTTCGCTAACCACATCTGTGATCACTTTCAGAACTTGGTTGTGCCTCCATGTATACCTTCCTTGGGCTAGCGCTACTTTGCAAGAGCTTAGGACATGTTCCACTGTTTGTTTCTTCTGACAGAGCGGACATGCTGGGTCGTCTGCTTTCCCCCATTTCACTAAGTTTGCATTCGAGGGGAGCAGGTCATATACAGATCTGAGGAGGAAGCTTATCCTTAGAGGAGCCATGTGCCACATATCGTTCCAGCTGAGACTTCTTTGGAGTGCACTGTCCCATGTTGTCCATTGCCCCTGTTGACCTTGCTGGACTGCCTTCTGCACTCTTTTGACATCTTCTTCTTCCTTCAACTCCTGTATGATCATGTCTCTTTTTTCCTTCCCTTTGGCTTTGGACCACCACTGCATTTTTGTTGCTCCCAGTCCCTGTCTGTTGGTTTGCGTGTGTCCAATTATTTCTTTGATGCTGAGGTTTCTCTTGGCATTGTTTACAGCCTCTTGGACTTTCCACTTTCTGCCAGTTCTCAGCTTTGGATGAACTGCTCTCACGATATTGTCCTCCGATTCCTCCAGCATGCTCAACAGTCTTGCTTTTCCAACTTTGTATTCCTCCACTATGGATTTGAGAGGTAGCTTCAGCATTGCTTGACGACAGTAGAATGCAACATCAGTGAGACCAGGTGGGACACCGAGCCATTTTCTTGTGTATTTGTTGATTTTGGCTTCCATTGCTTCGACTGTGCTGGTGCAAATATCATAGATTAGCAGTGGCCACAGCAGCTTTGGTATCAGCATGAACTGTAGACACCAGACTTTGTATTTGCCTGGCAGTCCGCAGTTATCTATTTTCTTCAGGCCTTCTTCTGCTGTTTGCTTGGTTTCACATCCCCTTTGTGTGTCTTTCAGGGAGTCATCATACCATCTTCCGAGACTTTTTACTGGCTCTTCTGTGACAGTGGGGATGGCTTGGTTGGCTACCATGAATTTGACTGAATCTGCCACTTTTCCTTTTCGCAGTGAGAGACTTCGGGATTTCTTAGGTTTGAACCTCATTCTTGAAGAGGCCACCAGCTCATCCAGCTGCTTTAAGATTTGGTGTGTCTCTTCCTCATCCGTGGACAAGACTGTTGTGTCATCCATGAAAGCTTTCAGAGGAGGCATCTGGTATCCATCTCCCAGATTCACTGGACCTGAACTCTTCATTACAGCTTTCAAGATGACTTCCATTGCCAACACGAACAGTATGGGAGAGATTGCACAGCCCATTGCAATGCCCACCTCTAGGTCTATCCAGTCCGTGGTGTATTCTTTGGTAGAGAACCGCATTGAGAACCCTTGGAAATACTTCCTCAGCATTGTTCGGATGTTTTCTGGGATGTGATACATTTCAAGAGCCAGCTGGATCATATCGTGTGGAACTGATCCATATGCATTCGCCAGATCAAGCCAAACTACGTCAATGTCTCTCTTCTCTGTTCTTGCTTTTTGGATGGCATCCCAAATCAACGTGGCATGTTCCAAGCATCCAGGCATTCCTGGTATGCCTCCCTTTTGGACTGACATATCCAGATACTTGTTTTCAGTCAGGTATTTTGTCAATCTTGCTGCCATAACAGAGAAGAAGATTTTCCCCTCGACGTTCAGAAGTGATATTGGCCTGAACTGATTGATGCTGCTGGAGTTCTGCTCCTTCGGAATGTACACTCCTTCAGCTCTCATCCATTGGTCGCTGATCTTCTGGTTCCTCCATGCTGATCGAATCATCTTGTGGAGCCACTCGAGCACTTTTGGGCATTTCTTGTAGAGCAGGTATGGTATTCCGTTTGGTCCAGGTGCTGACTTGGCTCTGGCTTTCTTTACTACTTTCTTCACTTCATCCAGTGTTGGTGGTTTGTTATTGAATTTTCCTTCTGGCGCTGCAGGCCAAACCAGATTTTGGATTTCAAGTGGTGCCTCGCGCTGAGAATCGGAATATGTTTCCCTGAGATGCTGCTCTAGGGTTTCCTTGCCCACTGTGAGAGTCCCTGATTTGGGTTGTTCAAACAGCTTTCTTGCAAAGTCAAAGGGATCTTTGAAGAAACGATCTTGAGTCTTCTTCTTTTTGCTCTTTCTTCGCCTTGCTGATTCCACTTTGCTGAGAGCATTGTGTTTGGCCTTCAGATCTTTCCAGAGTTCCAGGAGCCCTTGCTTCTCGAATTCTGAGGCAGTTTTCATTCGCTTTTTAAGCTTCCTTTTCTCCCTCCGGATGCTCTCCATCTGTTGCTGTCTTCTGGATTTCTGGGGAGGCGTTTTTGTCTTTGGCTGCTTCACTCCATAAGTGTCCCTGCAGATAGAGTATATGATGTCTCCGTATGTGTCAAGTTTGTGTTCCAGCGTACTGTTCCCTATTAGCGCATTCAGCTTAAGGACAAGTTCCTCATCTAATTTCTCCCATTGTTCGTTTGCACCGGCAGGCGGCAAATTGAGTTTTCCACGTTTGGCGTTAAGAGCTTGTGCAAAATCCGCATCAGAACCGTCAGCGTGGATGTCCTTGGCACTATGGTTTAATTCCTGGCCTTGGTCATCCAACGTCTCACCTGCTATCGCAGTGCGCTGCTGCTGGTTCGTATGTGTCTTCAAACAGCCCATTTTTGTCCTGTGGATCTTCATGCCGCGTTTGGTGGTGAATCTCCTTCCACACGCACACGGAAATTCCAACTGGTCATTAATCATGGTCCGTTGTGCGTTTCCAGTCGTGATGGAGTCAGTGCCGATGGATTCATCATTCTCTCCCCCTTTCGGTGAATCCTGGGAGCATCTTTCATTTGGAAAACTCGTGGCATGTTATCAAAGGCAAGGTGGGAAGCCAACCCACAAAGTTTAGAAAGAGACAGAGAAAGAATGCGAGACAGAGAAACAGAGACAAATGGAGAAATACAAAGAGAGAATGACAGAAACAGGCAGACAGAGAGAGAAATGATAGACTAAAGCATTCAATCGATGCATATTACCTTTTCAGCTACAGGATGGTCTCTATCAGAAGAAAGACGTGATTTTGACAAGACACCAGCAGAATGAAGCAGCTGCTTTATCAATATTCAATATATATCTTGTGGATTTACATATATATACGAGGGTGACTCAAAAAGTAATTAGACATTTACAAAATAGTCACATGCTGCGGGTTACTGATAACATAGATTTAAATATGCTGTGTCATAGAGTATCTTCATGGATTAAGGTCACACGTTCAAACTCTGGCCCCATTTGTGTGTGTGTGTGTGTGTGTGTGTGTGTGTGTGTGTGTGTGTGTGTGTTGTGTGTGTGTGTGTGTGTGTGTGTGTGTGTGTATGTGTGTGTGTATGTGTGTGTGTGTGTGTGTGTCGTTATCTCTAGTCAGCAAAGATATTGCGTCACTGTCGATTGGAAAAATTGAGGCCAAACGAAATACGGGCAGCCCAGCCACCTTCTATATGAACAATATCATCAACAACAGCGCTGTGTAGGTCTATGTAGTAGCACAGAGAAGTCACTGGAGTGAAGAGAGGAGTGTTGCTGTAAAAGGTTTTGACGTGATTACCATCGACCACGACGATGTTGATGGGTGACAGGTGATTGATTGGCACTTGTGATACTCTAATCACAGTTTCAGATCCATGAGAAGTTTGCAGTGTAAAGTGTGTTCAAGAGGGATTAATTCTGTTTGGAATAATTCCTACGCGCTCCGTCCAACAAGCCATCCATTTGTGGGAGTGTGTGTATCTAACGGTTCGTGTGTACGTATGTGCATCTATCTGTTTGTGTGTGTCTGTGTGTGAGTGTCTATCTGCATATGTATGGACGAGTGTGTGTACATGTGTGTGCGTGCACGCC
>JAPXFY010000022.1:65857172-65874672 GCA_030674185.1 Monoplex corrugatus
TCTCTCTCTCTCTCTTCTCTCCCCCCGTCTCTCTCCATGTCTCCTTTTGTTTCTCTTCTCTCTCCTCTCCTCTCTCTTCTCCTGTCTCTCTCGTCTGACTCCTCTTTCTCTCTGTCTCTTCTGTTTCTCTTCTCTCTCACTCTCTCTCTCTCTCTCTCTCTCTCTCTCCTTCTCTTGACTGAAGTGGGATGGGTAAACGTTGGACTTCCAGTCGGAAGGTCCTGGGTTCATTGTGCCAAGACACTTCAACTTGGTAGATGAAAGGTGTACATTTGTTTCCATCTTCCAGGTCAACATGCTTGCAGACTTACCAGAGTACAAATACTCTTCCAGCGTATACGCATGAAGAATATCGAAATTTTGCACATAACACATCCTGTAAGTCATATCAATGGCTGACTTATAGAAACATGAAAACACCCAGCAAGCATGCAACAGCAAGGAAATGGCTTTTAGATAAGAACTATAACGTTTGGAAATTAAACTATCACTACCATTACCATTTTCTCTGTCTGTCTCACTCTTATCTCTAATCTAACCTTTATCAGTGAAGAAGACTTCGAAGAAAGGTTTGAACTCCTGCACTGGCGTTTCAGGGATTTGTTTTTGCATATGATAAAAAGACACCACGATGTCCTTGGGATTCCGGTACACGTGCAAAATTTTGACTCCTTTGGCCTTCAGCTCTGGAATCGGAAGCATGGAGAATGGAAGGTGTGTGTTGAGGATGCGTGGAGAAGGGTTCTGGTCCAATTTGCTCACTTCAACAAAGTCCATCATGAGGTGCTCTTTGGGACGACTTTCATATTCTGATTTGCCCAGAATGAGCATGGATGTCACTTCCCACAGCCAATGAGTACCTGAGTTGTTGGGAAAAAAGATAACAGTCAGATATGCTTGCTATGTGTGACTGAAAAAGCCAAATGCAAAATGTCTTATTTTGAAGGCCATTTCACCTTTTGAAGAATGTAAACAAAATCAAAAACAAATTGTACATATGTAAGTATTATTGATGAACCAGTGAAAGTGAGGTGACCATGATGGCAGGGTATGAAGAATCTGTGACGATGGCTTTACATTGTCATGAGGATGACAATGGGGATGATAATGATGATGTAATGGAGTTCCACTTCAAACTGAAACTGTGTGACAAGGTCATAATGTACGCATGATTTCATTGTATATCCTGGCGTCCACCACCAGCGACATATGTACGACTGCAGTGTAGGTTAAGAAACGTAAGCAACACCCTCAATGATACATCTATAAAGTGGATGAGACTCAGTTGTCCCATTTTTCCCCAAATAGCATTAGCACGCTCAGCTATAGGTAACAGTCTAACAATTGGTATGGACTGAAGAAAAACTTCACAGTAGTTTTTTTTTTTATTGATGGAGGTTTGATGAGATCTTAGTTTCCCTTAATAGCCCATAGAACGCTTGGCTATGGGTAAGTGTTCAACAGTTGCTCTGGAAAAAAAATCCACAGCAATTTTCTTGACTAATGGAGGTTTGAACCCACGATCTTTTATTGAACTGACCACTTCGCCACATTGACTGATTTTTCTCCATCCCTTTCTTCAAACTAACCTGTCTTTATCTAATATCACATATAGTCAAAAGTCTAAACATGAAAAAGGAACTGACCTGATCTAGGGTAAGCACAGATGAAGACGTCATTACTGCGGAGTTTCATCTGCCGCAGATTAGAAATATGTTCCTTCCATGGCACCATTCCGTGGTCTGGTGGATTGAGGTATATCCCCTCCACCAACTCCAAATGGGACACTATCTCTTCTGCTTCCTTGGACATCTCTTGTGATGACGACGACATGGCAGTGAACCTGAATAAGACATAAACTTTATGAATGTCATGATTATCACCATCATCACCAATGTTGTGGCATCATGCGCAGATGCACAATTCACTTATACAGCCAGCATCCACACGCGCACATACACATGGCACCGGTGACGCTATTGCATATGGAATTCGTTGCAAGCATGGAGACGTCATCTTGAAAAAATGAAACTGAAAATGAAAAAGAAATGCGCAGTTAATCAATAAGGAACATGCGAAGAAGTGATAGAATGAAAGCGTTTGTCGTCGTTTGAGAGAGGGGCAGACAGGGAGACAGTACGTGTGTGTGTGTGTATGTGTGTGTGTGTGTGTATGTGTGTGTGTGTGTGTGTGTGTGTGTGTGTGTGTGGTGTGTGTGTGTGTGTGTGTGTGTGTGTGTGTAAGAGAGAGGGAGAGAGAAGAAAGAGAGAGATTGAGATAGTGAGATTGAGAGAAAAAGAGAGACAGACAGACAATGAAAGAGGAGAGGAAGAGAAATAGAGAAAAGAGAGAGGGAGTGAGAGAGAGAGAATAGGGAGACAGATGATTGAGACAGAAGGGGGGAGAGAAAGAGAGAGAGGGAGAGAGAGAGCCACTAAAACTGCCTGCTCTGCCTCCTTGTCTGTTGGTTTGCTGCGTTCAACAGTGAAGTCGACTGGCAGGTAGAAATCTACAACACGTTCAGTAATGATATTAATAAGAACAAGGAGGCTCGTCACAAGTAATGGTACATCTGTACTCAAAACTTGTAAGCTTTAGCCTTTCAACCAGGAGAAAAACTTACCCAGATCAGCCAAAGATTTTTATGTCAGTAATACACAAACTGATAAAAACTAAACCAGAACAGTCAAATAGTTTTTATGTCAGTAGCTCACAAAATGCATAATTTAACGTCCAAGATAAGAATAATAATAAAAAAAATGGCACAGATTCATTCTATATAGAACAAGAACAACAAACGTACACAGTATGTCGATTGAAACACAAATAGTCACAACACAACTGCAGTGTGTGTGTGGCAAACTTACATGGAACTGGCAGTACAGTGTAGCGCAGTGAAAATAAAGCCACCTCCACCACCAACTTGGTACCTAGTGCTGAGCGTGTGTACCGTACTTACCTCAGTGGGAGTGACAACTGGCAGTCCAGGATAACATGAAAGCTTACGCATGTCACCAGTGGCCTACACACTTAAATTAAGTTGTTAAAACGTTCAAGTGAATCAGTGCCAATAGTAAATCTAAACACGCGGCCCTAACTCGAGCACCTTCGGCTGGGGTCATGGGTGAGGTACGTATTCAGATTGTTCTGTTACATTTTCTTTTCTAAACATGTCTACACTCACCCCTTGGATAAACTGTCAAGGTTTCTTGACTGAAAAATGTGTGATGAGCTTATCTAAGTGGTATTTCCTCTTCACGATGGGTAAAGATTCACCACCGACTGTACTGAACAGACTAAATGTGGCATGCACAATTCTAGGCTGGTTTTATGCTTGATTAAGCGTTTTGAAGTTGTTGAATGTCATATTCGTGTTAATAGTTGTCACCTGTTCTAATACACACAGAAAGACAGATGAAGATATCTGACAACACTCTTAACTTTCAGCAGCATGTCTCAAACATCTGTCGTGTCTGTTACCTTGAACTTCGTAGAATAGGTTCCATCCGTCATCTCCTTACTCTCGAAGCTACTAAATATTAGTTTGTGCTTTCGTTCTTTCTCGTCTTGACTATTGTAATTCCCTTCTGTCTGGTTCCCGAAACGCTCCTTGACAAACTTCAGAAAGTACAGAACCATGCCGCTCGGTAGTATTTCGGTCTTCAAATTTCAGCATGTCTCTCCTCTTCTCCAAGACTTGCATTGGTTACTGTGTTGAAAGGATCCAACATAAAATTGCTGTTCAGTGCTTCAGATACTTCGACAATTTATTCCCTCTTACCTGTCTGAATATCTTCAACTATACGTTCCATCTCGTCATCTTCGTACCTCAGCCGATACCCGCTTATTTCGAATCCCAACTTTTCGAACAAAATCATATGGTGAGCGATCCTTTCTTTTCAAGCCCCTTCCTCGTGGAATTCACTCCCTACCGCTGAGGCACAAACAAGTCTTCAGTCATTTAAATCTGGCTTGAAAACGCTCTCTTTCCTCTCTGAATTTATTACCTAAAAGAGCTATGCTGTCTGCGCGCTAGCGTGCTTCTGTGTATGTTATTGCTGTGCGCCTATAGATATGTCTCAGGTGGAGGAGGATATGTGGTGTGTGCCAGAGAGTAGTACTAATATTTGATATTATTAACGGTGTGTATGTGCTTGTGGGATGGAGTGACAGAGGTCCGCATGTATGATGAAAATTATATTAGGCCTATGTTTCTATGTTCGATGTAATGTGTATTGTACAGTTTGTAAGCGCTTAGGGCTTTCCAGAAAGATTAGGCGCTCTAAATGCCTTAATATATAATAATATAATTATATAACCCATACATATATGTTTATATGTGTGTGTGTTTGTGTGTGGTAAGTGTGTGGGGTGGTGTGTGTGTGTGTGTGTGTGTGTGTGGTGTTAGTGTGTTGTGTGTGTCTGTGTTTATCTTATGTATGTGCATATATATATATATATATATATACTACATACATACTTACATACATATAACATACATACATACATACATATAATGTATGTGTTTGTGTGTGAGTGTAGTATACATTGTAAGTTTACACCTTGTTTGTATTTCACAACATAAATCTTTGTTGTTGTGTCTGGATACGATTGCACATGAGAGAGAGAGAGAGAGAGTAGAAGAAGAGAGAGAGGAGAAAGAGAGAAAGAGAGAGAGAAAGAAAGAGACAGACAGAGAGAAAAAGACAGAGACAGATGGACAGACAGATAGACAGAGACAGAGAGAATAAGAGAAAGAGAAACAGAGAGTGAGAGACAGACAGACAGTCAGACAGACAGACAGAAAGAGAGACAAAATGAGAAAGAGAGAAATAGAGTAATGGTAAAAGAGAGTGAGCGAATGGTTTAGAAAGAGACAGAGAAAGAATGCGAGACAGAGAAACAGAGACAATGAGAATACAAGAGAATGACAGAACAGGACGAGAGAGAAATGATAGACTAAAGCATTCAAACGATGCATATTACTTTTCAGTACGGATGGTCTCTATCAGAAGAAGACTTGTGATTTTGACAAGACACCAGCAGAATGAAGCAGCTGCTTTATCAATATTCAATATATATCTTGTGGATTTACATATATATACGAGGGTGACTCAAAAAGTAATTAGACATTTACAAAATAGTCACATGCTGCGGGTTATTGATAACATAGATTTAAATATGCTGTGTCATAGAGTATCTTCATGGATTAAGGTCACACGTTCAAACTCTGGCCCCTGTGTGTGTGTGTGTGTGTGTGTGTGTGTGTGTTGTGTGTGTGTGTGTGTGTGTGTGTGTGTGTGTGTGTGTGTGTGTGTGTGGTTATCTCTAGTCAGCAAAGATATTGCGTCACTGTCGATTGGAATAATTGAGGCCAAACGAAATACGGGCAGCCCAGCCACCTTCTATATGAACAATATCATCAACAACAGCGCTGTGAAGGTCTATGTAGTAGCACAGAGAAGTCACTGGAGTGAAGAGAGGAGTGTTGCTGTAAAAGATTTTGACGTGATTACCATCGACCACGACGATGTTGATGGGTGACAGGTGATTGATTGGCACTTGTGATATTCTAGTCACAGTTTCAGATCCATGAGAAGTTTGGAGTGTAAAGTGTGTTCAAGAGGGATTAATTCTGTTTGGAATAATTCCTACGCGCTCCGTCCAACAAGCCATCCGTTATGAGGCAGATTCTTTGGGATTTCACAAAACCTTATGAGCTTGCAAGGTCTCAAGTTCTACAACAATGCATTCTGTAAATGATCATATATTAGCTGGACGATTTATTACACACACGCACGCGCGCGCACGCACACACACGCACAAACACACATATGCAGACATACACACATACATATTGGGATGGGAGAGGAAGGGTTGGGACAATGATGTCGTTTGGACGGGAAAAGATTGCATTATTTTGTGAACAGTCTTCGTTCGAAAAAGTTTGTTATTCGTGCGTTCATCCCTGAATAAACAGTCCCCTAAAAGAGGTACCAAACTCATAATTCTATTTTTTGTTGTTTTTGTTTTTGGTTTATCTGCAAATATCTATCTATGTATGTATCTATATTTACATCTGTACCTATATCTGTATTTGTACCTATATCTACAGCTATATATACATTGACATCTATAGCTATATCTGACTCTATCTATCTATCTATCTATCTATCTATCTAACTATATATCTATCTATCTATCTTTCTATCTATCTATCTATCTATCTATCTGTCTGTCTGTCTGTCTGTCTCTCTATATGTATTCATATATATGTTTATCATACATATTCATACATATGTTTATATATGTATATGGATATATATATAAATATACATCATACATATTAAGGGAGTAAACCCTAACAGAAAAAACCACCACTGCCCCATGGTTATCTCCCATGGTTATATGGCTAATGGAGTAATCCCTGGCAGAAAATCACCCCTACTGCCTTCTGGGTAGTCATGCAAATGACACAGGCTAGTGGAAAGTCTGTACGAGTACTGATGGAGGCAACTGCAAACCACCATTAGATACTCTCAATAATATCATGGATAGCAAAAATACGAAAAAGGTAAACGACGTAAATAGGGTCTCCTGTGGAGCACCTTTGTCCTATAGGGTCCGTCATGCTATGAAGGTTACACCCGACCGTAAGTAAGCTACTGAGATCATATTAAGAAATATCAAAATTGCAACGTAGAATGTAAGGACATTGGTGCAAAAGGGAAAATTGGAAAATGTCAAGATGGAGATGGAAAGGCTTAACACCAGTATCTTAGGACTAGCGATAGTGAGATAAAAAGGGGCAGGCATGATAACATCAGGCAAGCATAGAATAATATATTCTGATGGAAACACACATGAAAGACGACAAGGCATCATAATGGAAATGGACAAGTCAAAATCAATCAAGGCATACTGGGCTGTGTCAGACCAAGGTTTTCTAATTAACTTAGATGGAAAGCCATTTGATATCAACACCATCCAAGTATATGCACCAACATCCGCAAGTACTCAAGAGGAAATTGAAAACCTCTATGAAGTATTATATATAGCAAGGGATCAATGGAAATCACAGGATATTACAGTAATAATGGAGATGTTAATGCTAAAGTGGGACAGGAGAGGGTGGAGGATACAGTTGGATCTTATGGCTTGGCACACAAAATATAAAGGGAGAGGAACTTGTGGAATGGGCACAGATGAATATAGTAGAAAACACCTAGTCTGAGCAGCCTAACAGAAGAAAATGATCATAGATTAGTCCAGGAGATAGTACAAATATTAAATTGATTACATCCTGATGAATAAAAGATTTGATTTAGAAATTATTTACTGATAGCAAAAACACTTCCAGGCGCATCTGCAACAGTGATATTAATCTTGTAATGGGAAGATTTAGGCTAAAACTAAAAAAAAAAGAAAACAGACCAAAAGTAACATCAAACTAAATCTTGGACTCTTAAAGACAGATGAAGTGACCTGCTGCTGGGTATAGTTTTGTTGTAATCTTTTTATAAGCATTTAACATGCGTTGTCAATACATGTTGACTGGTATCAGCTGGGGGACATGATCTATACATAGTGAAGTTATCAATCATGGGAAACATTAACAGTTATAATGTTTTATCATTTATGGTTTATGTCGTTTAACTTCCATATCCAGATAAGCTTTAGCTTGTTTACAAACTGTTTTATGTCAACAAACCAATTCATCCTTCATGAATACGTTTTACAGCAGATTTTCTATTAATGTGGTCTGGTTTTCCCTTCTATGTAAATTTGAAGCACAACATTTGTCAGTTTTTAACAAAGGTATCGAGTGGATTAGGGATCAAGCATTCACAGATGTGCAATTTTTAGATTAAATTAAAGATTTTGAACAGCTATTCGTCCCAGTGAGGTGATTAATCTTTTTATCCATACCTTGAACAACTTAAACATTTCTCAAAACGCATCATCATAATAAAGTTTTCATGGTGGAAGTTTTGAAAATATTTGGATTTGGTCCAGACATCTTTCAGTGGATCCATACTTTTTATAATAAAATGAAATCAACTATCATCGTTGTTGTTGTTCTTGTTGTTGTTGTTGAGATTGTTATTGCTGTTGTTGTTGTCGTTGTTGTTGTCTTCATTGTTCTTATGCATTACAGATTTACAAGACACAGAGTGTATTATTTGCAGATTGATTGATAGTGCGCACGCGCGCGCGCCACACACACACACACACACACACACACACACACACACATACATACATATGCACACTCAACCATTCGCACTGTGTGTGTATCTGTATGTTTGTTTGCTTTGTTTGTTTGTTTTCATGTGTGTGTTTGTGTGAGTATGTCCAACTATTCGTGTGTATGTATGTGCATCTATTTGTTTGCGTGCGGTTGTGAGTGAGTGTGAATCTGCATGTGTATGTAACCGTGTGTGTACGTGTGTGTGTGTGCGACCACACGTGTGCATAAGAGTAATTAGTACAACACTGCTGAAGATGAAAACAACAGAATAATGTGGTGTGTGTTCCCCAGTGGTTAAGGTACACACCTGGAATGAGAGAAACCCTGGTTCAAATCGCAAATGAAGCAAGTATGTTTTCCCACACCTCTCCACTGTCCACCAAATTGTAACTGGAGGTTTAAGTGTTAATCTTCCAGAGGAAATGAAAAACTAAGGTCTTGTGCACAGCATGCATTCAACGCACGTTATAGAGCCCACGGTAACAAAAAAATTGTCCCTTGGCATGTTCATGTACAACAATCAACTTTTATAGATAAAAAAATTACACACCCATACAGAAATAAAGGAAAGTAAATGATTTGAGCTGGACTGCGGTGATGCGTTCTTCACAGGTAGAGCAACCCAATTTTAACTTGGTAAATCTACTGTGCCAGACTAAATGTGTGTGTGTGTGTGTGTAGTGTGTGTGTGTGTGTGTGTGTGTGTGTGTGTGTGTGTGTGTGTGTGTGTGTGTGTAAGAGAGAGGGAGAGAGAAGAAAGAGAATGATTGAGATAGATATATTCAGGGAAAAAGACAGACAGACAGACAATGAAAGAGGAGAGGAAAAGAGAGAAAATTGAGAAGAGAGAGAGTGAGTGAGATATATATAGATAGAGAGAGATGATTGACAGAGAGACGGAGAGGGAAAGAAAGAAAGAGAGAGAGAGACAGATAGACAGACATAGATAGAGAGCCACAAAAACTATCTGCTCTACCTCCTTGTCTGTTGGTTTGCTGCGTTCAACAGTGAAGTCGACTGTCAGCTGGAGACCTACAACACGTTCAGTAATGATATTGATATGAACAAGGAGGCTCGTCACAATAATGGTACATCTGTATACAAATCTTGTAATGTTTTAGCCTTTGCACCAGTAGAAAAACATACACAGATCAGCCATAGAGTTTTACGTCAGTAGTACACAAACTGATGAAAACTTAAATAGGACAATCAAATAGTTTTTATGTCAGTAGTTCACAAAATGCATAATTCAACGTCCTAGATAAGAATAATAATAACAAAGAATGTGCAAAGATTAATTCTGTATAGGACAAGAACAATAAACGTACAAAGTACATGTACATCGATTGAAAGACAGAGAGTCGCAAGAGCAACTGCAGTGTGTGTGCGGCAAAGTTAAACGGAACTGGCAGTACAGTGTAGCACAGAAAAAATGAAGGCCAACTCCCCACCAATTTGTATTGCAAATTGACCTAGTGCTGAGCATGTGTACCGTACTTACCTCAGTGGGAGAGACAATTGACTGTCCAGGATATCATGAAAGCCTACGTATGTCACCCATGGCCTACACACCTAAATCAAGTAGTTAAAACGTTCAAGTGAATCTGTGCCAATAGTAGATTGAAACACAGAGTGAATCTGTGCCAATACTAAAGGGAAACAATCAGTTAGACATGCCTATCGTTATCTTCCATCCAATGAACGTGGCCCTAACTCGAGCAGCTTCGGCTCAGCTCATGGGTGAGGTACGTATTCAGATTGTTCTGTTACATTTTTCTGCACATGTCTACACTCACGCCTTGAATAAACTATCAACGTTTCTTGAATGAAAAAAATGTGGTGAGCTTATCTAAGTGGTATTTCCTCTTCATGATGGGTAAAGATTCACCCTACCGACTTTACTGAACAGACTAAATGTGACTGTGTGAGCCTGCACAGATTCTGGGCTGGTTTTATGCTTGATTAACTCTTTGACGACGGGCTACTTCAATCGAAGTAACAGCTGAGCTCTCACTGAGAACGGGCTACTTCGATTATAATAACAGACGGTCTAGGATATATAACTCCCTCTACTTTTGTTATGCTAATGATTTAGTAGTTCTCAGTTGCTTTCATTGTGGAGGGAACTTCCGTTGAACACTTCAGCTACGTTTTGCCGGTTTCTTTGTCTAAAATCGATGGATAAATTCACTTGCACCCAGTTCTCAGTGATTTCACTGTGGCAGCCCTAGTCCAGCAGGAGAGCTCAGCTGTGGCAAGTGCAGTCACAACAGAGTTAAGCGTTTTGATGTTGTTGAATGTCATATTTCGTGTAAATTTATTGTAACCTGTTCTCACACATACACACACACAAACACACGCACAAATACATACATATATATATATATATATATATATATATATATATATATATATATATATATATATATATATATAGGTAGAAAGAAACTCTAGGGAGAGCTAGACAACAGGTCTTCAGAGAAGTAACCCCCTTTAGACAAGTGTTTCGGCCCTGAATTCCTTACACTCTCGGGGAGCCGGGCCACATCCAGGTCATGACTCCTGGATGCCCTTCTGCTGTTGTCTATTTTTTTTTTTTTTCCCACGCCGGGGAGCGAACCTGGGCGATTCTGCGCTTCAGAACTGCGGTACGCGGTTTTACCAATGTGCTAAGGGGGCACACATCATCTGTAGGGAATTTAATCCTTATGAAGTTCACTTTTGGTTCCTCCTTGCCCACATCCAGCTTGAGCTCCTTTCTGCTGCCTCTGCCATCGCTTTATATGTATACATGCATATATGTATATACATACACATATAGAGAGAGAAAGAGAGAGAGACAAATGTAGATATCATACAAAAATATATATACATATCCCATGTATATATGTGTATGGATACATACATATTACATATATATATATATATATATAAATATATATATATATATATATATATGTATGTGTGTGTGTGTGTTGTGTGTGTGTGTGTGTGTGTGTGTGTGTGTGTGTGTTGTGTTGTGTGTGTATCTTATGTATATACATATATGTATATATATGTGTGTGTGTTTGCAGCATACATTGTAGGTCTAAATATAGTTTACTTGTTTAATGAAAGAGCACATCACAGATTCTTTATTGTTGTGTTCTGGTTTACAGATTGCAAACACATGTACAAAAAGAGAGAGATAGACAGACAGACAGACAGACAGACAGATGGAGACTGAGACAGAGACAGAGAGACAGACAGACAGACAGACAGAAAGGCAGAAAGAGAGAATGAGAAAGAGAGAAAGAGACTGACGGTAACAGAGAGAATGAGAGAATGATTTAGGAAGAGACAGAGAAAGAATGCAAGACTCAGAAAGAGAGACAAAAGGAGAAATACAAACAAAAACTGACAGAGACAGACAGATAGAGAGTCAAATAAAAGACTAAAACATTCAATCGATGCATAATAGCTGAGCATACATTTTCAGCTACAGTATCGTCTAGCAGCAGAAAGACTTGTGATATTGACAAGACACCAGTAGATGAAGCAACTGTTTCATCAACATACATCTTGTGGATTTATATACATACGTTAACTACACATTTACAAAATAGTCAATCACATGCTGCAGGTTACTAATAATATAGTTCAAGTTCGCTGAATCATATAATATCGTCAGGGATTAAGGTCACACGTTCAAACTCTGGACCTATGTATTTTTTTGTTGTTATCTCCAGTCAGCAATGATATTGCACAACTGTCAATTGGAAAAATTGAGGCCAACGAAATATGGGCAGACCAGCCACCTCCTCTATCGACAATATCACCAACAACAGCGGTCTGAAAGTCTATGTAGTAGCATAGAGAAGTTACTGGAGAGAAGAGAGGAGTATTGCTCTAAAAGGTTTTGACTTGATTACCATCGACTACGATGATGCTGATGGGTGACAGGTGATTGGTTCGCACTTCTAGTCTAGTCACAGTTTCCCTGTCTTCAGCCACTCTGCAAGTCCGTATCTTGATGTCAAATGGTCTACCCCTCCAATTTAACCAGCAAGACTCTGTCGGACACAGTCCAGTATCCCTTAACTGCTTTTGATTTGTCCCTGTCCATTACAATGCCTACTCCTCTTTCATGTGAGTTTCCACCAGAGTATATCACTGTATACTATCTAGATGTTATCATGCCTGCCCCCTTCCATCTCACTTCCCCTAGTCCAAAAATGCTAGGCTGAAGACAGGGAAGATGGAAGAGATGCTTGAGGCAACAAGAGATAGAGACAGATGGAAGTCCATAATCGCCAACGCCATGCGGCAAGGCACCTGATGATGATGATGATGAGTCACAGTTTCAGATCCATGAGAAGTTTGGAATGTAAAGTGTATTCAAGAGAGATTTATTCTGTTCAGAATAATTCCTACGCATTCTGTCCAACAAGCCATCCATTATATGGCAGATTCTTTGAGTCTTCACTAAACCTTGTGAGCTTCCAATGTCTCAAATTATTTTTTAAAATGTATTCTGTAAATGATCGTGCATTAGTTGGATGTTTATTACAAACACGCACGCGCGCGCACGCACACACACGCACAAACACACATATGCAGACATACACACATACATATTGGGGTGGGAGAGGAAGGGTTAGGACAATAATGTCGTTTGGACAGGAAAAGATTGCATTATTTTATGAATAGTTTTCGTTCGAAAAAGTTTGTGATTCGTGTGTTCATTCCTGAATAAATAGTCCCCCAAAGAAGACAACACATGCTGAGGTACCAAACTTAAAATTCTAGTTTTTTTAATTGGTTTATCTGCTAATATCTATATCTGTATCTCTATCTGTGTCTACATCCATATCTATATCTGTGTCTATATCTGTATCCACATCAATATCTATAGCTATATGTAAATCTACATCTACATCTATATCTATCTATCTATCTATCTATCTATCTATCTAAACTATCTATCTACATGTATCTATCTATCTATCTATCTATCTATCTATCTATCTTCTGTCTGTCTGTCTGTCTATTTATATACACACGTATATACACATAGATACATACATCCATATACATATAGTTATACATATGGATATATATATGTATATGTATATATTATATATATATATATATATA
This sequence comes from Monoplex corrugatus, assembly GCA_030674185.1. Lineage (NCBI taxonomy): Eukaryota > Metazoa > Mollusca > Gastropoda > Littorinimorpha > Ranellidae > Monoplex > Monoplex corrugatus. The sequence goes on from JAPXFY010000022.1 coordinate 65,870,560, forward strand.
TATATATATATATATATATATATACATATTAAGGGAGTAAACCCTAACAGAAAAAAACACCACTGCCTCATGGTTATCTGAGAAGAAAATATGGCTAAGGGAGTAATCCCTGTCAAAAAATCATTCCTACTGCCTTGTGGGTAGTCAAAGCCCACACCATGAATACGTGGCTCCTCTGGGTTCTTATATACTCCCAAGAATATCATGGATAGCCAAAATACAAAAAAGGTAAACGACGTAAATAGGGTCTCCTGTGGAGCACCTTTGTCCCGTAGGGACCGTCATGCTATGCAGGTTACACCTGACCCGTCAATAAGCTTGCGATCGAATTAAGAAATTGAAAACCTCTTTGTAGTGTTATATATGGCAAAGGATCAATGGAAATCACAGGATATTACAGTAATAATGGAGATTTTAACGCTAAAGTGGGACAGGAGAGGGTGGAGGATATAGTTGGATCTCATGGCTTGTCACACAAAATGAAAGAGAAACTTGTGGAATGGGTGTAGATGAATGAGATCATACTGAAAAAACCCACCTCGACTGAGCATCCTTACACAAGAAAATGAACATAGATGAGCCCAGGATATAGTACAAATATCAAATTGATTACATCCTGATGAATAAACGATTTAGATAGTACAAATATCAAATTGATTACATCCTGATGAATAAAAGATTTAGATAGTACAAATATCAAATTGATTACATCCTGATGAATAAAAGATTTAGATAGTACAAATATCAAATTGATTACATCCTGATGAATAAAAGATTTAGATAGTACAAATATCAAATTGATTACATCCTGATGAATAAAAGATTAGATAGTACAAATATCAAATGATTACATCCGTGAATAAAGATTTAGATAGTACAAATATCAAATTGATTACATCCTGATGAATAAAAGATTTAGAAATTCTTTACTGATAGCAAAAACACTACCAGGGGCAGACGGCAACAGTGACCTCAATCCTGTAATGAGAAGATTTAGGCTAAAACGAAAGAAAAGAAAACAGACAAAAAGTAGCATCAAAACTAAATCTTTGACTCTTAAAGACAGATGAAGTGACTCGTTGCTGGGTGTAGTTTTGCTGTAATTCTTTAAAAACATCTAACATGTGTTGTCAATTATATGTTGACTTTGGTAATAACTGGTAGACATGATCTATACATATTGAGGTTATCAATCATGTTTTGAAACATAACATAATATAATGTTTTATCATTTATGATTTGTGTTGTTTAACTTGCATATCCAGATAAGCTTTAGCTTGTTTATAAACTGCTTCATGTCAGCAAACCAATTCATCCTTCATGAATATGTTTTACTGCATATTTTCTAGTAATGCGGTTTGGTTTTCCCTTCCATGTAATTTTGAAGCACAACATTTGTCAGTTTTTAACAAAGTTATTGGGTGAATTAGGAACCAAGCATTCACAGACGTGCAATTTGAGATTAAATTAAAGATTGTAGAACATCTATTCGTCCAAGTGAGGTGATTAATCTTTTTATCCATACCTTGGATAACTTTAATTAAGTTTTCTTGGTGGAAGTTTTGAAAATATTTGGATTTGTTCCAGACATCTGTCAGTGGATCCACACTTTTTATAATAGAAGAAAATCAACTATCATTGTTATTGCTGTTGTTATTGTTGTTGTTGTTGTTGTTGTCATCGTTGTTCTTATGTACTATACATTTACAAGACATAGAGTGTATTGTTTATAGATTGACTGATAGCACACACACACACACACACACACACACACACACACACACACACACACACACACACACACACACACAATATATATATATATATATATATATATATTATATTATATATATATAAATTATGCATATGCACACTAAAACATTCACATTGTGTGTCTATCTGTATGTTTGTTTGTTTTTTCTTTCTTTCTTTCTATTGTTTGATATTTTGTTTGTTTGTTTGTTTTTGTGTGTGTGTTTGTGGGAGTGTGTGTATCTAACGGTTCGTGTGTACGTATGTGCATCTATCTGTTTGTGTGTGTCTGTGTGTGAGTGTCTATCTGCATATGTATGGAAGAGTGTGTGTACATGTGTGTGCGTGCACGCCTGCGCGTGTGCATGAGACGAATTAGTACAACACTGCTGAAGATGAAAACAACAGAATAATGTGAAGTGTGTACCCCAGTGGTTAAAGTACTCACCTTGAATGAGAGAAACTCTGGTTCATATCGCAAATGAGACAGGTATATGTTTTCCCCACCTCTCCACTACCCACCAAATTGTAACTGGAGGTTTAGGTATTAGTCTTCCAGAGGAGATGCTAAAGAAAGGTCCTGTGTGCAGCATGCGTTCAGCGCACGTTTAAGAACCCACGTAATAAAGAAATGGTCCCTTGGCATATTCACGTACAATAATCAACTTTTATAGATAAAAAAGTATACACCCATACAGCAAAAAAGGAAAGTAAATGAGTTGAGCTGGACTGCAGTGATGCGTTCTCCACAGGTAGAGCAACTCACTTTTAACATGGTGAATCCACCGTGCCAGACTTCAACATTAAAACACAACTTCAGAGAAAGATCACAACCTGTGAAATAAGATGTTTCAGAAAAGCAGGGGGCAAGATCAAAAGAAATATCATTAGTAACGAAATGACTGGACAGATACTTGGATTGTCACCTGTCAACACTACATTACACAATAACAGATCAATTGGAATTGCCATCTGAACAGGTCGTCAATCCATCCACCAAACATTCAAGCTTTACACAACACCAGGTGCTCAGGTTGTAGACAGAGAGGAAGTCCATTGGGAAGGTGGATAGATGGATGACAGACACTCTTCTCTCTCTATATACCATGACTCTCCCACAACATTCCTGTTTAGCTGCAAAGCAGCAGCTTCATCTCCCAGAGATGCCTACTTGTACAGACAGAAAAACTAAAGTAACCCCATTGTACGAAAAGAAGAACAAGAACATGAAAAAGGAGGAGGAGGAACAGAAAAAAGAAGAACAAGAACAAGAAAGAAAAAAGAAAGAAAGAAAAGAAAAAGAAGAAGAAAAAAAGAAGGACAAATAGAAAGAAAGAAGGAAAAGAAAGAAAGAAAGAAAGAAAGAAAGAAAGAAAAAGTCAGTTAATGACAAAGCAATGCCATTACAATAATATGTACATGCAATATTTTGGGAACACTGTGTTTGACCTTGTGGGCCTATATTTTTTGTGAATGTGCATGCACCTGAAGATGGACGTATCAGTCTGTGAGTTTTCCGCTTTATCTGGGTCAGTGGAACACTTCGTGTCCATGACGAGTGATCTTGTGCAGTGTTGACACACAATGGGTCACGTAAAGCAAATTGAATCGCATGTGCCCTCTTTCTTTTAACGTTCCCCCCAAACCTGTTTGTCTGTCTATCTGTCTGTCTTTCTCCCTCCCTCACTCTATTAAGCATGTGCTGGTAACCTGTTTGTTTTACCATGATATGTGTTAAGTAATATTTGTATGTGTAATCTTGTAAGTGAAATAGCCTAATCGTAAGCATACCGTTGCCATGTATGACAGATTTAATGTTTTTCATGCGCACGTCTGCACACACTGATACACACACATAACACACCACACACACACACACACACACACACACACACACACACACACACACACACACACACACACACACACACACACACACACACACACACATTAACACTCACACACACATATTAACACACACATTAAATTTTACTTTTATGGATTCACAATCAAATATTTTATTTCATTTTTTGGTCTGCTTTGTTTAATTAAATCATTTTGCAGTGTGAAAGTTTAGGTATTTTTCCCCAACATTTGCATCCCGTCGAAATACCAACATTGGCTTCGATATACCCAGATCAACCTGGTTAAGATCAATTGTCGTGAACATAAACGTCTTAATGTCTGGTTAACATAAAAACTGTATTGACATATCAGAAACATGCATAATTCAACGTGGAAATAATTGAAAACAAACATATCATGAATGACAATCAAAGAAACATGTTTACACTTGTTAAAATGTAAAAATCAAAGTAGAAAATGCAAAATGATTAAAGTCTTGACACAACGTCTCTGAGC
>JAPXFY010000022.1:65877172-65884672 GCA_030674185.1 Monoplex corrugatus
CGCGCGTGTGTGCAATTTGCGTGTGTTTGTGTTTTGTGTGTGTGCGCATGTGTGGGTATGTGTATGCGTGTGTATATGTGTGTATGTGTGTGTGCGTGCTCACCTTTGTGTGTGTGTGCGTGTGTGTGCGTGCTCACCTTTGTGTATGTGTGTGTGTGTGTGTGTGTGTGTGTGTGTGTGTGTGTGTGTGTGTGTGTGTGTGTGTGTGTGTTAGTGTTGTGTCTGTATCTGTGTCTGTGTCTGCGTCTGCGTCTGTGTCTGTGTCTGTGTCTGTGTTTGTGTCTGTGTCTGTGTCTGTGTCTGTGTCTGTGTAAGAACGTAGCCATAGGTAGCGTGGATAAGTGATTGTGTACACTGGTAAGTTCTTGAATTAGGAAGAGGGAAGGGGGAAAGGTTGGAACAATTATAACCCATTAAACACGAAGCTAACACCATCAGAATAATTGGAGCATCACACCATAACAGATTTTCTGTCACAGGCCGAAATTGAACTCCAGACATCAGATTTTCTTTTTAGGATCATTGCACTCAGGTAGGTTACCTTTGTGCTCCCTTTTTTTTTTTTTTTTTTTTTTTTTTTTTGGGGGGGGGGGGGTCCCATTCTCTATGCCACCTTAAAGGCCACAGAAGCTGGAACAATTTTTTTTACAATGTGATGATGATCATGATCATGCTATGGAGTTCCATCTACGATTGAGACTGCGTGACAGGGCTGTACTCTACATAATGTTTACCTGGCTGAACCTGTCTCTCAGTGACACAAAGGCTACTTACTGCGTAGCTTTCATCGGCGATCCGGCCGACTTCTTCAGCGCAACTGCTGGGTTGAGAACCGGCTTCAGTGCACACCGCCGTGAGCGAACTCACGACAGTGCGACTGAATAAGTGAGGAGTACACCGATGGCAGGTTGTGTCGGCCCCGGTCACGGTTGAGGGTGGGGTTCCTTGCGGCGATGTAAACTGCCTCCTTTACTCCCCTCTGGAACCATCTTGCTTCTTTGTCGAGAACTTGCACACTGTCCTTTTCAAAGTGGTGTTGGGTGTGGGTCAGATGTTTTCCCACTGGAGAGGACTCACGTTTGTGTTCTTTTAATCTTTTGTGCAAGTTGCGCTCAGTTTCGCCAATATAACTATGGTCACAGTCCTGACAGTCTATCTTGTATATCACCCCTGATGTGTCCAATTTTGTCTGTTTTGTCTTTGGGATGGACTAACTGGCTTCTGATGGTGTTGGTGGGCTTGGCGTGGACACTGACTCCCAACTTCCTGATCTTCCTGCTGAGAGCCTCAGTGACGCCGCTGACGTATGACATGGAAACGTGCCCTCTCGAAGGGGTTGGCCGTTCAGTGGAGGGGTGGGGTATGGTTTTCTTGCCCCCCGGAATATCCCAGGCCCATTTCTGGTATCTGGTATCCTGACACACTGAGTACTTTTTTGATGTACTGCACGTCTTCTTCTCTAGCGGTGTCGATAGAGCAGATGGTCTTCGCTCAGTGGGTGAGGGTGCGGATTACTCCAAGCTTGTGTTCCAGTGGCTGGTGACTGTCAAATTGGAAATACTGGTCCGTGTGGGTCGGCTTTCTATAGACGGAGAAGGCGAGGCCTGTCTCCATCCGTACTCTACGTTTACTATCATAACATATTCTGGCGTCAGCGCGGTGCTGGTCAGAAGATTTGAGCAACACCCTCAATGACGCATCCGTGAAGTGGATGAGACTCGACTATGTGGTCCCAGTCTTCCCGATGAGCCACAGCACTTCCAACTCTGGGTAGGAGCCGGTTAGAACCGAAAAATCCCACAATGATTTTTGAAGGGACTAATGGGGATTCAAACCCACAACCTTCCAGTCAATAGTCCCGTTGCGCTGATCACTACACCACAGCGACTGGTCCACACATCAGATCTTGAGTCCATAGCTCTGTCGACAGAACAAACCAACCGATGGCACAAGCAGTACTTATTAAAATACAAAAACCACAGACTTTAATGTTCTGGAGTTTGAACAGGGATTTCCAAAACAAATGTGACTGCCCGTGGTCAAGCAAATAGGAACAAAAAAACAACAAAAAAAGCAAACACACACACACACACACACACACACACACACACACACACACACACACACACACACACACACACACACACACACACACACACACACACACACACACACACACACACACACACACACGAAAAAAGATAAGAACACGTGTTTAATACAACAAGACAGGACAGACGCACATTTTCGGCCAACTGGCCTTTGTTAAGCGTAAGATCACAAACAAACAGACACCAGATATAACAATTAGGAGAGAAAGACGGAAACTTCCCTGTTGCTCTGTCCAGTGTGAGAAAAGGGATAAACAGGGATTCATTGCGCTCTGGAAATCCCCATATGTGCTGTAACCAAACCTGTCCGCAGTTAGCTGGCAGACTGCTTGAATATGCATATAAAAAAACTGTATGCGCTGAAATTGTGATGGTGATGGTGGGTGGTGGTTAGCTTTGAAACAGTGATACCATTAGAACGATTAGAGCATTTAAGATGGGCAGCTAACTCTCTCTCTCTCTCTTTTTTCTCTTACTCTCTGTCTGTCTCTCTCTGTCTGTCTGTATATCTCTGTATGTCTCTCTGTCTCTATAAGTCTGTCTGTCTTTCTGCATCTCTGCCTCTCCCTCCCTTCCTCCCTCTCTCTCTCTCTTTCTCTGTGTCTTTTGTCTCTCTCTTACTGAAAATAAGATGATATGTGAAAAATATGAATGTGGAAGTGTGGTTTCGACACTTTCAAATAATTCTGATGGAAGATTAGAATCCTGATAATATGTTAACTGACAGAGAAGAAGGAGCAGAAGAGGAAGAAGAAGAAGAGAGGAGGGAGAGAAAAAGAACAAGGAGGAGGAGAAGAAGACGAAAAAGAAGAAGAAGACGACGAGGAGGAGGAGGAGAAGAAGAAGCAGAAGAAGAAGAAGAAGAGGAAGAGAACAGGATGTCTTAGTAGGCCTGCGCTTTATAGGTAGCGGAAAGCATGTGGAATTTCCCGATCGTTATAACCCATCTACAGAAGGCGACAAGATTTGACAAGGGAAACAATCCCTTAGAAGGTTAGAGCTTTCACTGTAAAGCTGTAGTTGTCTCCCGTCCTGAATGGTATCGTATCTGACTTTGGCGAATAGAGTGAAAGGGGGATTCGTCGGTCGCACTCAGATAGTTCCATATTCGCTCCACCTGACCTGCCATCCGTAAACCGACAGACTCCATGGGCCTGCGTAAATCCGTCAACGCTGACAAGGTCTTGAAACTGAAGTTTGAAGTTTGGAGAGTGTTCAAGATGGATTCAACGCACTTGGACAATTCCATATGTTTGATCAATCAGCACATTCCAGTCAGACTCTAGTCTGCCAAGACATATGCACTGCAAGTCTTGAATGGAGGAGAGGCCCTATAAAAAAAAAATTGGCACCATCAGAATAATGAACGCATGCAGATGGGCAGCCAACAAACTTGTGTTTGATGTTGGGGGATCGGCCAGAACTGTAGATACCACGGCTCTTGTGTTACAAATCTGTTGTGAACTAGAAAGCGTGCTGAACTCAGAACAGTCAAACAGGGGTGCACCACATGTACTATTATGTGTCTGAGTCATTCTTTGAGTGTGAGACAGAGTGAACATGGACCCATTCACCTCACCTCAACTGTCGTCGTCACGGGTTCAGTGTTGGTTTCCGGACTCTGTGACACAGCTACTCTCCTACAAGTGGCTCTGTCTTTACATACTGTTGTGGACACCCACACCCACACATGCATGCACTCACTCACACACACACAACACACAGACACAGACACAGACACAGACACACACAGACACACACACACACCACACACAACACACACACACACACACACCACAACCCACACACACACAACACACACACACCACACACACACACACACACACACACACACACACACACACAGACGGGCCTTTCTGTCTTTTTTCGCTTTCCTTCCTTATTTCATTTGTTTTATTTCCTTTTGTTCAAGCCTCATCCACACACACACACACACACCAACACACACACACACACACATAAAATAACTAAATAAACATAATATATATATATATATATATAATATATATATATATATATATATATATATGTGCGTATGTATACACACACACACACACACACACACACACACACACACACACACACACACACACACACACAACACAACATTTCTTCTTTAAACTTTTTTTTTCCACCATGGCTAACTGCTCTGTACACTGTCTTCGCACAGCCAAAGCACAGCTTCAAGCTGCTCTTAAAAGGAGATTGTTTCATATCGACCAGAAAGAAGTGTCTGTCTGTAATCAAAATATGATATATCGATAGCGACCAGTCATCAAGGTGTAGTGGTTAGCATAACACACTGCCGCCACAACATATCTGGGTTCGAATCTCATTGGCCTTGTCAAAATCATTATGGGATTTTTCAACTCCAATTGGCCCATACCCAGACTTGAGTGTATTATGGTTTCTTTGGGAAGACGAAGACCGCACAGCTGACTCATTCATTTCACTGATGCGTTGCTGAGGGTGTTGCTCAAAACCTCCTCACCAATACCGCGGATGTCTGCATCTCTCAGGCCTGGCTGATGCCATGATACGTTTTGAAAACAAGCGCTGACTACAGCAGTCTCAGACCTAGATGGAACTCCATAGCGTTGTTTTTATCATCCCCTTCAATTTCAGTTTTAGTTTCAGTTTCTCAAGTTGAAGTCTCCACACTCTGAACGAATCCCATATGCACTAACGTTACAAGTGCCATGTGTATGGTGACCGTGGCACATGCTTTAATCCTGCACATAAAACCCATGAGCTGGCCAGGTCGTGAGGCCCTATCTAGACTATGTTTTACCAAGTCTATATTTTATACTGGTATTTTATCAGCCTACCACTGGAATAATCTTGGTTACATGTAAATGACATGTGTATGTGTGTATCTTACCTTCATAAAAGGAACATAATTTTTATACATAAAGTAAACAAATAAATAATTAAAGGTCTGAATCACAACACGTAGTTATTCTGTATGAACTCGTCTCACATGACAGCCCCCCCCCCCCCCCAGTCAACGCCCAAATGCTCAGCTATCTCTCAACTAGGTGACGACAATACTTTCTTAATCATAGACATGCACGTAGGTGAGTAAGTAAGTAAGAAAGTAAGTAAGTAAGTAAGAAAGTAAGTAAGTAAGTAAGTAACTAAGTACGTAAGTAAGTTAGTAAGTAAGCAAGCAAGTAAGGAAGCAAGCAAGTAAGCAAACAAGCAAGCATGTAATTGAATGAATAAGAAAGTGAATAAAAAGTACGTATGTACGTGAATAAATAAATACAAAATAAAGGAGTATGTAGATAAATAAACAGGTAAGAGATGAAAATAACAAATAACAGTTAATACATTCATATATCCACATGCCTGCACACAGACATATACACATCCATTCATACATACATACCCATATCAACACAGCATGATGGGCAACAACAACAGCTACAACAACAGCCAGGAGGCACACGGGTCCGACTCATCCTACTGTCATCATCACCATAGCATTGTGAAAATGTGTCCCCAGTTCTGTGTCCATTAACCCTTTAACTCTCGCACCCTGTCCACCAGCATCCTGTGTTGTCAATCATGTTAGCAAAGCAAAAATTCTTAACCAAGCTGATGGACATGGTGACGGGGTCAAAGGGTAAGTTTTTTGCAATTGGTGGATAGGGTGTAGGATTCAAAGGGTTACTGTGGCATATAAAATGAAATAACAAATAGTGTGAGCACAAACTTTCAGTTTCAGTTTGAATTTCTCAAGATGACATCTCCGCGCTCGGAATGAATTCCATATGCATTAACGTCACAGGTGCCATGTGATGGAGAAGATCCAGAATGATCATGACACAAGCCTTATACCTGACATTAACCCACGAGCTGGTCAGGTCCTGAGGTCCTACCTAGATAGTTCCATAACCTTGTGGTTGTAGGGGAGTGAAGTGGCAGAGACATCAACTTTTTCACGGGGCCAGCACCACGAGGGCGGCGTCCATTTCATCTCCCTCGATTCAAATTCATATTTATATTCACATTTTTGTAACAAGACTTCAGAAAAGCAAGAAAACTAATTAGTCTTCAAGGGGTGGGACCTGGGAAATCAACCTATCTCTCCAATGTTGTATACCAAGGCAGCCGGGCAATGCCCTGCTCTTCAGGATTTCCAACTGCCGTGGGATCTTTAGCGTGCGCAGCCAGGAGGTACACGGGTCCGAATCATTTTTCGTTCCCTTCCGCAGGACTAGATGTTCAGTGTGAGCACAAATTAAACTGCAAGTGGGTAATGTAGTGTATAACATGAAGGAATAAATGGTGTGGACACAAATCAAACTGGGAAAGTAAGTGCGATGATTACATTAGAAATATCTTTGTGAGATGTTGTTCGCAGTTTCTGGATGGCTCTTTCTTTGAGACGACAGTGCAGACTGTCCATAAACCGTGGACACATACGTTTGTCAGTTATGGCGCCAAGATCAAGGTGACACGCGTGGTTTAAAAAAAAAGTCAAAATTTAGCTCCTTTTGAAGGTGTTTAAACAGCACTGTCTCAGGAATGGCTGATGGTATAATAATTCTGTTTTTAACTGTTATAATGTTGTTGTTGATTGTTATAATGTTGTTTTTGACTGTTGTATCAGTCTACCTTTGTCCTCGCTTCACGTCAAATTATATTTCGTTCGACGTTTCAGTGACTTTGGGAAACGTAGGCACTATGAATTTTCTGTATTGATGTTTGTCTAAAAGGGAGATCATCAAAATGGCTCGATCACCTCTTTCTTTTCCTTCATTTTTCCTTTTTTTTTCTTTATTTTAGTTTTGGTGTTGAATTATGTAGCAGTGACCTGTCTGAAACTAGAATTGAGGAAGAAAGGTAAATGTATTTGTAATACTTCCTTGACGCTGCACAGTGCTATAAGGATCATACTGTTCTTTAGCAAAGTGTCTTGACAGTTTTCGTGGTAGGTTGACGAGTCCAGATGACGACGATTTGACAAAGGATGTACTTTTGAACAGTGTTTTTATTAAGAAGGGAATAGATACCGAACACCATGCGAACAGTTTATTGTTTCTTGCTGATCCTCAGTACTTTTCAGATTCATCACTGCCAAAGAAGCTGTGAGTATTTTCATGATTATTGACATCAGATGTATACGAATATTTTCATAATTGTGACCTCCCACCACGAAATCAGTCTTAACTAGCATTTTGGGTATTTTGAGATATACATATCACTCGAAAGTGTACATTCTGCTGATTATTTTGGTACTTGATTAAAGCTTGTACTAAAAAAAAAATGTAGAAGTTATGTATGTTTAAAGTCATTAAGTTGTATGACGGCCATTTTGAGAAAACGGCTTCTAAAGTTTATGTGTGCTGTCCTACACATT
>JAPXFY010000022.1:65894672-65897172 GCA_030674185.1 Monoplex corrugatus
GCAAATGAGTAACAAATCAACACGCGCATACAGAAATAATGAGTGATCCCCACGGCATGAAGGGAGGTGGTATCCCTGTGGCGTGAAGCGAGGTGGTACGTTGTGTACCGTACTTGTTATAATCCCCAAAGAGGCGGAGCTTAGCTTCTGACGGTGCCTGGAATGCAGTGTATGTCTCCCGATAAAAAAGGGAATACTCACTTTATATTGGAAGTCTTGACTCAGCTTTTATTCTACAAACGTTTAGATAATTATTCCTGTTTTGTCATGTTTACATCACCTTTGATGTAGAAAAAGATTTGCCACTAAATTCTAAATTAATTGCTTATCAATCTGATGTGATTTGCGTAGTAAAACGTTTTGTTCCCATTAGTGACAGTGGTTTTAGTTAACGACACAACACCTCCTCCCCCCCCCTCCCTGTACACGTATGGTTTGTACCCTTAAGTTGTTTATGTCATTGTAAGTGAATGTTTGAATGAATACTGACAGAGTGCTGCGAGTTTTGATTTATGCATCAAGATCTATTGCCCCACGAATGATATTATCATTATTTCGGTTTCCAACACACACTCCAATGCCAGCTTAACTGAGGTTGCCACGTGAGCAGAGTACAGAAGGTCACAGAGACTCTGTGATAATTGTTCACAACACTGTGATGTTGAGAATGGGGATGATGATACTGTGGAGTTCCATGGATCTTGGACTGAGACTGCGTGACGGAGCTATACTCTACGCTTCCTTCTACAACATATCCTGATGTCAGTCAGACCCGAGAGATGTAAACACCTACTGTGTTGGTCAAGAAATTTGAGCAGCACTCTCATTGACGTATTTGTAAACTGAATGAGACTCGACTGTGTGGTTCCAATCTTCTCAACTAGCCTATAGGGCACTCAGCTCTGGGTAGGAGCGTGTTGGAACTGATAAATCCCTTTGGGTGTTCAAACACATGATCTTCCTATCAATCTGGTGTGCCGAACACATCAACCCATTGACAGGTGTCATTCATTCGTTTGTGACCTCCCACCACGAAATCAGTCTTAACTCGCACTCAATGGAACAGCACTAGGAGCTGAAAAGGTGACTGAGGATCTATCTGGGGTGTTTTGACTATTTCTCAAATTTGATTTCTGTAGACTATAATCTATCCCCCACAGAACTTATTTTCTTGAAAAAATGTTATTAATCAATTTAAAATGGTATTTTAATGCACTGATCGCAGCAGAAAGAACGCAATTTCCAACCAAAGTACCTATTTTTGTCTCTTATCATAAACCGTAACCTGTGCAGTACCCGCACATGTAATATACTGACGGAAAGCTCTTTGGAGCACCTTTCAGATAATTACAGCGAACATTAGAAACAAACTAGGTCAAAGCCACCAAATAAAGAAATTTAAGGAAAATGTCTAGTAGAGCACACAAAAACTTTAGAGGCCGTTTTCTCGAAATGGCCGTCATACAACTTAATGACTTTAAACATACATAACTTCTACATTTTTTTGAGTACAAACTTTATTCAAGTACCAAAATAATCAGCAGAATGTACTCTTTCCATTGATATGTATATCTCAAAATGCTCAAAATGGTAGTTAAGACTGATTTCGTGGTGGGAGGTCACATTTGTTCATTATATTCGCAAATGATTTACCATACACTATTCAGACTCTCTGTCCCTTTGTGTGAACACGTAGCCACAGTACAATGTCACACATGTTTCTTTGTCTCCTTGTATGCTTGTTTACGTGTTAAAAAGTTTTGTAGGCCAACAAGATTGTGTCGCCGTGTGTATATTTACCTGCTCAAAAGTGCACGCTGTTCATGGATCTCAGATTATCGTCTGATTCTAAATTCTACCAACCATGGAGCTTGGGCTTGCTGAAGACAGATTCATCGCAACCGAACAATTCCATATGCACTCCACGCAAATCTACGAGCAATTCTCTGGCAGCCCCCTTGATACTAGACAAAACCCTACGCACCAGCAGAATCTTGAAATGGGAAGTAAGGGGATGTGAAGGGGACTACCACACGCTAAGCTGACACCGCCAGAAAGACTGAAGCATTATCAAGATGGGCTGTGCACATGGGCAGTTTTTGCGTGTTGCTTACAGACCACAACAAAAGTGGAAGAGGAGGCAAAGTGCCTACCCAACCAGGAACTGAGCCTGATGCTCCTTTTATTCTGAGAAGGACACACACATACACACACTCACACAAACACACAAACATGCACACACACAGTGCATGCCCACGTATATATTGCGCAAACATACAGGTGCAAACACACATACACCCGCGCGCACACACACACACACTATTACACAAAACTACACACACATAAACACAGTATATATACATATTTAGATAGATAGATAGATAGATAGATAGATAGATAGATGTAGATTAGATAGATAGATAGATAGATAGATAAATAGATAGATATGTGTATTTGGAAATACATAGATACATAATAATATATATATATATATATATAT
>JAPXFY010000022.1:65902172-65904672 GCA_030674185.1 Monoplex corrugatus
TGACTGGTTGATAGGTTATGCTGATTGACTGGTTGATAGGCTATGCTGATTGACTGGTTGATAGGTTATGCTGATTGACTGGTTGATAGGTTATGCTGATTGACTGGTTGATAGGTTATGCTGATTGACTGGTTGATAGGCTATGCTGATTGACTGGCATTATATGTCAGGTGTCAAACTGCTTTATGCGTTGGTGTGTAATGTATTGGTATTTTATGTACTGGTTGATAGGTTAGGACTATCGATGTCTGATATCAACCGGAATAGCTCAATTGGGAGAGCGCAAGACTGAAGATCTAAAGGAACCAGGTTCAATCCCGGGCCCTGCACGGAACATGGTCCAGTGGTTGACACTTTGTTTTGCCGCCCTCTGGTGCTGGCCCTGGGAAAAGTTTATGTCTCTGCCACCTCACTCCCCTAAGACTTCAGGCTTATGGAACTATCCATGTAGGACCTCAGGAACTGGCCAATTCTTGGGTTCATGTGTAGGCTGAAGGCTAGTGCCGTGATCATTCTGGATTTTCTCTATCACATGGCACCTGTGACGTTAGTGCATATGAAATTCATTCTGAGAGTGGAGTTGTCATCTTGTGAGAAACTGAAAGTGAACTGTTTGAACTGGTCCCTTCAGGCTTGGCCAGTTTTTCGCGATAGACAACTCATATCTCACAAGTTGTGAATTTTCACTCTGATGGGAAGATTGTCTAGCACAATGACTCACATGGCAACAGTAGTATCGGTTTAGATGGAATATATTTTGATCGTGGATTTACTCTGTGTGTGTGTGTGTGTGTGTGTGTGTGTGTGTGTCGTGCGTGCGTGCGTGCGTGTGTGTGTGTGTGTGTGGGGTGTGTGTGTGTGTGTGTGTGTGTGTTTGTGTTTGTGTTTGTGTGTGTTGTGTTGTGTGTGTGTGTGTGTGTTAATTTTCTTTCTCTCTCTCTCTCTCTCTCTCTTTCTCTCTCTCTTGCTTCTCTCTCTCTCTCTCTCTCTCCTCTCTCTCTCTCTCCTCTCTCTCTCTCTGTATGCATGTGTGTGTGTCATTGAGTGTGTGTGTGTGTGCCTGTGTGTTCGTGTGTTTCCGAGTGTGTATGTATGTGTGTGCATATGTGAGTGTGCGTGTGTGTGTGTTGTGTGCGCTCGTTTATGTGAATTTCTTTTTGAATCTATTCGTGCATGTGAATGTGTCTGAGCAGAGCGCCGGTGGCGCAAATCCAAACTCACTATCCATAGGCAACTTTTCCAAACCTCTAAAACAAAAGTATCCACCCTCATTGCATCTGCAAAAACAAGCTTTTTCCAAACCAAAATCCTGAATGCCCCTTCTTCAAAAGAACTCTTTACAACCATAAATCATCTCCTTGGCACACGAAAAGATTTACCTCTCCCAACAAAACACACTAATGAAGAACTCCCATCCGTATTCTGCAAGTACTTCACCACCCAAATACAAACTCTTCGTGACAAGCTTTACATGACACCCTGTCAACCATGCCCACCTGACCCTTCCTTCTCTGGCACACCTCTTACTACTTTTACCCCAGTATCACAAGAACAAACTCTCAACACATTCAGATCCATGTCGTTCAAAACCTGCGAAATGGATCCTCTTCCAGGTTCACTCTACTCCGACTGTCTCCCTACTCTCCTCCCATTCATCACTGGCATCATCATCACTTTTCTTCAAACTGGAACAGTCCCAGATTCTTTCAAGTCTGCTATCGTTCACCCTCTCCTCAAGAAATACAATTTTGACCCTAATGAACTGGAAAAAGCTACTCTGTCTTTCTTGTCAAAACTCCTTGAAAAAGTTGTCCTCAACCAGCTGAACTCTCACCTGTCTGCTAACAATCTCCTCAATCCTTCCAGTCAGCCTACCGCCAGTGCCACAGCACTGAAACTGCCCTATTGCACATTCTCAACAATCTCCTCTTTGCAACTGATACTGGCAAAGTCTCTCTCCTCACACTCCTTGATCTGTCTGCAGCCTTTGATACCACTGATCATAGTATTCTCCTTTCTAGACTCCATCATACTTTTGGCATCTCTGACACTGCTCTCTTTTGGTTCACTTCAAATATAACAAACAGAAAACAAACTGTTCTCATAATGGCACTTACTCTCAACCTGCATACCTGACCTGTGGTGTTCCACAAGGATCTGTCCTTGGCCCTGTTCTTTTCACTCTTTACACCCCCCCCCCCTTTCCACCATCATCACCTCCCACTCCATAAAACACCACTTCTATGCTGATGACACCTAACTTCAAGACCGTGACTCACCTGACAATGTACAGCGCCTCTTGACTCGCACCACTGACTGTTACTCGGACATTAAGAACTGGATGACATACAATAAACTTCAGCTTAACGACGACAAGACAGAAGCTATCCCCATTGACACCCATCAGAAACTTTCTCAGCTGCCTCCTCTTTATCTCCTATTATGTAACACATCAATCCCAATTTCTGATTCAGCTAAAAACCTTGATGTCTGCCTTGAC
>JAPXFY010000022.1:65909672-65954672 GCA_030674185.1 Monoplex corrugatus
ACCACTGAGAATGGACTTGAGAAACCTTTCCAATGAAGTGATCCTACAGAACTATAGGGTCTTCTCTGATGCGTGGTGCCATGGATGCTTGACACCAATGACTAAAAGGGATTTTCTGGCACCGGGTCTTCACCTGAATAAACATAAGCTTGGTTGGGAAGCAGGGAGGCCATGATGGAAGTAGGGAGGGGGGCTAGGCATAGGAATGTTGTCACTGTAACAGCATCAGAGATGTTCGAAAACAAACACACACACACAACACACACACACACACACACACACACACACACACACCACACACACACACACACAACACAACACACACACACACACACACACATACACACACAGACACACTCACTCACACATATGTATATATGTATATATCTGTGTATGTATATACATATATATATATATATATATATATATATATATACATGCATATATATATATATATATATATATATATATATATATATATATATATATATATATATATATATATATATACAGTGTTTGTGTGCGTGTGTGTGATTGGTGTGATGTGGCTGTAAGTGTATGTGTGTATATGACAGAGAAAGAGAAAGTGTATATTGTATTTGCATATATCTGTGTGTTTGTTTATAGTTCAAATGAAATTGGTGTCTGATTTCAGAAATAATTGACCACAGTTTAATATTGGTCCTCTTTGCACATTGTTTTGAAAAGTGACATAAGTAATAATGCAGCTTCACTTTTATTCTTAATAAATTTTGATTTCATTTTCTTTGCAAATGATGAACTGATTACAAAACGTGCGTTACACAATCGTCTTTAGCATGATAATACTTTTAAAACTGTATTTGGTTAAAACACGATTCTTAACGTACATTCCAACCACTTTCAGTGTCATAATACCTTCAAAGAATATTTGATGTGCCAACAAAAAGAAACTTCGAACAAACCAGAAACAAATAATAAAAAATTAAAAAGCACATGGTTAAATGTCTAATTCTTCTGGAATGAAACTCAGTCACAGATGATGTCTGATGAGTTCCAGTACACTCACCACAGTTTTCAGGACCTCCAGCACCACCATCATTACCACCACTACCACCACACCCACCACTCCTATGAGCAACATTGATCTTAACCAGACCCGCTTCCACACGAGCCATAAGCGAACGCAGAATCCTTTCTTCCTGCTGACGACGCAATCGTTCCAGAAAGATGTTGAGGGTGTAGAGGCAAGGATTGATGGAAGAATTGATGGGAATAACAAAAATGACAATAACAGTGTTGACATAACCAGGGAGTTGAGCGCCATTAGCAGCCAACATGGCAAGGAAACCAACTGGGAACCAGCAGAGAAAGTCTGACACAGCCACTGTGATAAGTCGTCGAGCCAGTGCTATGTCTCTTGTGGTTTTGACCACAGAGTGACCGTCTTGCTGCTTCATTTTGTTTTTCTGTACTGACCAGTAAATCAGTACTTGTCCCAATGCAATGATCAGAAACAATACGAAATTCAACACGATCAGTACCTGAAAAGCATAGTCCTGTCCTGCAGATTTGTTCCGAGTTATTGGCAGAGGGATGCAGACACCATTCTGGGAGTAGAAATCCCAGTGGGATGTCATAGGCAGTAAAGGGACAACAGCTAAAACCAGACCAATCATCCAGACGAGACCAGACGCTAACAAGGCACTCGTTTCCTAAACCGGATGTGACTAAACGTGAAACACAGAACGAGCAGCCGATCTAAAGTGATGAGACAAATGATTAAAGCCGACACTTCGCACGACATCAAACACAAAATTCCCGCCATTGTACAAGCAGCACTCTTCTGCCAAACATAATCGTACCACAGATAATTCCCCATGTACACTCGATCCGCCACCACAATCACAGCCAGATACACACCCATCAGAAAGTCTGACATGCACAGATTTGCCACAAAGACATCAAAACCAGTCCTGGATTTCTTTTGTGAAGCAACAGCACGAAACAGGAAGCTGGCAAGGTTGCCAGGATGGCAAAAGTGGCAAAGACAGACAGACATACCCGGTAGAGGTTGGATCCCAGCAGAGCTTCACAGGAGGAGATTTCATTAGTGGGAGCTGTGCAGTGAGCACGGTTGAAGTGAGCGGGCAATGTGGCAGGACAGCAAAGTTTGTAGTTAGTGGCTCTGATGGTTGACAGCTGGTCCAGTCCTGGAACAGTCCAGTGTGCTGATATTAGAAAAGAAAAGAATAAACTGATACTAAAGAGATCCAAAAACAAGTGCAACTGCTCGCGCCCAAGCAAACAGGAACCAGAAGAACAAGTAAGCCAAAGTGAACGCGTATTCAATACAACAAGACAAGACAAGCGTAAATTTCGGCCACCGGCCTTTGTCAAGCGCGAATGCACAGTCACAACAGACCACATATTTGGTCCTTTTTTATCCACTGGACGAGGCGGCAGGGAAGTTTTTAGTCCTCTTCTTATTATCTGTTGTTTGTGTAGTTTGTGGTCTGTTTGTGACCGTGCATTCGCGCTTGACAAAGGCAGGTTGGCCGAAAATTTGCGCTTGTCTTGGCTTTTCTATTGAGTACTGCGTTCACTTGGTTTACTTTTCTTCTGGTTCCTGATACTAAGATGGTCAAACCATGTAAATAGAATACCACATGTAATGCAATTTATAATCTGATTCTAAATTAGAGAGATAATGAAGGTGTTTTATGTCATCAAGATGGTATTTTTTTGGATTGTGCTCTTTTTCTGTGGTAATCTACCCAAAATATAAAGTGTGCATTATTTATTATAGATTGGAGCTCTAAGGTGTTTCAAACTGTGATCCCCATTCAAGTTTTTTTCCTTTCATTTTGATTTTTTTCCTTATGTCACTGATGTGAATGATGAATGAAAGACATGGACAATTTCATTTCGCCAGTCAGACAGCAAATGTAATAATGGTATATGGTAAATTTGTTATTGTCCTGCTTCTGATGTTGGATGATGTACTCAACTTGTCAGGTTCAAAAATCAAAAGGGTTCAGTAAATTATAATGTGTAATGTATTTTATGCTTTTGTGTTAAGGACAGAAGACGCCTTCAGATGTTGAAGTAGCAATTATAGGTACTTTAGGCCAATTTATATACGTTTCAGTGTGATTAGTTATGCTTGTATACTTTAATATTTAGGTTTGATCTTTCAAAATCCCCATTGATAAATTGGATGGATTGGTCAACACCAGGGCTATATTCTTAGATTGTGTGTGCTAATGCACTTATATGTGTCCCTAATGTTCCTTTCTCAGTATTCCTTTCAGTTTCAATGAGGTGTTGATATGGTTATAGCCCTGATATGGTTTTACCGTAGTTGGATAAGTTTTAAACAAATGACTATAATGAAAAACTGTAGTTTAGTACCAAACATACATTGCAGCATTGCAGCAATTATCAAGTGAGTGATAGGAAACATGGCTGACCACAAAACTCCATGGCACCCAAGAGGAACAGGAAAAACATGACAGCCACTGTCATTATCACACAAAGACAGATAATGCAGACACAAACTCAGGCTATAGTCTTTTTTGTTAAAAGTATACAATCCACATTTTTCTGAAAGGAAATTTGAATGAGCTTTCTATCATACTCTGTCTCTAAGTGTGCCCCTTTTTTCTTGTTCTGCCACTCTCCCGTTAGTGTGTGTGTGTGTGTGTGTGTGTGTTGTGTGTGTGTGTGTGTGTGTGTGTGTGTGTGTGTGTGTGTGTGTGTGTGTGTGTGTGTGTGTGTGTGTGTTGTGTTTGTGTTTGTGTGTTTTTAGTTCCATCACGTCTATTTATGTCTGATAGTTGTCTCCCTTTATTGCATTGTTGAAGGATTTCTTTAGTGACCCAGAAGTTTCTGATGATTTTACGTTAGCTACCTATCTTAGTGGTTGTTCCTGTCGTCGCAATGCCAAACGTATTGACACACTGATTCATGATGTGTGCTTTCATGTCTAATGTTGTCAATGGTGTGAATTTCTCTCCTGGTGTTGCCTGAAAATTTTCATACTGCTTTCGTAGGGTTGATAAAATCAAGCAACACACAACATAAAACAACGAATGATTAAAATACCTACTTAATGTTCTCTTAAAAAGACAAACAAAACATATTTTAAAGAATGTTTCATAGCCTTGACTATTTCATATAAACTGATCACGCAGCGTAATTAGACATACTGGCTACTTCATATCTTTACTCAATAATTGTAATAGTCTGTGACAAAAATTAGTAAGAAAACTTGAAATAGATAAACTCAATCAAAATCAAATAACAATGCATGAATCGACCAATTAATGACATTACCACACTTGAAACACACTATACCTTGAAAAATACCGTGAGGAAAGATCGTAAGAGGACATCCATGTACATCCAGAACACGAAGCTGAGACAATGCCTGAAATCCATCCCCCAGGACACGGTCCACACCACAGTCTGTTAGGTTCAGGGTGGTCAGCCTGGGGAAGACACTAAACACAGAAGGATCCAGATTCAGTATAGGTACGTGTGACAGGTCTAAAGACTGGAGACCTGCAAGAACATACGGATCAGTGATATTGTCCTCAAAGGAAAAGGTGAGTGGATTATCTGCTAGTTTAAGCTGTCGAAGATTCGCAGATGAGAAAGATCTTTACCATTTATGGCAGTAGGTGGTTCACACTTAGGTCCAGGATTCGCAGGTTACGTAAAGTGGGCAGGTGGATGTGCTGGATGTTACAACGAGCCAGGCTGAGCCAGACAAGAAAGGCGTTATGGTCAATATTTTCAGGCAACAACCCACTACCACTGGCATCTAAAAACGTACGTTCTGGTACAGAGACGTATTAAAGATCTGAACACAGTAAAATGCTAGACCAACACATCTGCATCCAGGTGGACATACAGGATTACACAGCATTTCGTCATCACAATGAGGACAGTGGTTACTCCATCACACAAGTGGCTTTTATGTAGGCACGCACGGATTCTCTACAACGGTAAAATCCAGGACAAGTGAAACTCTCACAATCTGCTTCATCTTCATGACCAGGACAATCAAAGATTTTGTTGCATCTGACGAAAACAGGCAGACAATAACCGTTGTCAGCACACTGGAAATGTGTGTCAGGACAGACAGCAGATACGTTTTCATGATCCATGCTGGGAAGAGCAGTTACCTGTAAAAACAGACAGTAGCAGGATAGGATTATATGAGTGATAATGGCACATGAGAATTTTCCCTGACACTTGTCAGGGACAAAGAATTAAGCAATATGTTGCATGTCAAGACGATATGTCACGTCAGTGTGTTGGCTAGTGATTGCTTGTTATCACTCTCGCTTTCAGCTGCACGTGGCTAGCACTGTTGATTGCAGCTATGCGAAGGAGAGCAGAATGCGTAAGTCTCTCTCTGTCAGTCGTAGCTCTCCATCAGTAAGCTACGTTGTGCTCCTCATGCGACATGTGGTAATGAGACCTCACTGATCAGGCTAAAAGTCGAGGACTGGACGTATGGCATACTGGTGCCCCAAACAGACCCCAGCTAGGAGTAAGTAACACCAGCGCCTTGTGGTTATTCGGGTGAGGAGTAACTTTGACAGAAAGTGACCCTACTGCTTGTAGGTTGTTGTGGAAATGACAAGGCTGGCAGAGTGTCCGTACACAAACCGACGGAAGGCAACGGGAAACCACCATCGTATATTTCTATATCACTGATGGCCAGCCAAAGCAAGAAAAAGAGGGGTCAGGCAGGGTTTTCTGTCACCAGACTTTTTTCAACTTCACAGCGAAACCATCATGAAAAACCCAAAAGAATGCCCTAAGTTAAAGGTTGGAGGAAAAATGATAAACAACATTCGTTACGCAGATGACACCTTGCTAATTGCAGAAAATGAAAGGGACCTACAAAACCTTGTGAATATAATAGAAATAGAAATCAAAAATAAAGAGCTGGAGCTATATAGCAAGAAGACCAAAGTCATGGTAATCAATAAAAACATGAAATCCACTCCTGCAAAATAACAGCAAATGGCACAACTTTGAGACAGGTGATCAGTTTAAATATCTGGGATCGGGAACGGTCATCTCACCAGACGGCAGATGCACATCAGAAACAGCCAGCAGAACTGGCCAAGCCAAAACAGCATTCAAGAAGATGAAAAGCGTTTTTACTAACAAATGCCTATCAGTTAACATCAGGAAGAGAGTTCTTGAATGTTATATAGAACCGATACTGTTATATGGTTGTGAGGCATGGACAGTCAACATTCAAAGCCAGAACAAGATTGAGGCAGACGAAACATGGTTTCTAAGAAGAATGTTGAGAGTTCCATGGACAACAAAGAAAACAAACGAGACAATCTTGATGGAGGCAGACACAAGAAGACATTAATAAAGAAGATTACAAAAGGACATGCAACGTATATAGGCCATTTACGAGGAAAGGGGAATTAGAACACCTGGTCACAACAGGAAAGCTGGAGGGAAAGAGAACACCAGGTAGACCCATGGAGAAAATATTGGACGGATTTGCAGGGTGGCTAAGGACAGAGAGGGTGGGAGATGTACTTGCAGCAGCAAGGGATAGATTCGTATGTAGGGCCATGGTCGCCAATGACATGCGGCAGGACACATAATGATGATGATGATGATGATGATGAAGATGATATATGTACATACATAGCTATATATCTCAAGAGAGAGAGAGAGAGAGAGAGAGAGAGAGAGAGAGAGAGAGAGAGAGAAAGAGAGAGAGAAAGACAGACAGACAGACAGAGACACAGACACAGACACAGACACAGACAGAGAGAGAGAGAGAGAGAGAGAGAGAGAGAGAGACAGATAGACAGACAGACACAGACACAGACACAGACACAGACACAGACAGAGAGAGAGACAGAGACAGACTGAGAGAGAGACAGTTTATGCCCTTTAATTCTTATTCTATGACATTCATGTGGAGTAATGTTTATGGATGTGTGTGCGTGGCCGTGTATTCGCAGGGACCCATTAATTTTATGTGCGTGTAGCGTGTGTAAGTGCATGCGTCTGTGTGAGAGTTTATGTGTTTGAGTGAGTGATTGAGTGAGTGAGTGAGTGTGTGTGTGTGTGTGTGTGTGTGTGTGTGTGTGTGTGTGTGTGAGTGTGTGTGTGTGTGTGTGTGTGTGTGTGTGTGTGTGTGTGTGTGTGTGTGTGCGCGTGTGTGTATGCGTGTGTGTGTTCATAAATCAGGAATATATAAACTGTTCTAAGCATATTTTCAGAATGTTTCATACCTCCATGTCGCCTTTGCCTGTAAAAGTTAAAACAGCTGGAGGCACTAGGGAGATCTTAAAGTCCACCTCGCGTTGATCGTTTCTACATTTGTCTTTCTTGCCATCTTGACAGTGAAAAACAGCATTGTAGCACACACGACTTTTGGGCACACACTGCAACACACATATATGCATGTTTTCCTTTTGTTTTCAAATTTCTTTTTGGATAAAACAAATGTCAAATCCTGTCAACTTTTTAAGAAAATGGAGAGTGTTTAAATTCGACTCGAAAAAATGGAGTGTTTTAAATCAATTCAACAAAAACAGCGTGTTAACAGGATTTTCTCAGCTATTTGCGTCGTACATCTTTACTAAGTTTGGGTCAAAGTTGTGGATCATTGAAGAATCATGAACTGGTTTTCTGTAAAAAAAAGTTTTAGTCAAGATGAGCCACTGTCTCTGTCAGTATTTGTGTTCTACGTTGAAATAGTAGCAACTGTAATAAGACACGATATGGATGTTCATCTTGTTTAACAATTTATCTCGTTTTGAAATTTGAAAGCATAAATTGTTTCAGGGCTTTATATGAATACTGATGAAACACAAGCAGTCTGTTTAGGAAATAAAGACATGTTTCAAAATTGAATATATACAGATGGAAAGACGTATGCCGACCTCAGGAAGAGTTGCAGTATAAAAAATATTTCATGTTATCAAAACTAGTCTGCCTCTGGAACTTGCTCCCAGGGTCTTTGTGAAAAATCTTCAGAAAATTCGTTGTTGGCTTGTTTGGATGGTAAACATAGAATTAACAGAATACTGTAATGGAAGGTGGCAGATGTTCTTATTCTATTTCATCTTATTCTATTTCATCACTGAGGAGCTTCCTTGTTTTCAAAATTGCTTTTTCATATGCATCCTGAGAAATGAAAGGAAAAAAACCATAAACCAGCATCCAGTCATCGTTGACATATATGTGTAATTTTATCATAAATTATCAAGTAATGCAGAGTGCCCCACGATTGTGCTCTTTTGAGCTGGAATCTAACCCAATGTTTACTGAGAATTTGGTCAAAAGATGCCTCCAGATGGTGCTCCATCCTCACATGACCGTTTAGATCGCGCAAGAACAAGGGTTCCTTTCTCTTTTCTAGACTTTCTGACCACACATCATAGTGAGCAGACGGCCTCTCCAGTGCTCTTTCAACCCGCAGCCAGCTCGAATCAAGTTTGTTCCTGCGACCTGAACTAGTTCCCAGATGAACACCTTGGCTCTCTGATCGACACCTTGGCCTATGTGCCATAACCTTTCAAGTTTTCTGAGTGCTGAGTACTTTTGCACGAGGATTATGCTTTTATTCTTGGTCCTGCCTGCCCAGATCAAGTAAGACATGACGTATCCGTCCTTGTTCTGTCTTTGTGTTGCTCACCAGCTTCGTCTCATCATCATCATCAAGTGCCTTGCTATATGGCGTTGGCGATCATGGCTCTCCATATGTTTCTATCTCTTGTTGCCGCAAGCACATCTTCCACCCTGTCTGTCTTCAGCCACTCTGCAAGTCCGTCCAATATTTTCATCCCTGGGTCTACCTGGTGCTGTCTTTCCCTCCAGCTTTCCTGTTGTGACCAGTGCTCCAATACCACTTTCCTCATAAAATGTCTTATAAATATTGCCTGTCTTTTCCCAGTCTTCCTTATGAATGATCTTCTTGTGTCTGCCTCCATCAAGACTGTCTCGTTTGTTTTCTTTGCTGTCCATGAAACTCTCAACATTCTTCTTAGAAACCACATCTCAGCTGCCTCAATCTTGTTCTGGCTTTGCTAGCTGACTGCCCATACCTCACAACCGTATAACATTATCGGTTCTATGTAACATTCAAGGACTCTCTTCCTGATGTTAATTGATAGGTATTTGTTGGTAAGAATGCTTTTCATCTTCTTGAAAGCTGCTTTGGCTTGGCCGATTCTGCTGGCTATTTCTGGTGTGCATCTGCCGTCTGGTGAAATTATCGTTCCCAGATATTTAAACTTATCAAAAGTGGGTCTCGACTAGTTTCTTCACCCATTTGGATCAACCCTTCCGAGGGCCGTTCTGGATCTTGATCTTCTAAATGTGATAATTGTGATAAGTCTCCTGCTAAATTAATTCAAAAGAAGGAAGGTCGATGCCACTGCAAGAAATGGCACAGTCCCAAGCCAGTTCAAACCTTGCACCATCTTGAAGTTTCATAGTCATCCCTAGCAGAAATGTTTAATGTTTCTTCATTTCAGCATGGTGGCCTTTTTGATGATTGGCAGAAAGCACGCAGGGCCAGTAGTGAAAATGATCAACAGGCCCTGCCATGGCTGAGCTCAGTGCCTGTGATGAAGCCTCAGTTCTCACATGATCAAGACGAAGAAGCTGGACAATCGTTCCCCATTGCGTGCCCCTACAGGGGTGTCACTACTAACAAATGTACCATGACCAAAGACACCCCGCCCTTCTCCAGCTGGTGCCATCGAGTCAAGCTCTACTCTTCCAGGTGCTGTGGGGGCGAGATCAAACCCCTTGCATCCTCTCCCTCTTCCTTGGGAGTCCAGATCCCAGTCCTGCCCAGACTAGCTGTCTTCCTATCCCCCAGCTGGGGCCAACCAAACCACGTCTGCATTGCCCCACTGTCAAAGTGGCGCCGGTATGAACCATGTCTGGGGCCATTATCGAATGACTCATATTTCTTTTGAAAAACATCTGCTGTTACACATATACTCTCTGTCTGTCTGTCTGTCTCTCTGTCTGTCTGTCTGTCTCTCTAACACACACACATACACACACACCCAAACACACACACACATGCATGCACTAATCTAGTGCAAAACAGTCATACCAACGAGAACAACAAAGCACTACCTTCCCTCCTTGGTAAACTGCCACTCCCATCCCTAACCACTCCCACCTTCCTAGCTTTTTCCAAACACACACTTGTTTTCAGGAGACAAACATGTTATACATCTGGGCATAGGTAGACACAGAAACTTACCACTCCAGAGCACTCTCGCTCGGCGAAAGTGTCGCATGCTGAGTAGACGCAAAAGTGTTCATCACTACCGTCATAGCAGTCAGGAACACGATCACACACAAATGTGTAAGGCACGGACCGAAACCCTTTCTCGCACGTGTAAGATGGTGCAATTGCCTTCATAGGATCAGCACAAGAAATAGAAACTGACTCATCCAATGAACAAGCGCTGAGAATGTCACAGGCTAAAAAGGTATGAATGAGGTGACCGTTGAGGCACAGTAGAAAACCAGTTGCATTTTTCCAAACACTTGAGATAGTGATTGTCGGAACTTTGACTGTCTTGGAAGGTTGACTACTGGAAAGAAGAGCAGGAACTTCACAGAGTGGATTGGCCAGTTCATCATTGGTTTTTAAGGTGACCTTTATTCCTTCGTTTGTCAACAGAGCACATGTTCGTTCTATATCCTCACTAAACGTACCGTATGATACCAGATAATTCTGAAGCCACCATAGATTAATATTCTCAAAATCACTGAACAATTTCATCCAATCATAATCTAGTTGGTGCTGTTTTACATAGTGCACAACTGTCCCATCCTGATGCCACCACATTTGTTGGTATCTGCATGAAAAACAAACATTTTACACTCACACACACACACACACACACACACACACACACACACACACACACACACACACACACACGCATGCAAACACTACATACATGTACGCGTATGCACACACACATGTGTACATACGTGTGCACACACACTCACACACACACACACACACACACACACATACACACACACACACACACACACACACACACACACACACACACACACACACACACACACGTGTGTACACAGACACACTATCAAAATTGAAAAGGAATTCAGTATGCCCCCCCCCAAAAAAAAAAAATGACCAAGCTGAAACATGTTTCTGTGGAATCCATAACAGATACGATTCAAAGCACATTGATGAGTCCCTGCATGGCATCCACAAATACTGGATGAAATATGTCAGAATGATTGCAAGAGCTATAATATATAAAGAAAAATGGGCAAACTGGAGTCTCTTACAGAATATACCTTGTAAACATACCGCTGATTGAACCCTCATGCCTGAAATATTCATCTCTTTAATGGAAGAAAATATTGCATAAGAAATATTTGAATGTCTAAAGTAGGAAGAATGTTGAGAGTTCCATGGACAGCAAAGAAAACAAACGGGACAGTCTTGATGGAGGCAGACACAAGTAGATCACTCATAAGGAAGATGAGGAAAAGACAGGCAACATTTATAGGCCATTTTATGAGGAAGGGGGATTGGAGCACCTGATCACAATGGGGAAGCTGGAGGGAAAGAGTGCACCGGGTAGACCCAGGGAGAAAATGTTGGACGGACTTGCAGAGTGGCTGGGGACGAGGAGGGTGGGGGAGATGCTGGGGGCAACGAGAGATAGAGACAGATGGAAGTCTATGATCGCCAATGCCATGCGGCAGGGCACCTACCTGATGATGATGAAAGTAGGACTGCACTAGAGGTAAGCTGACTTTACATACAAAATATGGGAATATCAAGACATCTTAAGAGACATCTAACACTCAACGTTAGATGCTGATATAGGGACAGGCTTTACTGACTATGCTGATCATAGACACACGAAGCTTATTCTGGAAATATGAAACAGACATTGAAAGAGGGCAAATCTGAGTGATGGTAAAAACGTTTTGAGATAAAGCAAATGAGTTTCTGATTTAATGGAAACTCGCATGGCTGCACCGTAAGAAGTCACTAAGTAAGAAAATGAGAAAAATGTCGAGGACATAATGTTGTAAACTATCATCCACATTTGAACTTTTTGGACTGAAGTGTCCTTGAAAAACAAAGGGAAAACCTGCTGCTGCAAAGTGCATCAAATGTGCAACTGTTAGGTTAACTGAAAATATAACATTTTACATTGATGAAAATATACACAAATTTGATATTCAGTTTCATCATACTTCTTTGGAAAATGTCTGTTTATAAATTAAAAATTGAAAATAAAATGTATTTTCTTCACAATTTATCATAGAGAAAATTGCGCATTGAAACCTACACTGCAAAAATGACATGTAGCTTAGTTGCAAACGTTTGGAGCAAAAACACCGTCATATTTACCATTGATGGAAACTGAGGCATAATGGGATCTCTTACATATCTGCAACATCAAGAATGCTTACTTTCTCATGTTATTTGTAAAATGATCATGCTTTGTAAACATGTGCATGTTCCTGGTATGAAAACGAAAACAAACAAACAAACACAACAAACAAACAAATAAACAAACAAACAAAAAACAACAACAAAAACAAACAAACAAACACCCCCAAAACAAAACAAAACAAAACAAAAAACAAACAAACAAGCAAAAACAAACACAAACAAAGAAAAACAAACAAAAGCAAAACACCACCGACATCATCACCACCACCAACACAGCAATATCAAAAACACCTCTGATTTACATATCTGTTGAAGTGTTATGATTGTGACGATGCTTTGTTAATAGCACATGTTTATGCCCTTTCTTTGAAAATGTTTTAAAACGTTTGAGACAATGAAAAAGATTCCAGTCTTTAAAAAAAGATCTTAGGGCTCTACCCAGAACACTGATAAAAGAATCAGTAGTCGTATACAGAAGATATGCCCTCAGAAAAGAAACCAAATTCACACGACAACAAAATACCTAAAAAATCAACAACAATCAAACATAAAATTAAACAAACAAAACAACAACAGTAACAACAAATAGAAAAACACGACAATAGAATTAGAACGTATATTTCATTTAACGAAACAAGACAGGCGCAAATTTTGGGCAGATTCGCCTTTGTCGATCGTGTATAAAAACAACAAAAATGAATGCTCAAAAAGCGCAAACAGCACCAGTAAAAACAATAAACTTAACAACCTCCTTAGCGTGATATCTGGCAGGTGAAAATGGCAGATATTCTGGTAGAGCTATGATACGGCTTATGCGCTCTGGTGAGGACTTATGCTATGATTATTTTAGGTCTTATCCATCATATAGCGTCTATCCCCAGCTAATATGCAAGGGGCTCTTTCAGTATAAATAGTTTCCTCACCTTCTGGAAATTCTGTGCCAGAAATTTCCTCTTTGCTGTCTGTTATCTCTTCCTATCTTTTTTTGCCTTGTTGGTCCATTCACCTGTGTGTGTTCTACAAAGTCTTCCATACTTCCTTTTAGGACTAATAATTGGGTATATATGACTATTGACGATGGGTTTTTTTTTCTTGGCTCTTAAGGTAAATTTAGCCAAGTTTTTATGTCTGATTTACTGTCCATAGTTATGCTTACAGTTGTATACGGCTTTGTTTTCTGAATCCCTCTGGTAATACATTTGGCAGAATGATCATCGCCAGATCATATCTTTAGATTATCTGCGTGAAATTTCCTGTTCAACACAAAATAGTGGTGGTTAATGTGTGGATAATTTGTCTTTGACTATAAGGTCAATGTATGCTGACAGCTTTCAAGTACCCTCTTGTGAAATAAACAGTTGGTCAGTTGGATTCTCATTTTTTTCGTCAGAACCCATCCCAAGTTATATTGCGTTGGAGAGACCCACCATAGAGAAGAGGGGGAAGGGGATGATGAGACTGATTTCTCTAGTAAAATAAGATTAAGATTTAGTCTAACTTGAAAACGTGTCTTTTTGTCCAGCAGTGATTTCCCTTCTACATGCTCACCCTTTTGCATCACGCTTCTCCTGTCCTCCCTCTCCTGATTTGCATGGTCGTTGTTGGGTTATTGTTTTGGTGAATGATGAGACTGCATATTTTGGTTTGATTCTTGTATCAAATTCTGGCTCCTTATAAATGTCAATTTTGTTCTTTTTTATTATTATCATCTCCTTGACTAAACAGTAAACCAGTAGTGGAACAACAGCCTATTTCTTTTTTTAAAGTGTTTGATAGTTCAGTGCATTTACCCTACAATTTCTATAAAAAGCACCTCGAAAAAAGCGTGATTCCTCATTTGATGCTGTAATTGTAATGATTTGACAAGACCTGGACACAAAATCACGAAATGGAACCACCAGTGATGAAAAGAAAGACCACGTAAGTCAGTCATGAAGTGGAGGATACCATAGGTTTACCATCACAGGAACAGACACACTGTAGATATAGCAATCACAGCA
This sequence comes from Monoplex corrugatus, assembly GCA_030674185.1. Taxonomy (NCBI): domain Eukaryota; kingdom Metazoa; phylum Mollusca; class Gastropoda; order Littorinimorpha; family Ranellidae; genus Monoplex; species Monoplex corrugatus. Next base: position 65,924,136 of record JAPXFY010000022.1, read on the forward strand.
TGGTAATCTACATGTAGAGTCACAGATTAGAAACAGATTATGGTACAATGAAAAGCGTTGTGACACATTTATACAAACACAAAAGAGAACACAGTGTTAAGGCGTGTTTGTCCATGATGCAGTCAAAATCGTGGTTTAAGAGTGACTGATCTACTTGTCAGATGTATAAATCGTTCTTCTCTAACGTTTTCCTCGAAACCCATTTAGACTCACTGCACATTACACACAATCGATCCTTCAGTTGAGTTCGAAAGGTCAAGCTGTTAGCATACTGATATAGTTTACTGGATCTTTCACGTGCATGTTTGAGGTTTTGCATGCGCATTTACGTGAAATATGTTTTGACGTTAACAGAGCTGCACACACGTTGACCTGTGAGTTGGGAAAGATCCCTCTTTATCTATGTAAAGAATATGCCCACCTTCTGGAAATTTTGTACTAGAAATGCCCTCTTTTCTGTCACTTTCTTTGTTTCTGCCTTGCTCCTTTGCTTTCTGTCATCTCTTCCTACCATTTGTGCCTTGCTAGTCTTTTGGCCTGTATGTGTTGTATAAAGTCTTAACTATATTTTCTTTGAAGATAATACACGTTTTTACTGCATTTTTTGACTGTAAAGAAATGAATTAAGCTGAAGCAAATTAGGTAATTCAGCCCAGTTTTATATCTGTTTTAGTTACTTAGTTATATGTACATTTGTATTCAGGTTTGTTTTTTGTTAACCCCTGGTGATGGGTTATACAGAATGGTTAATGCCAATGACGTATCCTTAGATTAGGTGCGGGGATGGATTGATATGTGTAGTTCATTTTCTTACTAGTTTTTTGTTTTGTTTTTGTTTGTTTTTTCAGGGTCATCAAGGTCTTATGTGTATTTTGTAATGGTAATAGCCATGATATCGTTCTACATAGGTGGCTGAGCTTTAAGCAATATTGATATTAAATCACAATAATCCACGGGTGGAGGTATTTACACAGGAATAAACCCAGACCTTACAGTTAAAGCCAAGCATTTCCCACTTGACTACTGCGCCCATCAGAACCCATGGAGGGCCATCAACTTACATGTCAGGGAACGAGTTAGGCACATGACTCATGCCGACGAAAACTGGCAGACTGTCGCCGAAATCACCCAAAAGTTTCTCAAGCTCGTGCATTTTCTGGGGTGTGTTAAGACTGGCCAGCTGACCACCACGCTGTTTGCAGACGCGTTGTGCTTTGTACCACGAAATCCTTTGCTTATCACCATCAATTTCCTCTAAAGGGTTGTGCCAGGCATGCAAGTAACAGCCGTCTTCAATGGATATTCGCCCAGGACCACACCGACTTGTGTAGCGCCTGCAACAAGGCAGGAAGTGACCCTCACAACAGATCAAGTGGCCATTTTTGGATATGTCAAATCTAATAATGATCACAGTGATTACAATGACGATTGTGCAATCTTTTTTACTAGCAGTAGTAGTGATTGATTAAACATGATTTTTGGAGTTAGCTACAAATATCTGCCTAGAACTACAATTGAAACAAATATTGTGATAAATCAGCCAGATAATAAAATAATTGAGGAGCACTGACACATCATCCACATTACTCAAGTACTTGCCACTGACTCTCCTCTTACTCACTTACAAGCTTGCAGACATACAGACAGGTCAAATCCTTTCATTATGGTATTCAACACAATCCTTCTTCATGCGCATACAGCGAAGACAAATATTGCATATTTTTTTCATGGAAACCGCTGCACTGTGCCTGAAAATGTGAATTGCACGATGTTAACATACTATTCTTTCGTTAAAACCAGAATGAGTCTGATAATCTTTAGAAAATAATGCGTAAAATTAAATGGAACCATGAGCCCATCTCACTTGCATGGGGAAATACCAAGGATAAGATTTGAAAGGGGATAGCTCTGAGTTGTAACAATTGCAACCAACCACAGCTTGGAAAATAAAACAGTACTACTGTCATCCTGTGCTATACATCAACACAGGACAATGATGAAGAAAGCAAAGATGCATTTTTATAACCAATTACTGAATGAGCTAGGTGACATATTACAATGAAAAATTATGACGGGGGCAATTTGAATACAAAGGTGTAAAATAACAATATAAACTTTGAGAGGGCAACGTGAAGAGAGGGTTCCAGCATCATGAATGTCAATAGAGAGAGGCATCTAGAGCTTTGTATCATCTATGACCCATTCATCAGAGGTACTCTCTTTCCATACTATGACATCCAGAACTGCATGTAACATGGTGTTTCCTCAGTGAAAATAAAAAACAAATTGACCACCTTATGATCATTGTCACATGGAGACGACCTCTTCAGGTTATCAAAGTGAGGTCAATGCATCATTGAAATTAAAGCTGAGCAAAACAGGACACGGAAAAACAGGACACCGATTTGCTGTAAAACATACTGTGTGAGCCCAGAAGGAAAGCGCATTGTCATAAGGCTGAAAACAAAATCCAAGTGATGACAGCAGCCAAAGCCCACACACAGCCTAACCCAGATGAAGTCAATATCAAATGGGAGCATACTTCCGAACCAATGAAGCTTGCCTGAGAACAAAAGAGAAGAACAGAAAAGAATGGATTACAACAGATATTATGGACACTATTGACATCTAGAGAGCCTTGAAGTTAAAAACTCAAGGAAGTTAAGTCAGAGTCTGAGAGACATATACACAGTACAATATAAAGGAGCTGATCAAACAGTGAAGAATATGGCAAGAGCAGATAAGTGGGCATTCCTGGCCAACCTTGCAGGTCATGTAGAAGATGCAGCCAGCAGGCGAGAGCAAGATAATTAAGATGGTCTTTGTCAGGTATCACAAAACCACCATCATACCAATCACAGATATTAAACAATAGACATCTTATATCAGATGGAGAACAGAAAAATAGATGAAGTGAGCACTGGAGCACATCAGTGAAGTTTTGAATAGATCGCCACCCATGACAGAACCAAACATACAAAAAAACAACACATACAAACAAAAACAAAACAAAACAAAACAAAATAAAAAACAGAGACCGATCTTGATATTACGCCCCACAAATAGGAAGAAATGACCTCAGCCTTTAAAACACTCAACAACGCAGGACAAACCTCAGCGCTGAGGTGTTAAGCTAATGACAAATCCAGAATTAGCAGCCAGAATGCCTCAGCCACTATTTACAAGTGTTTGCAGCTCTGCAAAAAGGAGAGAAGAGAGTGTAAGTCTCTCTCAGTCAGTGCATAGCCTCTCCATCATCAAGCCCTACGTTGTAAATGAGCACCTCACGGACTCAGGATATATCCTTGAGGGACTCGAAGGAAGTCTAGCCCTCAGACAGGCAGCATGCAGCCTCCATGGCGTGTGGACATACCCGGATGCCCACGAACAAGACCCCCTTGCTATGGATAAATAACATCACTGCCTTGTGGGTCTCTCAGGACAGACCAAGGCTAAGGAGTAAACCCTGACAGAAAAATATCCCCGAAGGCTAGCAGAGAATCTGAACAAAAACCAATGGAAAGCCAAGGGAAATCACCATCGTATTCTCCAACATAAATCATGGCCAGCCAGACAAAAAGAAATAAGAGCTCCACTGGAGCACGTTTGTCCAGTAGGGAATGTCATGTAGTGCAGGTGACACCCAATCGTCATCAAGTTACCGCAATCTGATTTTAAAGTATGAAAATTGCAACATGGAATGTTAAAACATTACTCCAAAAAGGAAACTGAGAAAATGTCAGGACATAAATAGAAAGACTAAACATCAATATTTTAGGACTAAGGGAGGTGAGATGGAAGGGAGCAGGAATGATAACATTGGGCAAGGATAAAATCATACATGAAGGAGGGATAGGCGTCATAATGGACAATGACAAGTTGTCACGACAATTTGTTTATTTTTTTCTTTCCTTCTTCCCTTTTCTTATTTGGAGGACAGGGGTGTTTCGCTGGGGCAGGGCGTGTGGAATTTGCCAAGTGGGATAAAACTCACCTGTCCAGTATTGTTTACCTGTGCCTGTGTGTGTATTGTTGCGTGATTTTTGTACTTGGCTGTGAACAGATGTTCTGCCAACTCGTGTTTGTGATTTACGTGGGCCTGTGTGTGTGTAATTTTTTGCGTGTTTTGGGGGCTGTTTTCTGAGAACAGTGGTTCTGTCAACTTGTTTTGTTGGCTTGATAAAATAAGAGTTTCGGTGTGAGGAGTCATTTGGTGTTCTGGAGCCCTCTGCTACAATCGGTATGCAGTCAGGGTGGTTGGGGCCAGTTTCTGGTCAGAGGTTCAACTTGTAGTTGGATCTTTGTGTCCTAGAAGTGGGGAGAGTTTCTATGTTTTGTAGGATAGGTAACCAAGAGTGAGTTGACGTCTGTCCCCCTCTGCTACAGTCGGTATGCGGTTTGGGTGTTTAGGTCAGTCACTGGAATTGTAGGACGACGTTGTTCCATGGAAGTGCAGAGTGTCTGTATCTTTTGTAGAATATGTAACCAGGAGTGAGTTGACATCTGTCCCCCTCTGCTACAGGTGGTATGTGGTTTGGGCAGTTAGGTCAGTCATTGGAATCATAGTTCGACGATGTTTTATAAGTGAATGAGTTTCTGCTGCCGAGTCTAATGAATAGCTTTCCATATACCTACGTGTCGGTAGGGGTAGGTTGTTTCCTTATTTTCGCCAGTATGGAGGGGTGAAGGTCAGTGGTGTCCTGCACCACAGTCATCGTTCCTGTCCATGTTGGTCCAAGGCTGTACGATGGGGTGCACGTGTCCGAGCTGACGTAACGTGACGATCGTCCGGGGCAAGTGCGTCTAGTGGGCGTTTCTACAACAGCAATTTCCGGCAGGATTCGGCAGTAACCACCACGCCACGAGCCTATTGCGTAGCTGTTCGTCTCACCTCGTTTCCTTTGCGTCGCCCTTCACGGGATTCAACATTCTGCTGATTCGAGGGTCTTCGCTCCGTTTCAACGTTCGTTCAGCAGCACCTGTTTCGCCATTCCAAGCGTTGAGAGACTCATTAGAAATTGGGAACCATAGCGTCAGAACGTCGTATGGGACCGTAATTGTCACCCTTTGTGAGACTGAGTGTTCAAGGGTATTTTTTTTCCTCCTCATGAGGTTCGCTACACATGTGAGGCAACGGACTGAGGCAAGCGGAACGTATGTACGTGGTTGAACTCGTGTATTCATTGCTGACGTTTATCTTCTGTAAGTGTGTGCGTTTGATAATGTTCTAAGTGAATTTGGGTGTTTTCATGATTTGAAATGTATCCAATTGGTTTGGGGGTGTCACCTCTAGCACTGCTATATCTATGTTTGTGATATGTACGAATGATGCATCATTAACATGCATTCACCTACTAGACAGCACTGTCGGACACTATAGAGGAGCAGGGTATGACATCATGAGCCACCACAGAATGCTGAACAGCGTGAGGAGATCCTGACAGTGCACAACTAACACCAAGATGAGACTGTACCAGAACTGTTTTCGTTTTATTCCACTGTATGCTCAGAATGCTGACATAAGAAAGAAAGTTAACTTATCAGGGTATCAATCTTTCTCAAAAAGAATCTCCACAGTGTCGTGCAATACTTATAGCTCAATATCATCTGCAATCTATAACTACTAACCCGGTGCAATCAACAAAGTATCGGCACAATCATCATGAAAAGACAATGAGTAATGGTTGGACACATCGTCCAAAGACAGCTGAATAATATGTTCTGGACTGTCCTTTAGTAGGCACCTGATGGAAGATGTGACACCTAAAGATCCAAGAGCATCTGGCCACGAACAGCAGAAAGAGAACTTAAGCCCTGAAACCCATTTGGGGTACTACATTGACTCTGGCCCAGAGCAGATAGAAATAGAAAACCTTCGTTGCTGCTCTACATGTCTATGAAGTTACTGGCAGTAAGTGTTTTTTTGAATCTTAAGTAAGAGGTCCAAAATTTTGGAACCTTAACTAAGAGGTATGAACACGTGTGACCACTTATACAGTCCTGAGTCACTGCGCTTGACCTCAAAATCTAAAGGATAGAAAAACATTAGAGAAGACAGAAAATGTTCAGTTTGTGCTGTGGTTGAAAATGTACTTCATGTCCTGAATAACTGTCCTAGACACAGAGAAACAAGATTCAAAATGTTGAAAAAGATTCTTGGAAATACACATACTTTCAACAATTAGTTGTTCTAAATCCGATACGCTCATTGCAACTGACTTTCTTATAATGAAGGCAATTTCCAGATGTGACCTCCCACCACGAAATCAGTCTTAACTCGCAGTCAGTCGAACAGCACTAGGAGCTGAAAAGGTGACTGAGGGTCTATCTGGTGTGTTTTGACTTTTTCTCAAAATTGATTTCTGTAGACTATAATCTATCCCCCACAGAAATGTTTTCTTGAAAAAAATATCATTAATCAATTTAATATGGTATTTTAATGCACTGATCGCAGCAGAAAGAATGCACATGTAATACACTGACGGAAAGCTCTTTGGTGCTCCTTTCAGATAATGACAGCGAAAATTAGAAACAAACTGGGTCAAAGCCACCAAATAAAGAAATTTAAGGAAAATATCTAGTAGACCACACAAAAACTTTAGAGGCTGTTTTCTCAAAATGGCCGTCATACAACTTGATGACTTTAAACATACATAACTTCTGCAGTTTTTTTTAGTACAAGCTTTATTCAAGTACCAAAATAATCAGCAGAATGTACACTTTCCAGTGATATGTATATCTCAAAATGCCCAAAATGCTAGTTAAGACTGATTTTGTGGTGGGAGGTCACAAATACATGTTTGCAGAATGCAGTTCTGGTTGCCTGCATTTTAAAAAATCATAAAGTTCTTTTTTATTTATAAATGTTTATTCTTATTGATATTAACAATAATAGGTGCAATATGAAATCATCAACTGTCGAAACATTTATTGTTGCGTCAACTTTTTACAACTAAATTTTGGGGTTTTATGGCAAATAAATGTGTTCTGAGTTCTTATCTTATACCAGCAGTCCTCTTCGTCCTCGGAATTTGCACACTCTGACCGAAAGTTGCAAGGAAAAAGATGTTTGATCTGTGGCCAGGCAGACGTTGTACAGTTCCATGTTCCGTCTGGTAATCTCTTCAAGATATTCTGACCATGTGGGAGAATGATGAATTGAAGTTTGAACCCTCTCTCTCGGGGATTTACATTTCTGCATCCGCGAATAGTGAACCACACACGCAGCACAGGGCAGTCGTAGAGATCTGGTCCAGAAGGTGTCTTGCCAGAGTATGTCTAGAATAAAGAAAAAACAACAACTTCATATTGCACTGTTGAAATAAACTTACCAGAGAGAGTGAGGAAAACAAATGATTGATCGAGAAAAAAAAACAGTTGAGCAAACAAGCGAATTTTTAAATAAATGTTTTTAAATAACAGTTTTCTCAAAACGACAATATACAAATGTATAAATAAATGCACATCTGGCTAACTAACGAAATAACTAATTAACTAACTCATTAATTAAAGTCTTTTTAAAGAATGTAATGCATGTGTAAGTATATGTGGGTGCGTGTGTATATATGAATATATTTGTGCGTGTTTATGCGTTCATTTCCATACGTGTAGTGTGTGTGTGTGTGTGTGTGTGTGTGTGTGTGTGTGTGTGTGTGTGTGTGTGTGTGTGTGTGGTGTGTGTGTGTGTGTGTGCGTGCGTGTTCAGACCGGATGGGTGATGGGTGATATTCTGAGAATATTAAGTGACACGGATTTTACTTTTTCTTGAGAGTCTTAATATTTTGGAAATAAATCCTCATTTTGAGAAGATATTACTTCTTCACTCCAGTTTCATTATCAACAGTCTGAAAGAGCTTAGGAAAATAGCTGTAAATCCATGTTATGTCAAATCTTCAAAACGAATTTGTAATAGAGAAATGTTGTATACAGGTAACGTATACTTATTTTTTTCCTTTGATTGAATTTCGATGCAGATGTCACGAGATTGAGATTGAATTGGATTAAACGCAGAGGAATAGATAGACAGAGCAGAAATGGTATGTTTTGTGATGACATTATGTGAGAATTTCATTTTATTTTCGAATTGATTTGAAGTTTATTCCACAAACCATCTGTCAGTTAAACTAATGTTCATCTCGTTGGATATTTGTTTTATTTGCTAACATCCTCCATGCCACAATTGGGGTTAAAGGGTCTATTATACGAGGGTGAGTCAGAAACTAATGCCTTTTTATTTATGTCAGACGAAGGTTTTGATAAAATTACCTGAAATGTTGCTCAGTTACAAATGATTATAACTGTTACGGACTGAAATATTTTGTTTGGTATGTTTCCGGTTCATAGACTCGTGAGGAAAATTCAAAATGGCTGCCCCCTTAGAGCTGCGTCAAAAACAAAGAGCAGTGATTGAATTCCTTGTTGCTGAAGGGGAAACCCCGGTGAACATTCACAGACGATTACAGAATGTGTATAAGGAGAATACTTTAGATTATAGCCATGTTCGCAGGTGGGTCTGTCGTCTGAATGATGAAAAGGTGGGAACTGCGAGCGTAGCCAATAAACGCCGTTCTGGCCGTCCGTCCACTTCTGTGAATCCTGCCAGTAAAGCAAAAAGCATTAGAGAAAATAGGCGCATAATTCTTGGGGAGTTGGCAGAAAACCTTGAAGTGAGCCATGGAAGTGCTTATAACATTGCTGAATCACTTGGATTTTCAAAAGTATGTGCCCGTTGGGTACCGAGAGGAGCTGACTAGCGAACGCAAGACTGACAGGGTCAACGCCTGCACTGAACTTCTTGAACAAAGTCAAAGAGACAACACCTTCTTTGGAAGGCTCGTTACCCGTGATGAAACAAGGATTCACCATCATGAACCGGAATCAAAGAGGCAGTCAATGGAATTGTGCCACCCTACGTCACCAAAACCGAAAAAGTTCACGACGGAATAGTGAGCGAGAAAAATCATGGCGACTGTCTTTTGGGGTGCTCAAGGTGTCGTTCTGGTTGATTTCTTGCCAAGAGGAGAAACAATAAACTCTTAGGCATACATTAAGACCCTGACGAGACTCAAAGCAAAAAGAATCCGACGAGTAAGACCCAATTTGGAAATCGACAATGTCCTCCTTCTGCATGACAACGCTCGACCACACACGAGCATCAGGACAAGGAAGACAATCGCCACATTCGGGTGGACAACTTCACCACATCCTCCATACTCACCAGACTAAGCGCCTTCAGACTATCATCTCTTCGGCCCCATGAAAGAGGGTTTGAGAGGCAAACATTATGCCAGTGACGAGGAAGTGAAAACTGCAGCGAAGACGTGGCTCCAAGCACAGTCAACAGAATTTCACGAGGTAGGGATACATGCCTTCATTCGAAGGTGGAACATTGCTATTGAGAGAAACGGTGACTAGGTTGAGAAATAAGAATGTGATCCCCAGAGGACCAGCTTCATTTTGATGTATGATACATGTTTCTATGTCGGTAATTGTTCCTGTGCTAAAGAAAAAGGCATTACTTTTTGACTCACCTTCGTACATTCAAACATTGCTGGGCGTGTACTTCACAGTGGAAATTGAAAGACAAATCCAAGCCATAGGAATATCATGTTATCGCAAGATGATAACAGCAGATGCACTGATCATATCACCACAGAATATGTGCACCAAACCATCGAGCAGTGATGGACCATATGAAGATCTGCTGACATCAATTAAGAAAAGAAAACTACGTAGATATGGCCATGTAGTACGACGCAATGTCCTTGCTACATAGATCCTCCAGAGAACTGTTCAGAAAGGAAGAAAAACCTGATGGACTGAGAACGTTGTGAAACAGACAAACCATTTGCAGAGACCCAAGCTGTGGCACATGAAGACAGGACTGGGGGAATATGCTGAATAGTTCTTTAGTGTGGCATTCCAAAAAGTCTTCACATACTTACAGGAGAAGAAGAGACAAGAAGCATCAAGTATTTTCTTTTTCATAGATTGCTTTAGCTACACAAATGGAATCATAAGTTACCGTAATTATTATTGTTATAATATTGTCATGGCTGTTATCTTCATCATCATCATCATCATCATCATCATCATTGTCGTCGTCGTCGTCGTCGTCGCATTGTCATCGTCGTAGTCGTCATCATCATCATCGTCGTGGCCGTCGTCGTCATTATCATCATCGTTGTTGAAATTATTATTGTTATCGTTGTCTGGAGAGTAGCTACGAGAACTCGCCAAAGCATAATAATGTGATTTTTTTTGTGTCTTCTTCTTACATATGCTGAACTGTAACAAACTGATAGATACACTTTGAAGGGAACGATAAGGTAATAATGCCTCAGACAAATTTCAGTATAACATCTGTATACAAATTATAGGGTTCTTTGAACTTGAAATGACTCTATTCCTTGTTTAATATGAACTTCAGTTGACTTTCAGTAACAGGATCAATACAAAATGACATTGAATATTAAATCTATTACTACTTCAATAACCACGACCACTGCCACTATTTATACCAATACCACAACTACTACCACTACTACTAATACCAACAATAATGATGATGATAATCAAGATGATAACAGCAATAACAATAACGATACGAGCAATGACATAAGTAGTAATACTATTTATAATACTAATATTATTTCACTTGTGAACAGTTGAAATCAAAGCAGTTTTGTTACACTTAACGTAGCAATAATTGACAACATAAGAGTAAAGAAGGTGGGTACTGGATAATACCATAATACAGTTAAAACAGACGGCATTTAAAATATGAACATGTCATAAAAAGACATCTGGAACAGGTACTAGTACCAATAGTACACAAACATGTAAATGAAATACAAATATCTAAATGGTTTAATAACGACAGGTTTTTACGCACACACACACACACACACATACACACACACACACACACACACACACACACACACCACACACACACACACACACACACACACACACACACACGTGCAAAACACTCACACTCAAATATACACCACGCGCGCACACACACATGCACACACACCAACACATGCACACAGACACACAGACACAGCACAGACACACACACACACACGCACGCAAGCGCACGCACACACACGCACGCACCACACACACACATTCACACACACACACGCACGCACACACACACACACACTTACACAGAGATCAGTTGTAACATGACAGAACAGGTATAAGCATGATTATGCATAATAGTATGTTTTGGGGTGTTTTTTAAGTAAGCACACGTTTTCTTTTGTTAAAGACTGTTAAGGAGTTCCATATTGTTAGACCGAAAGCAGGCAAGTTATTAGAGAGAACTAAGATACAATCAAGTAAAAAGCTATAATGCTACCAATTTTGAAGAACAAGGTCTCCCAACAGTGTAAAAATCGCTAATCACAGTTCCGTAGCTTTCGATGGCGTTCTCGCCATCTTCGTCAGCGCTCTAATGCTGTCTGCGTGAATCTCTACTCAGATCTCGCGAACATGGGATGAACCCAGTTCACGAGATCGAATCAGAGAATGGTACACCGGGGGCAGGGTGTAACGGCCCCGGTCCCTGTTGAGCGGGGGGTTGGTGGCTGCGATGTAGATGGCCTCCTTGACTCCTCGCTGGAACCACTTATTTTCTCTGTCCAGGATGTTGACATTGTCCGCACTGAATTGATGTTTTTCGGCGTGTAGGTGAGCTCCTACTGGAGAAGAGTCCCTCTTGTGTTCTGTTAGTCTCTTCTGAAGGGGGCGTTCAGTTTCACCGACATAATGTTGGTTACAGTCCTGGCAGTCTATTCTGTATATAATGCCAGCTTTGTCGAGTTTGCTGGTTTTGTCCTTGGGGGTGACCAGCTGGCTGCGTATGGTGTTGGAAGGTTTGGAATGTACAGCCACCCCCAGTTTTCTGATCTTTCTGGACAGAGCGTCACTCACACCTCCTACGTATGGGATGGTGATGTGTCCCTTGCGCTGGTGTTGTTTCACTGGCTGTTGGGATGCGGTGTTGGATTTCCTGCCTCCCGGGCTGTTCCAGGCCCACTTTTTGTAGCCCGAGATGGTGAGCACTTTTTTCAGGTGGTTTGTCTCCTTGTCTTTTGCCTCTTGGGTACTGCATATGGTGTTAGCTCTGTGGGTAAGGGTTCGAATCACTCCCAGTTTGTGTTCAAGGGGCTGGTGGCTGTCGAACTGTAAATATTGGTCCGTATGAGTTGGTTTACGGTAGACCGAGAAGGATAGAATGCCATCAGTTCTGGTGATGAGGGTGTCCAGCATGGCTATGGAGTTGTTCTGTTCCACTTCCCTCGTGAATTTGATGGCTGGGTGTTGGTTGTTCAGATGTTCTGTGAACTGTTCGACCAGTTGCTGGGGAGGATAGTCATGGTGTCGTCTACGTAGCGCCCCCAGTATCGTGGTGGGGAGTGGAAAGAAGCCAATGCTTTCTCTTCAAAATCCTCCATGAACAGGTTGGCTACTATTGGGCTTACTGGGGAGCCCATGGCTGCTCCTTCTTTTTGTTGGTAGAATTCACCTTGGAAGGTGAAGTAGGTGGTGGTGAGGCAGCAGGACAAGAGTTCACATACGTCGTCCACTGTGAGAGATGTACGTTGGTGGAGGGTTTGGTCGTTTTGTAACCTTCGGCGTATGATCTCTATGCTTTCTTTCACTGGTACGCTGGTAAATAGGGCAGAGACATCATATGACACAAGGAGTTCATCATGAGCGAGGGTGTAGTTACTCAGTTTTTCCACTAGGTCAGCACTGTTGTGGATGTGATGATCTGTGTGTCCTACGAGAGGTGATAGGATGTCCGCCACAAATCTAGCCGTCTCATACATGATGGAACCTCTGGATGCGACTATGGGACGGAGGGGGACTTCTTTCTTGTGGACTTTGGGTAGACCATAGAACTTGGGGACGTCGGACACAGTTGGGTATAATTTCCTGTACTGTTCTAATGACAGGCGGTCCGTCTCTTTCAGGCGTTTCAGTGTGTCTTTCAGTTTGTTGGAAAACTTGGAAGTAGGATCTTTCTTGAGGCGTTCATATGTTGTAGTATCTTCCAGAAGTTTGCTTGCCTTCTCATAGTACATAGGTCTAGGCATGATGACTGTGGCACGACCTTTGTCAGCTGGTAGGATCATCGTGGCGTGTTCGTTCTTTAAATCCGCCAGAGCCCGTCTTTGGTCCGGTGTTAAGTTGGATTTTGGTAGTTTGGCCTGTTTCATGATTCTGACACAGTCTGATCTTAAGTGTGTGGCTTCTTCTGAATTAGGGCCAATATACCTGCAAGCTGTTTCAATGCTTGTGATGAGGTCTACCACTGGAAGCTTGTTAGGGGCTACGGCGAAATTTAGTCCTTTCTCTAGTACTTCCTGTTCAGGTTTAGTGAGTTGGCGATCTGATAGATTGATCACCCACCTCTCTTTGGTCTTTCTTTTTGTTTCTTCCGGTACAGGTGTAATCTCGCTTTTGTCATTCTGTTGTCTCCTGTTGTTTTTTGGTGCTAGAAGTTCGAATTTCTTTCGATGGCGTTGGCGTACTTTGTCCCATTCTATTCGTCGTGTGTTGTTTAGCCACTCTTTGATTTCGGAGAGCATAGCATCTTAAAAAGCTCCTTCAATTTGAGAACTTTGGAGAGACTGAAGGGCAGGAAGAGTTCTGACATACTTGTTGGTTTTGTAATCAAATAGACATTGACAACAAAATGTGACTTCTTTACACGCAATTCGTGCTTTGAATAAAAGCTAATGTAACTTTTGTAAGAGCGTTTTTCCACCACGCACTTTACTCATCCGTAGAAGAAATCAACCACACACACACACACACACACACACACACACACACACACACACACACACACACACACACACACACACACACACACACACACACACATACACACACACACATACACACACAACATATATATATATATATGTATATCTTTAGACATGTATATATATATATATCTTTGGACATATTTATGTATACATATATATACATATATATATATTCAGAGAGAGAGAGAGAGAGAGAGAGAAAGAGAGAGAGAGAGAGAGGAGGAGAGAGAGAGAGAGAGAGAGAGAGAGAGAGAGAGAGAGAGAGAGAGAGAAGAGAGAGATAAAACAGACACCAGACAAAAGTTGACAGACACTTTTGTTCTGAAAAACGTTTCAAAATGCGCTGTCTCGAATTTTGGTGAATAAATTCTATTATGGAAGTGATGGTGTGTTGTTCATGAACTTTTTCAGTCTTTTCATGTATACAATATTTGCTAATCTAAGAGATAAAAAGATGTTTCAATCATTGGAAATCATTTTTGTACAACGCTGTTATCTGCGTCACTTGGAAATATTACACGTTACACACAGTCAGATTATTTAGTGAAGTACGGAGAACTTAAACTACTTAGGCAAACTGACCGCACACGACTATTGTTGTTGTACAGTCTGCATCTTTGGTGGGCTTACACGCAGGACGTTTTTAATGTTTTCATGTCACTGGACAATGACATGACTTACAAAATCTTTAACTTGAATGTTTCACGTTCTACATGTATATACACACAAGAGGGGAGGCGGGGAAGGGGGGGGGGGTGCTCAGGCAATAGCAGGTCTACATTCATATTGACTGGGAAGAGCAGTTAACTTTCCACCATTTACTCACCAGGAAGATGTGTCAAGGTGGATCAAACCCAGGACTTCTGGCTGGAATCTGTTTACCCACCTGACTCCTATGCCCGAATTATATTAAACTGAATCATCTGTTCTGTGTTACTTACCTTTAATGAAGAGTTGAGAGCCTCGTTACAGTACAGTTGTACAATATGAAAACACTCAATCTCAATATCAAGCAGATATTGTCTCCTATAACTGGTTTCAAGATCGATGTGAACCATGCTCACTGCAATCACATAAGCGATTGGAACAGTCACATTTGCCCACATAGCCTTCAACCCGTAAAACAACGTCACTCCGTCCCATCCTGGGGACGTGATAAGCCTGAAAGAAAGATGGAAATGTGAAAATTTGAGGAGGACCTACCCAACACCATTACCTCTAAGAATTGCATAACATTACAAAACAGAATGAGACAAGGTAGGGACAAACATCTCCTTTGTTGTTTCTGAGTGTTCGTTTACATGAACTGTGTGTTTTTTGTGTACATCATCATCATCATCATTGTGTGCCCTGCCGCATGGATTGAAGATCATGGCCCTCCATACGAATATATCTTGTGTTGCTTCAAGTACATATCCCACCTCTCTGTCTTTATCCACTCCACACGTTCGTCCAATGTTTTCTCCCTGAATCTTCCTGGTGCTCTTTTTTCCACCAGATGTCCTGTTGGGACCAGGTGATCAAATTTCTCTTGCCTCATAAAATGTCCTACAAAATGTTGTCTGTCTTTTCCGAATCTTTTCCATTATGTTCTATTTTGTGTTTGCCTGTTTCAAGACTGTCTCTTTTCTTTTCTTTGCCGTCAATAGTTGCATATAGTGCCCTGGTTTATCATGTTGTCTGAAAGACTTGCACCCAGACCACTTGTCAAGTCTAATTGAAAAGCGTGTGTGTGTTTAGTGGTGGTGGTGGAGAACATTCCTTTCCACGTTGGTATTGAATGCTGGACGTTTTGGGATCTTTTGCTAGGTAGGAGTATGCCTTATTATTTCCTTCATGTCACCTGTAATTATGGATGTCATCAACTGACACCCACAGTTATAGCTCATCAAGTACCCTGCAGCATTTGTTACAGATTCTGTGTTGTTTTTGTTTTTGTTTTTTTGCTGCTGCTGCTGCTGCTGATAATGATGATGGAATCTTCAGTCGATTTGTCAGATGAGTAGACATACTGGTCTTAATTACCTGGCGTGTGTTGTTACGTGGGATGTAAGACCAATCCTGAAGACGTGTCCTTTTGCAGGCATTGCATGGGAAGGAGTCCTGCAATTGGGTTTAGTTTCTGCTGGCTCCTCTTTTATTGGACAGCAGTTGTTCTGTGCTGTTCAAATCAACCGTGTCTGAGTACACAACTTTATAGGCAGTGTCTTCCCAGCTGATGGTACAAATATAACAGCTGACATAATTGGCTTTCAGAATATCATTGTATTTCTTAGTGGTCTTTGATGGTACATTTTCTTTTGCTTCAGCTTTCCATACAGGATTAAGTTTGGAATGGTTGTCTTCCATACAGAAAACGTGTCCTGTCCTATGAAGCTGGAATTTGATGAGTAGACTGTCAATAATTGGCATGCCACACTTCTTCAGAACTTGAAGGTTGTATACTCGATCTTGCCACGTGATGCTGCAAACCCTATACTGGTACTGGTGGA
This sequence comes from Monoplex corrugatus, assembly GCA_030674185.1. Classification (NCBI taxonomy): domain Eukaryota; kingdom Metazoa; phylum Mollusca; class Gastropoda; order Littorinimorpha; family Ranellidae; genus Monoplex; species Monoplex corrugatus. Next base: position 65,940,481 of record JAPXFY010000022.1, read on the forward strand.
ATACTTCCAGCTGTTAAATGTGTCATCAGATGAAGGTGATCCAGGAAGGGACCCATACAGCAAGGCTCTCAGCAGTACTGCTCTGTCCACAGCAGTCTTTGTGGCGAGCCTGATGCCACAATCCTGACACAACCTCTTGGTCAAACTTTCCAAGGCAGAGCTTGCCTTGGAGATGTGTAACATTAGAGAGCTATTGCTGCTCACTGTATTGCCCAAGCAGGAGAATGTGGCTACAGTGTTGATCTCTTGGTTGCTCTGGTTATTCCATCACCTTGTTAAACACAAAATATGTGACATAAACTGCGAGGACAAGTGTGATATACCTTGAACATCAGTTACTGTGACCTAGAAGAAACTTCAGACCTATGTATTTTCGACCCCTGGGCAAGTCCACAGCCTTAACACAACTGGTAAAGATCCACAATCTAAAGAGAGCTGAGAAAATCTTGTTCATTTGTTTCTGTTGACAGAGAGAAGAGAGAGAGAGAGAGAGAGGAGAGAGAGAGAGAGATCACATTCACCTTTAAATTCACTGGTATATGTTACCTCCAGCGATCCATTCGTTTCAGGGACTGGCATGGATATCTCTGTATCAACAAAAATTGTTGCCATACGTTTGGTTGCCACAAAGGTGATAGTAGATTTTTTTTTTTTTGCTCAAAGCTTATCCATTGTCACTTCTAGTGTGCTAAAATCAGGTTCGTTTCCTTGAAAATATTGTGTGCTAAAATGAATATTACGCCGAAGTGAAAAACAAATCTGGTAATACACATATGAACTGAAGGTACCTAATCTTAATCAACGTGACTGCCATCTTACAAGCACAGAGAAACCAGAAACACATGAAAATAGAATAAAAACGCGTATTGAAGACAGAGGCAATGTTTTACGTTCAGGCTACTGGCCTTTGTCAAGCGCACACAAAAGACAACAAAAGAACAAATTCACAATATTCAGGACAAAACAGCAAATCAAGAAACTTGCTGGAGGTTTTGTTGAGCTGGACAAGATAACTGAAGAGTATCCTGTTCAGTTTTCAACTCCCCCAAAATATCTTCCAAGACGATTGTTCTAAACTTATTAAGGGTTCCCATGTTTCGTACTCCTTTTATGTATTATTGGAGGATCTAAACAATTCCTTCATCATTATCATCATCAAGTGCCCTGTTGCTTGGCGTTGGCGATCATGGCCCTCCATATGTATCTGTCCCTTGTTGCCACACCTTCCATCCTCTCCATCTTCAGCCACCCTGCAAGTCCGTCCAATATTTTCTCCCTGGGTCTGCCTGGTGCTCTCTTTCCCTCCACCTTTCCTGTTGTGACCATGTGCTGTAATTCCCCTTTCCTCATAAAATGGCCTATAAATATTGCCTTCTTTTCCTAATCTTCCTTATGAGTGATCTACTTGTTTCTGCCTCCATCAAGACTGTCTCGTTTGTTTTCTTTGCTGTCCACGGAACTCTCAACATTCTTCTTAGAACCATATCTCGGCTGCCTCAATCTTGTTCTGGCTTTGCTTGTTGACTGTCCACGCCTCACAACCGTATAAAAATATCAGTTCTATATTACATTCAAGAACTCTCTTCCTGATGTTAACAATGTCAGGGCCGTTCGCCGACAGGTTTGAGCGTTTTTGGCTCTCGCGTTTTTGAAAGTGTGTGGGTGATGAGAGATTGTGTTTGGCCTTGTGAACGGTCATACTACTTCATGATGTGGGATGCTTTCATCTGGTGGGTGTTCGGCGCCCCTCCAGCCATCAGACTGCTTGTATTGTGCGCACTGCTTTCGTCAAGACTGGCCACAGTGAGTGATTTTTCACCGCCATTTTCTCACCACACTACCGACTCTCCTGTGCCTGTGTGTGACATTCCTCCGGCTGAACAGCGCGATGTGTGTACATTTATTAAGTACTCGCGCGCTGAACTGCTCTCTATCAACCCTGCACCCTTGACCTCCGAGGTTACTTCCTGTTTGAGAAGTTTACAACTTGGAAGAGGGCTGCCTAGAAAACGATCGAAAAAATCCAAAAGCGATGCAAAAATCGCTGCTCTCCTTTCTTCTGATAGCTGTTCTGATGCAACTGACTCAAGCTCAACTTCCACTGTTCAATACAGCCCTCCATCATCATCCCGCTCAATTGAAGTTCGAGTTACGGCCCGCGATGTGCGTCATGTGCGTCAGGGAGCAGGTCCTGTAGACAGTGGATCACAAACACAGGCAAGTGCTTGCAACTTTGCTAATCTCATCAAGGTAAACACCAAAAACGTTTTGCAAGATGTTTCAAAACGCCTCAAAGTGATGTGTTTAAACGCCCAGTCCTGCAGAAACAAATGTAACGACATCAATGATCTGATTACTCAAGGTAACTTTGACATTGTGTTCTTGTCAGAAACTTGGTTCAAACCACTTGGGGATGAACCTGACATTGCTGCAATTACACCACCTGGTTTCACTCTTAGGTCCATACCCAGAGGCAGTGGTCGTGGTGGCGGATTAGCCGTAATCTTCAGAAACAGTCTAGTGCCCCATTTGTCAGTGACTACCAAAGACTGTGTGTTTCAATCTTTCGAAGCATGCCATGTTCGCCTCTCATACCTCAATCAGACAGTATCATTTGTCAGCCTGTACAGACCTCCCCCTAACCGCAAGAACAAACTGACCAACTCCATGTTTTTGAATGACTTTCAAGCTCTGTTATCAACTTGTCTATCCTGTAAAAAATTGATTGTTGTGGGTGATTTCAATGTTCATTTTGATTCAGTTTCTGACCCTACTGCTTCTGCATTTAAAAGTCTGCTTGACAGTTTTGACTTAGAACAACTGATAAACAAACCCACACACTGCCGTGGTCACATCCTAGACTGGATTGTTACAAACAGTAGACCCTTGTTTATGAACATCAATGTCGATGACATGTTAGTCTCTGACCATTTTGTTGTGTCCTTTGAGCTATGCCTTAGGAAACCATGTAGAGCAACAAAGAGTGTATCATCACGTAAACTCAAAGCCATTAACTCTGTTGATTTTAGATCAGATGTGTTGTCAGGGTTTGCATATGATTCATGTACTAATGATCCTGTCAATGTTTACAACACATGTTTGCGTGACTTATTGGACAAGCACGCCCCCTTAGTTACACGTAACTTGACCGATCGCACATCCACCCCTTGGATGAACCTGGAGATAAAGCAAGCAAAGCTCCAGCGCCGCGAGGCGGAACGGTTATGGCGCAAATCTGGCCTGACTGTGCACAAGCAAATTTATGCTCACCAGCGTAATCTGGTAACTAACATGATTCGTAATGCTAAAAAACAGTACATGTGTAATAAGATAGTCAATGCGTGTAGCTCCGGGGAGCTTTTCAGAGTCAGCGGGGAGCTCATGGGAAAAGAACAGGGCCTTGTGTTGCCAACATCTGTCCCGGTTGAACAACTACCGGACAAATTCAATGAATACTTTTCTGGCAAAATTGAGCAAATTCGAGACAGTTTTCCAACTGGCAGTTCGACGACCGCTGACGCTGATCGGTTCTCTGGATCTGCACTCTCTGTTTTTCAGAGCGTGTCTCAAGAAAATGTGAGAGAAATACTGATGAAAATGCCCAAGAAATCATGCGAGCTAGATCCCATTCCTGCATCACTGTTTTTTGGATGTATTGATGAACTTGTTCCCCTGATAACTGATATCATGAACAGGTCATTGTGTACAGGCACTGTCCCAGATAGTTTTAAACATGCCCTAGTGAAACCACTTCTTAAAAAGTCAACACTTGATCCTGAGTGCTTGAAAAACTTTCGCCCAGTTTCTAACTTGCCATTTTTATCAAAGGTTTTAGAACGTATTGTCTTGGAACAGTTGTTACATCACCTTCAGTCCCACGACCTACTTGAGCCATTTCAATCTGCATATCGTAAATGTCATAGTACAGAAACGGCACTTGTTCGTGTCGTTAACGATCTTCTCCATGCTTCTTATCGTGGACATGTGTCTCTCCTGTCTTTGCTGGATTTGTCTGCTGCCTTTGATACAATAGACCATAACATACTTATCAACAGACTGCATACCACATATGGTTGCTCTGCAATCGTTTTGGACTGGTTTCGGTCCTACCTTAAGGACCGTACTCAATCTGTTGTTTTAGGAAAGTATCATTCCTCTCCATCAGTGCTCAGGTTTGGAGTCCCACAAGGCTCAGTGTTAGGGCCTGTCTTGTTCGTAATGTACACCAAGCCTCTGAGTCAGGTGATAAGTCGATCAGGTCTTCGCTATCACTTCTTCGCCGACGATTCACAATTGTATGATTCCAACATCCCAGCCGAGTTTCCAGCATTGCTTGGCAATTTACAATCTGGTATTGAGGCTGTCGGTGACTGGATGATGACAAACAAGCTTAAAATGAATGAAGATAAAACTGAACTGATAAAAATCGGTACTAAACATAAACTACAACAAACACCAACATGCACAATGACAATCTATGGCTGCAGTCTTTCTTTTGCACCATCTGTTAGAAATCTTGGAGTGTTTCTTGACGAATCATTAACAATGGACGCGTATATCAACAATCTTTGCCGTAGCCTAAACTTTCAGCTCCGTAGGATTGCAAAGATTCGTCCTTACCTCACCACCGATGCCGTGAGGAAGCTTGCAGTTTGTTTTATTTTGTCAAGATTAGATTACTGTAATTCTCTCTTAGCTGGCTTACCTGATGACAAACTTAGAAAGCTTCAGGTCATTTAGAATAATGCAGCCCGCCTTATCCTGCACAAGAAACAATCTGACAGTGCAAATCCACTGCTGAAATCCCTTCACTGGCTCCCCATCAAAGCCAGAATAGACTTCAAGATTGCTTGCCTCTGTTTCCGCTGTCTAAGTGATACAGTCACTGCACCACCATATCTTTCTGAACTGATCCAACATTATGTACCGACTCGAACCCTTCGTTCCGGAGATTCTTTTCAACTAGTCGAACCACGTTTTTCTCTCTCCACAGTTGGCAAACGCGCTTTCTCTGTTTTTGGTCCTTCAGTATGGAACAATCTGCCACTCAACCTGAGAAAACAACATAGTTACTTAACCTTCAGAAAGGAACTTAAAACCCATCTTTTTCAAAAGTATCTGGTTGCAGAGTAACTTCCACGGCATTGGTGCTGAAGTACAAAATGACTGTTTTTAACCTTTTCTAGTCCTTGGCATGACTGTGTCTATTATTGGTGTTTTTTAAGTTTATTCTTCTGATTATATATTTTAATTTTAATTTTTGTGTGTGTGTATGGGTGTGAGTGTGTGTGTGTGTGTGTGTGTGTGTGTGTGTGTGTGTGTGTGTGTGTGTGTGTGTGCGTGCGTGTGTGTGTGTGTGTGTGTGTGTGTTGTGAACGTGAACATGATATGTTGGAATATCTTTGTATGCTCTCTGATTTGTTTTAATTAGTTAAATGTCTTATTCAGCTTCTATTTGTAATGCATGTTTTAATTAAGATTTTATGTAAAACGCGTTGAGCATTTTATGGAAAGGCGTTTATTCATGTAATAATAATAATAATAATAATAATAATTTGCTGGTAAGAATGCCTTTTATCTTCTTGAGTGCTGTTTTGGCTTGGCCAATTCTGCTGGCTATTTCTGATGTGACAGAATAATGCTAAAATAAACTCATTTGTCCGTTTTTTACGCTCAGTGGAATATTCATATGCCAATGTTTCCACATAGAAAACGGTTGTTCTCCTTGACAGGTTCTTAATTCTTATTGCACACAACAAAACCTTCACTGTTTAGAATATTGTCATAAATCTTCTGTGTTATACCATGTTGTTCATATGTCAACAATACTTTTCCTATATGTATAAATTGATATAATTTATGCTACACATTGTTTGTTGGTGTTTGATTATCGTACAGCAAAGAAATATGATTATAAAAGTTTAAAACCTGTTGACATGTACTTTAATCTGGATGTTTATTTTCATGTTTATTTTTAAACCTCCAATGTATAAAACGTCATTAAGCATATTATGTGTGCAATATGTTGTCCATATGTCAACAATATTATTTCCTACATTTATGAATTGAGATTATTTTTCATTATGACATTGTATGCTAGTTCCTGTTTATTGTAAAACAAACATGAATAAAAAAGTTATAACATTATAATAATTCGTTCATTGTTGGGTGGACGCTTATATGGTATTCTACAAAAACAGGACATAATCGAGGGTCTAAGGAGACTGATTTTGGGCAGATTCTAAATGTGCTTGTTATAACAATATGTTCTTTAAGGTCCGTGAAGAGTCATTCAAGCGCCACACTAAAGAACTGCTCATCAAATTCCTCTAGCTATGTCGGTAATGTGCCAAAGCCTTGGTCTGTGCAGATAATTCGTGTCTGTTCACTTGTTTGGGTTTAATTTCCAGAGTGATACTATGTTAGCCCCAGGTCTTGATGGAAGTTCTATTAGCATCAAAAAGTTCTATAGAAGGTGAGTTAGTCTTGTTGTCCGGTGCAGAGGCTGGATAAATTGACACATCAACACCAATGTCAATTCAGTGTATGTTTGGCTGGTGCGTCTATCATTAACAGAGAACGTGTTGGAATTTGAAACGCTGACCACTACCACGTTTAGCCAGCTGGCCTTGGCATTTCCAGTTGATGAGACACCACAGTTCTTTGGTCTGGAAAGTAATAATGCAAACTTGTAGCCCGGCAACGACGGGCATCTGGTTCAAATCACTGGTGGTAGAAACACTTAGAAGCCTGTGAAGGAGGAGAACGATGCTTCTTCATCGCAGAAACAGTCTCTACTGACGTTTTTGTCACAACATCCTTTTCAGTGGGTAGTCTAATGGCTACAGCGTGTGTTTCAGTTGGAATCAAGGAGATAGGAGATTTGCTGCACACTTGTAGCACGTGCCTCTCAAGCGTGAATAGCCATATGGGCAAGAGCCTCTATGTCTGCAATATTGTGTCCTGCTAGAATACCTCGGATGTTTACAAGAAAGTTTGCCAGAAACTATGTACGTTTAAGTGTTTGTGGATCATTACTAAGGGCGTTTATCCTGCGCATAAGAACAGTAGGGTGTATGTCGCCACGTCAGATTGCATGGAGTTCATCATTTTTTTAGATGTGACATTTGCCAAAAGTCTTGATTTAGGGCTGTCTTTAAGGTGTTACATTTGTCAGCAGCTGGTGGGTTGGTGGGAATAGACTGAACATCCTCTGCTGTGTTGACGTCAAGTGCACTCACAATGTAGTATATTTTGTTTAGTCTTGACCTATGCCCTTGGTGCCAAAATGAGCGTCCATCCTTGCAATTCAAACTTCTTGTGATTTGGTCCAAAATTCAGGTATTTTGACAAATACTGTGTTGATCTGGTTAGACTGAACAGTTAGAGCCTGAAGTTATGTAGAATCAGAAGATACACTTCAGCCATTATTGACGGTGTTCAGCGTCAAGTTCACAGATGTAGAGATGCAAAAATGGAGAACTCCAAGGAAAGGCACAGACTGAAGCACAACACCTGAGATTTTTAACCGTTTTTACCACGATCTTCACAAACACACGGTGAGCAAAACTCACTAAGGAGGCATAATTCTCATTTCCTAGTTAATAAATACAACAAAAGGAAAATAACTCTTAGATCACATGAAGTCACTACAGCATGGACCATTCCCTGTATGCCAGGTTTTGTTGCAGATGGCAGTTAGGATATCAATTACTGCCTCTGTGCCATGTTTCAAGCATTCTGTGGGAATGTCGTCAATGCCTGCAGCTACCACTCTTCAAAGACTTCACTGCAACTTCATCTTCTTTATAGCATATTGGGAGATCGTTTTCATTTCATAGATCATGTACTGTTAGCACATTTAGACCGACTTTGTTCCGTTTGTTGTACAGTTCAGAGCAGTACTCAGTCCACCTTTTCATGATGTCTTTTCCTGTGTGAGACAATTCCCGTCTTTATCTTCAATGATGCTGATTTTACTTTGTTCTTGTTTCGCAAGTCTATTACAGTCATCGTGGTTTTTTTTCACTGCTGTTAGTTTTTTTCTCAATGTTTTCACATTGTTTGATCTGGCTTCCCTTTGTGTTCTCCATTTCTTGACCAGTCCTCTTGTTTGTAGCGTTGTAATTCTCCTTTCCCTTCTCAATTTTCTCTCCAATGTTAAATTCCTTCTAGTGTCACATACAGCCACCTCATTGATTGTCCTCTGCTACTTGTAACCGTGGAATTCAGTCTTACCTGCTACGCGTGGGGAGTGAACTCAACAACAACATCTAACCTGAAAAGGGATGGATTCCGTCACTCACACTTGTTTTGGACAAATCTAGTTAGGTTTAGCTTAATTTAGGGATTTGTTGTTGTTATTTCATGCTGGTTAAAGGCTGACTGGTTCTTTTGATAGAGCCCTGGAGTCAATATCTCATGTCTTGAGTTCAATCCCACCCTTTAGCATAAAGTTGGCTTGTTCTCAGTCCATGTTAATGCTTCATTCATTCAATTGGTGTCAGTTTTCCTGGATCTTATCCCCCTTCTAAATTCAAGACCTTGCCAGCACATAAAAGTTTTGCAGAATCTGAAGCAGTCTGTCAGATAACTGTTGGCAGATTTGTTTGTAGCTCACATAGAATTGTATGAGTGTGATGAATCCCTTTTGACAAACTCCAAACTCGCATATATAGTTTTTATTTAATGAGATTTCTCTGGATTTCGATATTTTTATCACAGCTTGTTTAAGGCATTTATCACACATCTATCTACTGAATTGTTATGCAGAATATTTCGTTTTTCTCATACAGCTGTAGACTCGAGATCTGATATCTCGAGTTCAATCCCAGCCCATAACAACAAAAACTGGCTTGCACACTGCCTATGTTAACATATGTTGCCATCATTCTGGTAGTGCCATTTAAGTGTTTCATTGACCTCTCACCCACTCCCTTCCCATTTCATGGCTTTGCCAGTACGTAAGGTCTCGCGCAGGCTCAGGGAGTCTGTCGCATAATCGTTGGCAGTTTTGGGTGGAGCGCATATGAAAACATCAGAGTACGATGCATCCCTCTTGAACAAACATCAAGCTTGTCATTCTGTCTTTTCTACAGACAGTATAACGAGCTCTTAGATCGCTGTCTAAGTGCAATGATTGTCACAGACAAAATGTCTCAGTTACGACATGTGAAGTTATGTAATAATGAATGAAATAATTTGGCCGCTTTAAATATATGAGGAAACTGTCCCAGCAGAGATTCAAATAAACACGACTACAACTATTTAAAAAAAGACATTTTGTTGACGTCACAATCAACGCTCAAGCTGTTTTTAGCCGTCATATGCCAATAACTCTTCATGAAGATCAAATGTCTGACACCTCACTGTGACGTCATTGATGATGCGCCTGGCTGTGACTTACAAGACCCGTGCGGGAGATTTATCGACCCTAAGAAAGGGAAACAGGCTAGATTCATCGTCTCTGCTTGTCATGACGATTTATGATCATGAAAAACCCATAATTTGAAATATAATATACAAACGAATTACTACTACCACTATCACTATCACCACCACCACCATCACCACTAATGGTTACCATCATCATCAGCCACTGCTGCCACTTAAATAAATACTGGTTGAACCCAACTGAAATTCTAAATTTATTTCACATCGTTTGTGAAGTTGTGACTTTCAGTCCTACAGATCTTTGTGACTATCTCTCAATGCATGCCCCTGCCCAGATTCTTCGTTATGCTTCTGACACTACTTGTTTACAAATTTGTCAATACTGATGTTACACTGTTGGTCGCTGTTCATTTTTAAATAGTATACAAGATGGTCTTGTGGGCATTTGTCTTTCACAGGTTCTGCATGGGAGAGGTCCCCTGTCCTCAGGTTCTGCTTTCGTGCGTTCTTTTTGAATAGAAGTTGATCTATGCTGTTCAGATGTGACTGTGCACTGCGTGCACTGTTGTTGCCAGCTTTTCTGTTGTGGGCACAGTCTTCCCAGTGTGTATTGTTTATGCCACAGATGATAAGACTGGCCTTCAGAGCGTTCTTGTATGTTTAATTGATCTTCGATCAGGTAAGGCATGAAGTATTGATCAACGAAATGTAAAGGCTCAATATTGATGGAGAAACTCTAAGAATAATCAGGAATATGTATTGTGAACAAATAGCAGCAATGAGAGTAGAAAATAATGTAGGCTTTTCCTAAAACACCAGAAGAGGGGTTGGGCAGGCATGTGTTATGTCACCAGATTTGTTTTTACTTTACAGCGAAAGCATTATGAGAAACCTAAAAGAATGCCCTGGGATAAAAGTTGGGGGGGAAAATGTTAAACAGTCTTCATTGTGCAGAATATATTGTTCTTATTGCAGAAAATAAAAAAAAAAGACATACAAAATCTTGTGAAATAATAGAAATAGACATCAGAAATAAAGGACTGGAGCTAAATAGCAGGAAGAATGAAGTTATGATAATCTAAATAGCGAGAAGAACGAAGTCATGATAATCAGTAAAAAAAATTCCGTCACGCAAAATAACAGCAAATGGCACAGCACTGAGACAAGTTTATAACCTTAAATATCTGGGAACAGTTATCTCACTAGACAGCAGATACACATCAGAAATATCCAACAGAACCAGCCAAGCTAAAACAGCATTCAAGAAAAGGAAAAGCGTTCTTACCAACAAATGCATATCAGTTAACATTAGGACGAGTTCTTCGGTGTCATACAAAACCAGTACTGTTGTTCGGACGTGAAGCATGGACAGTCAATACACAAAGTTGGAACAAGATCGAGGCAGCTGATATGTGGTTTCTAAGAAAAATAGTAAGAGTTCCATGGATAGCAAATAAACAAACCAGACAGTCTTGAAAGAGGCAGAGAGAAAAAGAACATAAATAAAGAAGATTAGGAAATGACAAGTAAGATTTATAGGACAGGCAAGAGAAATTTGAGCACCTAATCACAACAGGAAAGCTGGAAAAAAACGTGGCTGGTAGACCAGGGAAAGTTTACTGGACAGTTTTTGTGCAGTGGATGAATGAAGAAAGGGTGGGAGATGTACGTGCAGTGACAAGGGACAGATTCGTGTGGAGGGCCATGATCGCCAAAGCCATGTGGCAGGGCACATGGTGATGATGATAATGATAGAGATGCATCTTTGGGATGCACCTGTCTTTCATATGGACAGCGTGTCCTGCTGATAATAATAATGATAATAATGACAATACTACTACTACTGTACTACTATTGGTACTACTACTACTACTATTGATAATAATAATAATAATTACAGTAAGGTGCCAATCTTGACAATTCAAATCAAAGTGTACCCACGCATCAGACATACACATGCACTCAGCGCAGACCACATTATAACACGCGAAAAAAAAACCCAAGCAAATCAATGGAAAGAGGCAGTTGCAGAATTCGTTTTCGGGAAAAAAAGGTGGGTTCTTAAATTGGATTTCAAAGCAGAAAGGGCAGGTGATGGACGAAGGGAAAATGAAAGTTTATTCCAGGTAGATGGTCCTGAAACAGCAAAAGAATGCTGGTCAACAGTTGATATGTTAAATCTAGGAACCTGAAAGGAAAGAGTATCTGAAATGTAGCGCAAGGTGCGAGTTGGCGTATGAATATTGATGTTGTCACAAAGGTATGATGAAGCAGACTGGTGAATAGATTTGTAACACAAGGCATCTAGGTCATATTTCCAAACAGCTTACATTCTTTTCATGACACATTCAATACAAAGAGCGAAGGAGAAGACTGACATGATTAACATAAGCATTTGCGTTTTATATGCAATGTAGACAGATGAGAGAAGAAACTGGTAGTCAAGAAGGGATAGCGTTACAGTAATCAAGAGGAGACAAAATAAGAGATGTCACAGGCTTAGATGCAGCGCCAATTGAAAGTTATTTTCGAATGCACGATGCGCCGAATCTGACAGTAGCGCGATTGATAGGTATGCGTTTGAAACTTATGCATGGAAAGAGCATTCTACTAGGTCACACTCAGATTCTTGGCAGAATCAGAGAGAAAGATGATGATGTCACCTAGCTGGATGGTATTTCAAGGAGTATGGAGAGAATCGGGGTATTTGATACAGGTCTGTAATTTTTCAGATCATTAGGATTGAGATTATCTTTTCTTGAAAAGTGGCCAGATGAGAGCATTTTAGAAAGCAGAAGGGAAGACGCCTGAGACCAAAGAAGAATTGAAGATAGAGATGATTGATGGAAGAAGTTGCTGGTAAATTTGTGAAGAGAGACAGAGACCAGAATGGAGTAAAGTTCGCAAGATTCGATACACATTTCTGTCAGGACCATTAAGATCTCAGTCTCAGATACTGGATGGAGGGAGATGAGAAGAGTGCCAGTAAATGGAGGGCCTGGAAATGTTGGGTGAAAGTGAGTTGAGTCAAGTTTGTTATGCAAATTAGAATCTTTGTGGAAACAAATGTGGAAAGGGCAGAATGGAGATCGTCTGGACTGATATTTGATGGGGGAGACAAATATGGAAAAGGCAGAGTGGAGATCGTCAGGACTAATATTTGATGGCAGGGGAGTTGATTTCTCAGTGCCAAGTAAATCACATGGTGGAGAACATAATTTTGGTGTTTTTGTCCTAAAAAATTTGAGGCATTTGACGAGTAGAAACTCTATACTTGCCAAGCCATGTTTAGAACTTGAAGGTTGAACACTCGAGTCTTAACACACGATTGTAGACCTTGTCCAGAAATCATCGGTAGAACATGTCTAACTTATGCATGCACCGTTGATAAGTCGTCTGGGTCTCGAAGCAGTACAGCAGGGCGCTTAAGATTAAAGTTTTGTGCACAGCAATTGTAGTGATGAACCTTACCCCGTAGTCTTGCCATAGTCTGTTGATCAGTTTTCCAAAGGCAGCGGTTTTCCTGTAGGTGTACAGCACAACCTGGGCATCAAGAGATTGATTACAGCTCACCTTTACTGCCCAAGTGGCAGAATTTATTCACAGTCTTGATCTTCCAGTTTTTGCTGACAACATGAGATAATGAAGCACCACAACACTGAGATGATGTTGGCTAAAATGTGGCCTCTGTCTTGCTTAGGCTAACTGTCAGGCCAAAGCATTTGCAGACCTCAAGAGTCAATAGACATGAAGCGCTGGATGTCCTCGTGCGAGTGTACAACCAGTGCACATTCATCTGCCAAAACACAACTTTTGTAGGAAGGCTTTGAGCTCTTTGGTTTTGGCTTGAAGCCTCTGCAGGTTGAAGCGTTTTACATCCGCACAGAACTTGATGTCAATCTTGTCAATCTCTAAATGCATCAATCAGCATTAACGCAAACAGGATGGAAAAGACTGGGTGTTTTAGAATGCATTCTTGTTTCACTCCACTCTTTTCCCATTTTTTGCACCCTGGCCAGTATGCCACTGTGGAGGCAGCAATCAGCGAGATAAGCTTTTGTGGGCATCACAATTCGTGGTTATTTCTCCCAGGTCTGTCTGGTTAACAGCGTCAAATGCTTTGGTTAGATCTACAAACACAGAATGGAGTCTTTGGTTTTGCTTGCAGCATGTAATTCTCTTGCAGCTAGCATATGATGAACCGATGATAACTCGTGTCTCCTTCGCCACGAAACCAACATTGAGACTCAGGAATGATGGACACAGCTTTTAAGGTGATGACTATATACATGTACATGATGATACTAGTAAGGGCCTTTTCAGCTGTGCACAGGAGGGACATCCCATGATGATTATCGTATATCGTCTCCGTTTAAATGTTGATGATCATAGCATCTTTAAAGTCTTCAGAAACCTCTTCTCTCTGTCATATAGACTGGTACAAGGGTGTCAGCGTCTCCAGGAGCACGTCACTAACATTCCTGTAGATATCTGCGGGAATATTATGGGCTCTTGTTGCCTTTCCAGGTGTTGTTGCCTCAAGGTGTTGATACGGTAAACTTGTCGCTGGAGATTGTCTGCCAGGAATTCTTTTACTGGCAATTAGAGAGTATTGCAATGTCGTCCTCAGATATTGACAACTCCCCGCTCAGCAATGTGTTAAATTGCTCGGCACAGTGTGATAAGATGTGAGCTTTGTCTGACAGCCAAATGGAGTAGTCAGAGGTAGTGATCTTACTGAACCAGAAGCGTTTGGGCCATACACTGCTTGTAGGGCACCATGCCATCACCACATGTTG
>JAPXFY010000022.1:65959672-66034672 GCA_030674185.1 Monoplex corrugatus
CTGCGCATTCAGATGGCATATCCCTGATAGCAGATGGCATAGGCGATTGGGTCAAGGGGCAGCAGAAACTGTGGCTCATGATACACGGATAGGAGGTCAGGGAACCAGGTCTGTACTAGCTACCTCAGAGTGATGAGAACCATGGTAGTCCATTTGGGCATACCTTTCTGACTATCTTCAGTAGGGTCAGAAATGTCAGAGCATCCACCACGTATGTTTTGGGGTCCTGGACCGGCGAGAGGTGAGTGGGAAATCTCTAGATGAACCTGGTCGCCACTACCTGATGAAAACAGTATTCCCATACCTGCTGGAGAACCTGGAGGTCAGAGTCCACTCCGTGTGGACTATGGTGTGGGATCGGCTGAAAAAATCCACTAGTATGTTGGACTTACCTGCTATATGGCGAGCCATCATCGTCAATTCCCACTGGTGACATGATCGAAAGAGAGTCTCCATTCACCTGGAGAGATTGGATGAGTGAGCATCCCCTCCCCTCTTTGTTTACGTAGGAGGTCACGGTAGTGTTGTCTGTGAGCAGTTGTGATCTATGACCTATGACCTGGGCTTCAAAGACTCATAATACCTGGCAGATCACTTAGAGCATCAAGCAGATATATCCTATCTTCTCATTTGTCGACACTGTTGCGAGATGAAAAACACACACACACACACACACACACACACACACACACACACACACACACACACACACACACACACACACACACACACACACACACACACACACACACACAATATTACATACATACGTATCTAAATGTGTGTATATATGTGTGTATGTATGTATGAATGCATGTATGTATGTATGTATGTATGTATGTATGTATGTACGTAGTATGTATGTATGTATGTATGTATGTATGTGTGTGTGTGTGTGTGTGTGTGTAAAGGGGAAGAACGTGTGTGTTTTTGGGGAGGGAGTGACAGCTTGTAACCTGTTGGTTTTTGGACTGGCTTCTTGGTGTGCAATTTGGATTGTGCTCCTGTGTTTTTCAGCGCGCGTGTGTATGTATATGCGTTTGTGAGTGGGTGGCTTGCGTGGGGTTTGACCAGCTGGGATGGCACCAGATGGATGGTATGTCTATGAAATTCACGTGTATTGATCTCATTGTTCAGGTGCCTGTGCGTGAGAAGTTGTTTGTGCGCTCTCTCTCTCTCTCTGTATTTGTGTGTTCACGTACATGTGTGGTGTGTGTGTGTGTGTGTGTGTGTGTGTGTGTGTGTGTGTGTGTGTGTGTGTGTGTGTGTGTGTGTGTGTGTGTGTGTGTGTGTGTGTGTGTGTGTGTTGTGTGTGTGTGTGTGTGTGTGTGTGTGCGTGTATATGGACGGTTACGTGTTTGTGTGTGCATTCATGCATCACGTGATTCCATGTGATAAATTAAAGGAAGGGAGATGATGTCTGCAATGTAAACGTGATCATACCATTTTACCCTGACGAAGGTGAAGGGCCTAAGTATAGAAGTAAATATATCCATGCTCTTGTTGAATGTTTTTTTCTAGAATAACTTTGTATATCTATCTATCTGTCACATATCTATCTATCTATCTATCTATCTATCTATCTATCTATCTATCTATCTATCTATCTATCTATCTAACTATCTATCTATCTATCTATCTATCTATCTATCTATCTATACATACATACATACGTACACTGGGTTATATCCTTTTGTATTCGACGGTATCTGAAATTTGCACACACACAAAAATGTCATAAAAATTCATTTACATAAAATTATTGATGATACATATTTTGCACATATGTAAACATCAGAAAACATTGAAAACCTTAGTTCCCATTGTTTTGGAATATATATTTAAGTGTACAGTTAAGTCTTTGTCAGTCAGTAGACATACTGAAAACGAAAATGAGGTATTAGTATAATTTTAATACGTAAAACAATGTTCTCGACCTGATAAGAATGCTTTATTATCAAATGTGTTTATGGTATTTTTGCATTGATACTTATACAACTTTGCACTCTTTTTCGGTCCATATATTTGGGGCAATCTAAAGGACTGTGCCATGCCAGCTCAAAGCTGTGTATTGAAAATTCACTAATGAACCCAATTTCTCTGACAATCATGATAGGCTGTGACCTATATTACATGTATGTTTATGTGATAAGACTGATAGTGCATGGTAAGATTTTACCATTTACAGTGTTGGTAGATTTACAAGTTTCTTGTTTAATGTGAGCAATTGCTTGTGGATTTGTACTATGAACTTTTTCATTGGAAACAGATGTATGATTCTCTGAACATAGTTAAATATGGGGCTCATAATAGTGTAAATTAGATTCTTTCTGCTCTATTCCCTACGCTACATTAATGGCTACAGAGTCTGACAGTCTTTTTTCAGTAAGTATTTTGATAATGATGACAATGAGGATGGTATCCATCATGCAAAGAAAAACATCCTACATTAAGACTGTATGACAGGACTGTACTTTACAGTTACTTTCATAATATATCCTGGAGTCAATAAGATCCAACAGATACAGACACCAGTGGTTTTGGTCAGAAGATTTAACCCACACCCTGAAACTCGCATGTGTGAAATAGATTAGACTTCACTGTGTTAATTCAATCTTCCCAATGAGTACATGCACCCTCGTCTCTGGGTGGAAGTAATTTGGTGTTCAAACATCTCATTTGAGAAGACTGAAAAGATTCCAACCCACAACTTTTCAGTTGGTAGTCCGTTACCCAATCCACTTCACCATGGTAGATGTGATTGTGTAAAAAATTTTAATAGATGCCTCGTTACATCTAGCCTAAATTCTTGTCCTTTGGTAATACTTAAAACACCTAACGATTATCTGTGATCTAAACAGTATGAGAGTCGCAAGTAAATAGAAAGTAAAATGTTTCATCTAATCTCAATTCTGAATTTTTGATAGCACGTGTGCATGTGAGTGTGACTGTGCATGGACGCGCACGCGCGCGCGCGCATGTGTGTGTGTGTGTTTTGTCTGTGTGTGAGTGTGTGTGTGTTTGTGTGTGTGTGTGCGTGTGTGTGGTTGTGTGTGTGTTTGTGTGTGTGCGTGTGTATGTGTGTGTGCAAGTGTGTGTGTATTTGGTGTCATGTGTTTCTGTGTGTGTTTGTATGTATGTGTGAGAGAAACTTACTCTGTGTGTTTGGATATATGTGTGCATCTGTTAATAGACAAATAAAAGTTGTGTCTCATCTCAGAAATGATTGACAGCCTCTTTTACACAACCTTTTTAAAAAATAACGAATCACATCAAAGAATAATGCATTTTTACATTTACTCTTAATTAATTTGCAATTCACCTTCCTTATATGTCGCAAATATACGTTGCACAATCGTCGTTAGCACAATAATACTTATGAAAGTAATAATATTCATAAATGTACGTTGTAAAATTATTTTCAGAGTCAAAATACCATCAAAATGTATTTGATGTGCCAACAAACTCAAACTCTGACAAGCCAGAAAGAAAAAGATAACACACAGTCCCACAAAAACACAACATTATAATGTCTCGTACACTCCCTCAAAACACAATATTAGAATGTCTAGTTCTTCCAGAACAAAACTCCTGAAACAGACTATGCCTGAGGAGTTCCAGTACCACCACCACAGCTGTCAGGACCTCCAGCATCATCAACATCACTATCATTACCTCAACCACATCAATGATCAACATTTGCCATGAGCGAACGAAGAATCCATTGTTCTTGCTGACGAAGCAATCGTTCCAGAAAGATATTGAGGGTGTAGAGACAAGGATTGATGCAAGAACTGATGGCTGCCTCCAACTTTTCATACTGGATTTCGTCTCGATCTCTTCTAGCCTTATTCAGGGCAGCTACGTCAGTTATATAACGATCCAGTATCCTGGCAATCACAATTGTACGCTGTCCTGGACTTTCAGCTTTGTCCTATAGGCTTTGGACATTTCATCACGGTAAGTGTGAGGTGTTTTCTTTCTTTTCTTTTTTTATACTATTTTGATTGCAAAGCCTGATGACTAGACAGGCGCATATGAACAGGCTTTGCTTAGAGGTTCCTTTTACCACCCCCAACTTCCCTCATTTAGGGAGAGCACTGAGAGACAGAGTTCTTGAATGTTATATAGAACCAATACTGTTGCACGGTTGCGAGGCGTGGACAGTCAACAAGCAAAGCCAGAACAAGATTGAGGCAGCTGAGATGCGGTTTCTGAGAAGAGTTCCATGGACAGCAAAGAAAACAAACGAGACAGTCTTGATGGAGGCAGACACAAGTAGATCATTGATAAGGAAGATTAGGAAAAAGACAAGCAATATTTATAGGTCATTTTATGAGGAAAGGGGAATGGGAACACCTGGTCACAACGGGAAAACTGGAGGGAAAGAGAGCACCAGGTAGACCCAGGGAGAAGATGCTAGACGGACTTGCAGAGTGGCTGGGGACAAGGAGGGTGGAAGAGATGCTTGAGGCAACAAGAGACAGAGACAGATGGAAGTCCATAATCGCCAACGCCATGCGGCAAGGCACCTGATGATGATGATGAT
Organism: Monoplex corrugatus; assembly: GCA_030674185.1. NCBI lineage: Eukaryota > Metazoa > Mollusca > Gastropoda > Littorinimorpha > Ranellidae > Monoplex > Monoplex corrugatus. The sequence continues at coordinate 65,964,222 of JAPXFY010000022.1, forward strand.
GATGACTGCTGTACCTGGATATGACTGCTCTGTCACTGTGGGAGGATTCGAACACTGCCTCTGCCTCAGGTCTATGGTGGACGACCATCACCCACAACTGTCTAAGCGCAGAGTCCTAGCAAGAGACCTCCAGCAGCATCTTCTGCCCATCCCCGTCACCACTTCTCCATTGCCACAGGGTTTTGTTGTAAGTTGGTGACCGAATGCCTCGTTGTTCTGGCTTGTCCATTTGCCGGACCAGAAAGGAAATTCTAATAGAGTGGAGGCAGTGTGCAACTCTCTCCCCCACTGTTTGACATACTGATGCTCAGAGTTCTCATTTGACCTCGCTATGATAGTTCTTAGGATGTATATGGCATTAATAGTTCCTTTCCCTTCCACAAATCCACACTGTACTTCTGCTATTTCTCTTTTGAATCTATTCCTTGTCCTCATCATGATTATTCTTAATAGGATCTTAGTTACATGACTCATCAAACTGATTGTGCGGTGGAGTTCGGATTCTATAGCCCCTGTCTTCTTTGGAAGTGCAATGAAAATTGATTTTGACATATCTTTGGGGATTTTTCCAGTGTCGTAAATTTCATTTCGGAGGACTGTTATTTTTCCTATGCCAAATTCCTCCAGGGCTTCAATCATCTCTGTAGTAATGTTGTCTGGTCCTGGGGCTTTTCCTGGTTTCATCTTTTTCAGTGCTGCTCTAACTTCATCTTTCATTATCGGTGGTCCTTCAAAGTTCTTTTTTTATAATGTGTTCTTCGTTTCTGTGATCCTCGAAAAGGTCTTTAATGTACTCTCCCCATCTGTCTAATATTTTTTTCTTTTTCCATGATAAGCGTGCCATCTTTCGATTTCAAGCAACAAGTTGATGTGCATGTATTTTTCCTGTGGACAATTTCTTCAATTCGCCTGTACATACCCTGAGGATCCGTTTTGTGTCGGTCTTCCATTTCTTTGCACTTTGTTTTCAGCCAAGCTTCCTTAGCTTCATTGCACATATTCCTGAACTCCTTGTTTATCTTCCTGTAGATCTCCTCGTTTCTCTTTGTCTTCCTCCTTTCCTCCATCAAGCCCAAAATTTCATTAGTCATCCAGTTCTTTTTTGCTTTTCTATCTGCCTTAGGGATTTCTTCACAAGCTTCATTTATCGAATTCCTCAACTTTGTCTATTGTTCCTCACTGTCACCAACGTCTTCCAGAGCACTGAATTTGTTTTGAACATGTACATTAAATGTTTGACGTACCACTTCATCACATATACATATATTATGTGATGTATGTACATATATATGTATATATATACATATATATACATACATATATATATATATATATATATATGTATATACATATGTATGCATACGCACACACACATACACACACACACGCACACACACACACACACACACACACACACACACACACACACACACACACACACACACACACACACACACACACGCTCGTACGTTTCTTAGTACATGTGTATGCAAGACATGTATGTATCACATGATCAATACATTTTTTCTTCCTTGTATAAATGCATATTCATTCGTTCATTCACCTACTCATTCATTCATTCATTCATTCATTCATTCATTCATTCATCCATTCTCCTGTTTCTTTCCACCTTGTCTTCCTCCTACTCCTGCTCCTGCTCCTGGTCCTCCTTCTCCTCTTTCTTCTACTTCTTCTTCTTCTTCTCCTCCTCCTTTTTCTTTTTCCGCTTCTTCTTTTTCTTCTTCTTCTTCCTCCTCCTCCTCCTACTCCTGTTCTTCTTTCTTCCTTCCTTCCTTCCTGCTTTCTCTCTTTCTGTCTGTCTGTCTTTCTTTCTTTGTTTCTTTCTTCCTTCCTTCCTTTCTTCCTTTCTTCTTCCTTTTTTTCATTCTTTCTTCTTCTTTTCGTCTTCCTCCTCCTCTTCTTCTTCTTCTTTTATTTTTTTTTCTTCTTCTTCTTCTTCTTCTTTTTCTACCTTCATCTTCTTCTGCTGCTTTTTCTTTTTATTCTCTGTGTCCATGTGATTAAGAGCTTATATAGGATTTGAACATAGGTGCAGTGTGAAGACATGAGCCAGCTCCTGTGTCTTGTGTATGGGGCCGTTGGCAACTGTTCGGAACCCCTGCTGGTCAAGTGTAAGTGCTAACATCAACAGTTATTGATCAGTGTTCAAATCTGCTCTTTTCAAAACGCATTTAAGCTCACTATCCGTGATGATGATGATGCATCATTCATATACAAGACACAAAGCATAGCACACACACACTCATTCACACACGTGTGCGCTCACACACGCATACAACACACACACACACACACACACACACACACACACACACAGAGTCAGAATACACACACACATACACATACCACACACATACACAGAAAGAGAGACAGACAAACAGACAGAAAGACAAACAGAGAGACAAACAGACAGACAGACAGAAAGAAAGACAGACAGACACATACAGAGACAAAGAGAGAGAGTGTGTGTGAGAGAGAGAGAAAGAGAGAGAGAGAAAGAGAGAGAAAAAGAGAGAGAGAAAGAGAGAGAGAAAGAGACAGAGATAGAGACAGACAGACAGATAGCTAAAGAGGAAGAGAGTGGAGAGAGAGAGAGAGAGAGAGAGAGAAAGGGAGAGAGAGAGAGAATGTGTGTGTGTGTGTGTGTGGTGTGTGGTGTGTGTTGTGTTGTGTGTGTGTGTGGTGTGTGTGTGTGTGTGTGTGTGTGTGTGTGTGTGTGTGTTCGTTCGTTGCTTGATTTAACGTCTTTTCACTATAAGTGATATTAGACGGGGAAAAATGGCATGAAGGATGAAATAAGGGGGGGGGGGTGGAAGGGAGAGGGGAACAGAGTAAGGGATGTAAAAAAAATTAAAAGGAAGCAGCAAGGTCTTAAGAAAAAGGATATGGATGAACAGAGAAATGAAACTAGAACAACGCTAACATCAATAATGTAAAAGAAAAATCGTCATGAAAACAAAACAAAAATAATCATAATTATAGTAATAATCTTAAAGTAACGCATTAACAGGACTGTGAACCAATGATTCTGAAATTTTAACTAACAAAACTTGATCCGATACTACTTCTTTAAAATGCGTTTCAAGATAGTTTCCTTGTGTAAACGTCTTTGGTAAAAAGGAACGAAGCTTTCTGCAGTAAAACAAACAGTGATACAATGTGAATTGTTCGCCACAAATACATAAAGCGTTGTTACAATATTTTGTTTTCAAAGCGTTCAGTTGAATGCGAAAATATGTCATAACAATTAATCTCAAATGATATAACGAGGAATACTGCAATTTTTACAGATATTTTGAACTGAAAGTTTGATTCTTTTTTGAGACACAAATTTTTCATTTAAATGTTCATGAAATCGAATCCATGATGCTAATTCTAGCGAGTTGTAAGCTTCTTTTACCGAGGTGTTAACATGTAATTCTATGGAATTTTCAGAATGGAGGGCACCGGATTTAGCTGCTCTGTCAACTACGTTGTTGCCATGAAGACCAACATGAGAAGGCACCCAGCATAAATTGATTTCCGAGCCATTTATCTTTAAACAATGTATTAGATGATTTGCCTCAATAATTAAGTCAAGTCTTGTGTCTGTATCAAAAGACTGTAAGGCATATAATACAGATTTTGAATCAACAAAGAGAACTACTTTGAGTGACACAGGCCGAAGGCTTATTAAATAATGCAACGCTTGAACAACAGCGACCAACTCTGCTGTATGTATAGATACATTTGCCCCAATGAAAAAAGACTTTTTAATGTTAAATTTTGGAACAAAAAAGGCTGCTCCAGCGCTCTGATTTGCTAAGACTGACCCATCGGTAACAATGTGGAGGTGGGTACGGTACTTTTCATCGATGTGTTCACAAGCTGTGGATAGCGTAATGTTGACATTATCATCTTTTTTAACGTTTGCATAATCGAGATCAAATGTGGCCTTTAGCATTTCCCATGTAGGGATAGGCGTTATCGTTGGTTTCTCGGCTATTTCATCCATTGTTATGTTGGACTGTTTGATCAGGCCAGATATGTAAGTTGCGGCTGTAATTTGTGATGAAATGTTTTTTGCTCGTTTTGGAAAGTCAGTATCAGACCTGATCTTAATTTCTTTGCTCACAAAATTATCCGCTTGTGAAGTAGTTCTAATTGCAAAGTTTGCTGTAGCTAGCTCACGATGATTGTTTAAAGGTAGAATTCCAGCAACTTTGTACGTTTCCAGAGTAGAAGCATGAGTTGGTACATGCACCTAGTGCAATTTTAAGACTTTTGCAGTCCAAGCTCTGAATCTTTTTAAGTAAATATTTGGGTACATTGAAGAAAACTTCTTGCGCGTAGGATAATTTAGACCTGACCATCGCTGTTGACAGATGAATCAGTACATTTGTATCCATTCCCCAGTGTAATTTGCTTATTATCTTTAGAAAATTTAAGGTTTTTCGCGCTTTTGTTAAAATATAATCAAAATGGACATTCCAGCTTAATTTGGACGTGATGTAAACTCCCAGGAATTTTACGACCTGTTTGTAATTTAACACTTCACCAAGCAATTTGAAAGTAGGCAAGTTATTTGAGTTACCACCAGGATCAAACAACATCATGTTAGTTTTTTCTGCTGACGACAGCCCATTTTCTAACATATAGTTTCCAAGATTATCAAGATCAATTTGATACAACTTCCTGATGTAATTTCGCGTTCTCTGTGGAGTTGTCTTTTTTTAAGTGATATTCATCCAAGTGCATATATCATCAGCGTACTGTACTAAAACAACACGATTTGAAAGAGCTTTAGGAAGATCCTGTATAAGGATATTAAATAAAATAGGTGCTATCACTGAACCTTGTGGAATCCCCATGTCGAGGCATCGTGAAGAAGAATAACTAGCTCCCACTCTTGCCTGAATTGTTCTATTAGCTAAAAAAGATTTAATGTAATTGAACATATTGCCTGATAAACCAACAGATTTTAGCTTGAACAATAAACGTTTATGCCAAACTTGATCGTAAGCTTTTTTCACATCAAAGAAAGTAGCAAAAACACTTTTTCTGCGGGCAAACTGTTGTTTGATCTGAGTTGTAATTTTAACCAGGTGCTCAACTGCGGATCTTCCTTTTCTAAAACCTGCCTGGTTTACCGGAATAACGTTATTTTTATCACAGTAGTGTAAAAGTCTGTTTAAGACCAATCTTTCCATTAGTTTGCTTGTGTGGGACGTCAAAGCAATGGGTCTGTAACTGTTTTTATCGGTTTTCGATTTTCCCTGTTTTTAATATTGGTATAACTATAGACTTTTGCCAGATTTGTGGCACAGTTCCGCTAACCCAGCATTTCTGCAAAATTTTGTGTAGGAAAATAAGGTAGTTTTCAGGGAGATGTTTAATCATTTCAGTCGAAACTGCATCAACACCTACCGAACTCTTTTTCTTGTGTAGAGAGAGTACTGTGTTTTTTAGCTCTTCTAAGGTGATTGGAGAATTAAACCAGAGATCATTCTGTGGTACTGGATCAGTGTAGATTGGGTTGTAATCTTCCATTTCTCTGTGATGTTTGCAGTCAGGAGATAAACCTTCAACTTTACTGTTTTTGGCAAACAGATCCACAAAAGTTTCTGCTTTGTCCATGTCTGAAGGAAATGTGTTGCATGTTTCAATCATTATCAGACACCTAGGTAAGTTGGTTCCATCCTTCATTTGTTTCATTTTCGTCCAGACTTTATGGAAATCTTTGAAATCTGAAATTTCTTTTGTGCAGAATGATGCCCAATAATCTTTCTTTGCTTCAGCAATGATTTTGTTACATTGGATGTTAGCTTTTTTCATTTCCACATGATCTTCAGGTTTCCGGCTTTTGATGTAGATTTTGAATTTCTCCCTTTTATATTGAACTGCTTTCTCACATGCCTCTGTCCACCAAACATTACCCAATCGATTATTTGATCTAGAAGATTTGAGTTTCGGAATCGATAGGTCTGCAGCGGCTAGAATTGACTCTTGGAATTTAGAAAACATAATGTGTACATTTTCACTTTCATAATGTCTGTAATCTTGATTAGCTAGAGCAGTTCGAAATAAGGACCAGTCAGCACGCTTGTAATTATATTTTGGAATAATTTCAGGAGAGCTGTCTTTCATCCTGATGTTTTTTGTCAGTTATGGTTATGATGATAGGTAGGTGATCGCTTCCCAAAGTGTCTCTGTGAGTTTCCCAGGTACAGGATGGTACTAATTCTGGTGTGTGTGTGGTGTGTGTGTGTGTGTGTGTGTGTGTGTGTGTGTGTGTGTGTGTGTGTGTGTGTGTGTGTGTATGTGTGTGTATGTGTGACGTCAACACTTTACGTTTGACATGGAACGTTCTTGAGAAACACACGAGTTGTTTCAGAGCTTTCATCGCAATTCATGGAGTTGATGGAGGTGACACGGCCGAAGAGTTTGAAGAACCGGCAAGAGTTGTTAGTCAGTTTATGTGCGTGTACACATAGGCTTGTCTAATATCACTTAGAGATAAAAGCCTGAACACCATGCACACACACACACACACACACACACACACAATATATATATATACATATATATATATATATATATATATATACACACATACATACACACACGCGCGCGCGCGCGCTCACACACACACAGTAAGAGATTAGAGAGAGAGTGACAGACACAGAGATAGACACAGAGAGAAAGAAAGAGAAAAGAAGAAAGAGACAGAGAGAGAGAGAGACAGAGAGAGAGAGAGACAGAGAGAGACAGAGAGACAGAGAGAGACAGAGAGACAGAGAGAGAGAGAGACAGAGAGAGACAGAGAGAGAGAGAGACAGAGAGAGACAGAGAGACAGAGAGAGACAGAGAGACAGAGAGAGACAGAGAGACAGAGACAGAGAGAAAGAGAGAGAAAACAAGAACCCTTAAATTGTCTGTATATGCAAAATAAGACGAATACCTTTAAAATCACCGGACCGAAATCTTGATGCAACGGGAGAAATATATCTGACAATATTTCTAATGTGGGGACAAAGAACAAAAGGTGAACTATTAATGATGTTAAATTAAGAAAGCAACGAGTAAAACATATCCCACCAATTATGTTTAGAGGAACCACCATTCAGCGAACAAACACCTTAAAAATTAATTAATTAAGTTACCTTTGAATCAGTTTTGATAGAATGCTAACCTTCAGAAAACAATTGGAAATCACTACATTCAAATTATAAAAGTACTTTCAATCCTTGAAAACAATGGAGGCTAAAGGCATTGAACAACGTCATCTCTTTCAGCTATACCGAGCTGTAATACTGAGTGTCATCGATTATGGACTGGGCCTCACTACGTTGTCACAGACACACCTGTTAAATCTAGACAGAATGTAAAACAAAGCAATGAGGATGATCCTCGGAACCACAAAAGACACATCCACGGAGACTATGCAATACCTGCTTGACTTTCCTTCAATATAGTCAAGGCCATAAAATACAAACAAGTGAAGGCATAGAAAACCCACTTAACGAGATGGTCGAAACGGCAAAAGGCAATGGATTTCAACGTGGACAGGCAAAGGAATCAATTCAGTATGTATGTTAACTGACAGAACTCAAACTGACAAAGGAATGTGAAAAACATCCCAACCATTTCAAAAATCTGTGCAGACAATCATAACAAAAAATCTAGGGAGACATTGTCGCAAACGGCCTGAAGGGAAATCAGATGCTGAAATTCAACTATGCATGGAGAAATTAAGTCGCAACCCCGAAGATGTAATCATGTACATAGATACCTCATCATCAATAACAAATCTGGATGGGCTTCAAACAGAATGGAAACACTATACATGAAGAAAACACTATACATGAAGAAAACACTATACATGAAGAACACGCTATATATGATATCACAGCCTCTAACAATCATATCACAACCTCTAACAATGGAAATTGAGACAGTTACTCATGCACTCCAGTGGTTAACTTCAATGGATGACAAAATGAAAGAACGTCAAGCCTTCATTCTGACTGAGTCGATGAATCTACCTCAAAAAGTGCAAAATCGAGTAGGAACTCCAGATAAACAATATCAACCTACAAAATTTCACGTGGATCTACTTCTCTGGACACGCTGGTGTTAAGGGAAATGAACATGCCGACAAACGTACAGGCAATGCCACTACAATAAAAGTTCTCCATCTTTGAAAGTCAATAGTCCGTAGATGCTAAAATCGTATCTTCGCGAACCAAACTTTGAGTCCTCATACCATTGAACGTTTAGTCAGAAAAGGAATAGACAGAAGACGTAGCCGAAAATGACTATGAATGGAAAAATAAGAGTTATCATTAATCAAATTAACAGATAAGTGAAAAATGAAGAAAGGGAAAGACAACTGGTGAACAGGCAAGTTCGTCACACTGTCCGTATATGCGTTTATGGTTTGTTGATTGTTGTCTATAATTGTCTATAAGTTTGTCATGGAAGTAATCCCCAAGGAAAACTCTGGAGTTGGAGCCCTATGGCGGTCAGCTGTGTTTTCAGCAATAGTCCGGCAACTCCTGCAACATTGTCGATGCCAAACTGTACCGGCCCTTGCCATTCCTTTGGTCCCATCAACAGTGTGGAAAAGGGGGACCTGCTGCAAGGGAAACAGCTTGTCCTCCATATCATTCCATCCTGGATTGCGTCCTGGAGAGGTCACTCTAGCTTCTCCTCATGGTGTCAAAACATTACGGGAAGCAGCAGTCTATCTGTTGTAAGCTATAGCTCAGTTGGAGTAGAGTGTAGTGCCCTGGGCTGCTTCCGATGGTGGGAGAGGTTCTCGGATCTCGCTGGACAGTACCACCCGCCTAAGCTGGGCAGCCCCTAGTCAAATAGTTGCTGTCCCACCAAAGTCTGCCTTCTCCATTGAGTGTTTAGAAATCAGGAAAATATTGACAACCATACTGCAAGACCTGCTCCAGGCAAAAATAAATATATACATATATATGTATATATAATATATAATATATATATATAAATACAGAGAGCCAAACATAAAACAAAACAGGCCAGCTTTCAGTTTGGGATGTTGGAAAGTCCTTACAGTGACACGGCTATCACAGATTCTCCAAGACGTCAACGATGCAAGAAAGACAGCTGTCATCAACGAAGAGGTCATGATACAAAAGGTAGATATACTCGCCTTGCAAGAAACGCACACAGCTGACTCAGGCACGCTGAAGGAGAATGACTACACCTTCTTCTGGCAAGGAAAGAATGCTGAGGAAAACAGAGAACATGGAGTTGGATTTACAGTCATGAGTTACCTTTTTAGATTTATTGATTATATGAAGGCTTCTTATCATGTAAGACACGAAGAATTGATTACTGTCTAGGAAAATAGTCAATGTTGATGGAATGAATCTAAGAATAATAAGGAATGTGTATTGGGAACAAACAGCAGCACTGAGAGAAGAAAATGATATAAGCTCTTTCCAAATTATCAAAGAAGGGGTTAGGCAGGAATGTGTTCTGTCACCAGATTTGTTTTCACTTTACAGCGAAACATCGTGAGAAACCATAAATAATGCCCTGGGATAACGATTATGCAGATGACACCGTACTAATAGCAGAAAAGGAAAAAAGACCTATAAAATCCTGTGAATATAATAGAAATACAAAGCAGAATTCAAGGGCTGAGCTAAATAGCAATAAGACTAAGTCATGGTAATCAGTAAAAACAAGAAATCCCCTCATGCAAAACAACAGCAAATGGCACAACATTGGGGCAAGTTGATTGATAAGTTTAAATATCTGGAAAAATTCATCTCAGCAGAATTGGCCAAGCTAAAACAGCATATAAGGGAATGAAGGGTGTTCTTATCAACAAATGCCTATCATTTATCATCAAGATGAGAGTTTTTTAGTGCTCTGCACGTGTATAACCGATACCGTTGTATGGATGATAAGCACGGGCAGTCAACACACCAAATCAGAACAAGATTGAGACAGCTAAAATGTGGTTTCCAAGAAGAATGTTAAGAGTTCCATGAACAGAAAAAAAAGAAACGGGACAGTCTTAAAAGAGGCAGACACACAAAAAAAAGAACGATATAAGGAGAAGACAAGCAAAAAATTTATATGACATTTTTTGAGGCAAGAGAAATTAGAGCACCCAGCCACAATAGAAAAGCCGGAGAGAAAAAGAGCACCAGGTAGACACAGGGAGAAAATAATGGACGGACTTACGGAGTGGATAAAGACAGAGAGGGTGGGGGAAGTACTTGCAGCAACAAACGGTGGAGGGCCGTGATCGCCAACGCAATGCAGCAGGGCACATGATGATGATGAATGATGATGATGATGATGATGATGATGATGATGATATGATGACGACGTCTACGCTGTATTTTACTGCAAAGTCTGCATATTCTGCCCTCTAAGAGCGTGAATGCTGTGTATTTTTATGTTTCTGTAAAGCCCAGACAGCAATATGACTCAATGGATCTTTACTGTGCGTACGTGATGTTTTGCTTACGTATACAAATGAGGCAGGTTTAGGCACTAATGAGTCTGCATAAGTGTTGACATGGGAATTCAGAAACATCTTCATCTTTACCTATCAGGCACAGGTGTCAAGGTGGATAGAACCCAGGGCCTTCTGATTGGTGGTCTGGTGTCTTACCCATTTGACTTCTGCGCCCTTTGGACAGTGTGGTGTGTGTGTGTGTGTGTGTGTGTGTGATGTGCATGTGTGTATGTATGTGTGTGTGCATGTGTGTATGTGTGTATGTATGTGTGTGTGCATGTGTGTATGTGTGTATGTGTGTATATATGTATGTGTGTGTGCGCGCATTTGTGTATGTGTGTATGTATGTATGTATGTGTGTATGTGTGTGTGTGTGTGAGTGTGTGCATGCATGTATGTGTGTGTGCATGTATGTATGTGTGTGTGTGCATGTATGCATGTATGTGTGTGTGTGTGTGTGTGTGTTTGTGTGTATGTGTGTGTGTGCATGTATGTGTATGAAGCCATCTATGAACAGTTTAACCATGTCATTGCCACACTCAGCTACAAAGACAAGATTAATATTCATGGAGACTTGAATGCTCCTGTGGGAATGGTCTACTTCACTTTTTGGTTGTTGTCCAAACGATGTTGGAATTCACACTACCAGAAAATGCAGTTCCAATTATCTGATGTTGCTGTCACAGGTCATGCAGCATTCGCGCACCATCTCAACTATTACTTTCATTATAATTGTTATCTTTAGCATCATTACTATTGCTATCATTACTATTATTATCATATAATTAATTTTTTATCATTGTCATCATAATGATAATGACGATTATTGTTATTGTTGTTGTTATTGTTGTTATCATTTTCATTATCATTAGTGTTGTTGTTGTCGTTGTTTCAAGCTCGATCGGCTGAGCAGAGCCATATTAGAGCTCTAACCATTTCAAAACACAAAACATCTAGACCCTGAAAAACACACAACACACACACACACACACACACACACACACACACACACACACACACACACACACACACACACACACCAGGAAAAACACATATCAATGCATTTGAGTACAGATAGCTAAGGATTATACTAGTGGAGTTGACTATCCGCTAAATTTATTACCAGGATTTAAAAAAGCAAATATGAATGCTTATATATAAACATAACTAAACAATTAACTCTATTGTGACTACATTTGCCACGGCTGAGCTCTCCTGCTGGCCTAGACCTGCCACAGTGAAATCACTGAGAACTGGGTGCAAGTGAACTTATCCATCGATTTTAGACAAAGAAACCGGCAAAACGTAGCTGAAGCATTCAACAGAAGTTTCCTCCACAAAGGAAGAAACCTCCAACCACTAAATCATTAGCATAACAAAAGTAGAGGGAGTTATATACCCTAGACCGTTTGTTACTATGATCGAAGTAGCCCGTCCTGAGTGAGAGCTCAGCTGTTACTTTGATCGAAGTAGCCCGTCGTCAAAGAGTTAAAGCATAAAAAGCTTACCTAACTTACGTACGATTGCTTCTCTACATCACATGTCTCTAAATTTAAGAATGCAGATGATAGGTATACTCAGTTGGCAGTCCTAATAGAAAGTATACAAGGTTTTATAGAACATATAGAAGTAAATCAAAATAAGAACTGAAACTGCAAAACAAAAAACGAAAAATGGTCCAACTCAACAATACCTGGAAAGACAGACATACTAGCATGACCTGAAAATTAAGCTTTTAAAATGTTTGATCTGACTAATCATGACTCTCAGAAAAAAATTGATTGCAAAAGAATTGACGCAATGGAGATGTAGTTTTATTGGAGAATACGTGTCAATTGGACAGATACAAGAACCAATGAAAGTGTCCAAGATGAACTTGGTACCACCAAAAACTTGCTAGCAGACATCAACATGAGAAAACGATAATACATTGACCATGTTTCACGTAAGAAGAACACAGACGTCTTGGAGCCATTTGTGAAGGAAAAACAGAGGCAAAGAGGAAGAAAAGCAGACCTCCAATTTCATACATTGAGAACATAACCAACATGAGTGACCTAAAAATTCAAGACGTTGTCCACAAAAGTCAAGACAGAGCGATTTGGAGGCATATAGTGGTATCACGGAGAACAGCGGCCAACGTCGAATCCGGTGACGGGGACAGGTGATAGGTGGTACAGGTGAACGAACCAGAAAGGCAAAATTAGCAGAAAGAAATGACAGACAGCAAAAGAGCAAGGTAAAAACACAGAGTGACTGAACAGAGGAAACTTCTAGCACATAATATTCAGAAGGTGGGGATTCTGTTTATACTGAAAGCATCCCCAATATCCCTAGGGAGCTCAGTATCACCAGTGCCCTCTTCCAACAGAAGGGTAAGTACAAAAACTGTGGATACACCCAAGCTCCAAGCAGTGGCACATGATGAATTATATCCCTGCGCTGCTGAAAGAGGCGTGATAATACATGTTGCATGAGAGGAGCTTTCCGCCAATAAGATCACCAGCTACGATACAGCAAGATGGATATCATGCCATGTCAGAAAACCAAGGCAGCCAGCAAGAAACCTCATCGCAAACTGAGTGTCACCCACCTGCAGAACAGCAGAGACACTGTTCAAAAGAGCGAATGTAAAGGTGGGGCAGAAATCCTTCAAAGAAGCTGTGTACAGCACGGCAGTTGACGACCTCGTTTTTGTAAAATGTAAAGACATGTATTGATAGGAGTGATCCGACGAAAGCGGTGAAGATATCACCAAGCTCACTGGCAAACTACAGGCTCCTCACAAGGAACATCTCAGCGAAAAGTCGTGTGAGAAAAAGAAGCTAAAACATTACCAAACAATGCGAGTTTAGCCAGTAAACTGCAGCAGATAAAAAAAATCAGTGATAAGAGATGAAAACTTCAGAACTCCAGACTGCGACTGGTGTCAACAACATGAGGTGATTGCATGGTGCCCTACAAGCAGTGTACGGCCCAAACGCTTCTGGTTCACTATGATCCCCACCTCTGACTACTCCATTTGGCTGTCAGACAAAGCTCACATCTTATCACACTGTGCTAGGCGCTTTAACACATAATGAGCGGGGAATTGTCAGTACCTGAGGACGCCATTGCAGCACTCTCTAATTGCCAGTCAAAGAATTCCTGGCAGATAACCACCAGTGACGGGATTACTGTATCAGCTCCTGAGGCAAACCACACCTGGAAAGGCAACAGAAGCCGATGGTATTCCCGCAGATATCTACAGGAATGTTAATGGCGTGCTCCTGGAGACGCTGACATCCCTGTACAGTCTACATGACGGATGGAAGAGGTTTCTGAAGACTTTAAAGATGTTATGATCATCCACATTTACAAGAAGATGATATGCAATGACAATAGAATGTCACTCCTATGGACTGCAGGGAAGGCCTTTACAAGTATCATGCATTATATAGTCATCACTCTCATAGCCGTGCCCATCATTCCTGGCTCTTAGTGTTGATTTCGTGGTAAAAGAGACACGAGTTATCAATGGTTTGCCATACTTCAGCTGCAAGAGAAGTACATATTGCAAGCAAAAATTTATCAGCTGTGATATCGACATTACAAACTAGGCAGGCATTGCCCACAATAGAAAAGTTGACAACAGCAGTGCACGCGGGGCACATCCACACATGAGCACTGCAGAAAAGCTGCTGTTCAAAAAGAACAGACAAAAGCATAACCTGGGGTTATAGTACCTCTCCTATGCAGCATCTGTGAACGACGCATTCCTAAAGGACCAGTCTTGTATACCACTTGAAAACCCCTTACCAGGCGATTAAGGAGCAGTATGCTTAATTATCCATGAGATCGATGGGAAAATCCTTCTTCATTTAGAACTATCATCATCATCATCATTAGGTGCCTTGCTGCATGGCGTTGGCGATTATGGACTTCCATCTGTCTCTATCACTTGTTGCCTCAATCATCTCTTCCACCCTCCTTGTCCCAGGCCACTCTGCAAGTCCGTCTAGTATCTTCTCCCTGGGTTTATCCGGTCCTCTCTTTCCCTGCAGCTTTCCCATTGTGACCAGGTGCTCCAATTCCCCTTTCCTCATAAAATGGCCTATACAGGTTGCCTGTCTTTTCCTAATCTTCCTTATCAATGATCTACTTGTATCTGCCTCCATCAAGACTGTCTCGTTTGTTTTCTTTACTGTCCATGGAACTCTCAACATTCTTCTTAGAAATCACATCTCAGCTGCCTCTATCTTGTTCTGACTTTGCTTGTTGACTGTCCACGCCTCGCAACCGTACAACAGTATTGGTTGTATATGACATTCAAGAACTCTCTTCTTGATATAAATTGATAGGCATTTGTTGGTAAGAATGATTTTCGTCTTCTTGAATGCTGTTTTGGCTTGGCCCATTCTGCTGGCTATTTCTGATGTGAATCTGCCGTCTGGTGAAATGATCGTTCCCAGGTAATTTAACTTATCAACCTGTGTCAAGGTTGTGCCGTTTGCATTTATTTTGCAAGAGGGGATTTCATGATTTTTACTGATCACCATGACTTCAGTCTTCCTGCTGTTTAGTTCCAACCCCTTACCTTTGCTTTTTATTTCTAGTATATTCACAAGGTTATGTAGGTCCCTTTCACTTTCTGGAGTTAGCACGGTGTTATCTGCGTATCGAATGTTGTTTATCATTTTTCCTCGAACCTTTAATCCAGGGTCTTCCTCGAGGTTTCTCATGATGTTTTCGCTGTAAAGAGGAGTCAGACAGGGTTGTGTTTTGTCTGACTCCTCTTTTGATGTTTTGGAAAGAGCTTATATCGTTTTTTATTCTCATTGCAGCTGTTTGTTCCCAATACATCTTTCTGATCATTCGTAGATCTTTTCCATCAATATTGAGACTTTCTAGTTGGTTGATCAATTCTTCATGTCTTACCCAATCGAAAGCCTTGGTATAATCAACAAAGCATAAATATAAATCCATGTTCATCTCGATTGACCTCTCTATGATAGTTTTTAGGATGTATATGGCATTGATAGTTCCTTTCGCTTCCATAAATCCACACTGTTCATCTGCTATTTCTCTTTTCATTCTATTCCTTGTCCTCATCATGATTATTCTTAATAGGATATTGGTTACATGACTCATCAAACTGATTGTGCGATGGAGTTCGCATTCTATAGCCCCTGTTTTCTTTGGAAGTGCAATGAAAATTGATTTTGACATATCTTTGGGGATATTGTCGTAAATTCCATTTAGGATTACTGTTACTTTTTTCTATACCAAATTCCTCCAGGGCTTCAATCATCTCTGTAGTAATGTTGTCTAGTCCTGAGGCTTTTCCTGGTTTCATCATTTTCAATGCTGCTCTAAGTTCATCTTTCATTATGGGTGGTCCTTCAAAGTTCTTTCTTATAATGTGTTCTTCGTTTCTGTCATCTTCAAAACAGGTCTTTAATGTACTCTCCCCATCTGTCTGATATTTTGTCTTTTTCCATGATAAGCGTACCATGTTTCGATTGTAGGCAATCAGTTGATGTGCATGTATTTTTCCTGTGGACAATTTCTTCAATTCGTCTGTACATACCCTGAAGATCCGTTTTGTGTCGGTCTTCTATTTCTTTGCATTTTGTTTTCAGCCAAGCTTCCTTAGCTTCATTGCACCTATTCCTGATTTCTTTGTTTATCTTCCTGTATTTTTCCTCGTTTCTCTTTGCCTTCCTCTGTTCCTCCATCAAGCCTAACATTTCTTTTGTCATCCAGTTCTTTCTTGCTTTTCTATCTACTTCGGGGATTTCTTCACAAGCTTCATTTATCTAATTTCTCAACTTTGTCCATTGTTCTTCTCTGTCACCAACGTCTTCCAGAGCACTGAATTTGTTTTGAACCTGTACAGTATTTTTCTTACGTATCACTTCATCTGTCTTTAAGAGTCCTAAATTTAGTTTGATGTTGTTTTTGGTCTGTTTCCTTTTCCTTAATTTCAGCCTAAATCTAATTTTTGGTATTATCTCCTGGACTCATCCAAGTCCATATTCTTCTATTAGGCTGCTCAAACCAGGTTACTATGAACTCATTCATCTGTGCCCATTCTACAAGTTTCCCTCCCCTTTCATGTTGTGTACCAAGGCCATGAGGTCCAACTATATCCTCCACCCTATCTTTTCCCACTTTAGCATTAAAACTTCCTATTATTACCGTAACTTCTTGTGATTTACATTGGGCCTTGGCCATCTCTATTACTTCGTAGAAGTTGTGGATGTCTTCCTGAGTACTTGTGGGTGTTGGTGCATACACCTGAATGATGTTGATATCAAATGGTCTGCCTCCCAATTTGACCAGCAAGACTCTGTCAGACACAGCCCAGTATCCCCTAATTGCTTTTGATTTGTCCCTGTCCATTACGATGCCAACTCCTCTTTCATGTGAGTTTTCCACCAGAATATATCACTGTATATTCTCCTGATGTTATCATGCCTGCCCCCTGCCATCTCACTTCCCCTAGTCCTAAACTACTAATGTTAAGCCTTTCCATCTCCATTTTGACATTGTGTAATTTGCCTTTTTGGTACAAAATTCTGATGGTCCATGTTCCTATTGCAGTATTTTTGAGTTTGAGTTTGAGTGTTAGAACTAGGACCAATCATATCTTGGTCCAGTGCAGAATCTGTGAGAGATAAACTACATTATTTTTGGATTGCTTAAGCTGGGCAGTCAAAGCTAAAGGCCTGACACAGTGCGATCTACTTGTCCTTCAGATTTGGGAGCTGGCACTGAACTAGCAACGCAGTCTCAGAAATAAGACTTGTTACAAAAATGGGAACAGAAGAATCCAGCACTACTGTGTATCATGGGCGGGCTGTCATTGAGAGATACAAAAGCTGGCCCAGAACAGACAGAATGGTGAATCATTTTTGTTACCTTGCAAGTAAGTAATCTTATGGTAGTAACTAAGTAACTTCTACGCCTTGGGTAGCATGTGATACTCGTTTAGATGAGATGATAAACTAAGACTGATGTGCAGCATGTATTTCATGCATGTAAAAGATACCACAACAAATAAAGTAGTTGTTCCTGACAAAATTCTGTTAGAACATATGCAGCATGCATTTCAAGAATGTAAAAGATACCACAACGAATAAAGTAGTTATTCCTGACATAATTCTGTTAGAACATATGCAGCATGCATTTTATGAATGTAAAAGATACCACAATGAACAAAGTAGTTGTTCATGACAAAATTCTGTTAGAACACAGCCCCTTCTATATAAAGACTAAAATACACCCATACAGAAAATTTCAAAATGGTGGTCGTGTGTAATGTTACTTTCTCTGGGGTGAGCAACATTATTTCACGCGGAAAATATCTGTGGTGACAGATTTTGAATTGCATTTTGGATATTATGAAATAATATTAAATGCTACAACAACTACCACATACAATGACAACAACAGCATAATAATAAAAATAGTAACAATAATAATGATTAAAATGATGATGATGATGATTAAAATGATGATGATGATGATGATGATGATGATGATGATGGTGATGATGCTTACATGACACTAAATCTTTATGTACATATCAATTGAAAGCACACACCCTCATCACTCATTAAGAATGTTACAATGACAAAAACTCAAGAGCGCAAAGCACACACAAACCGGGAGGGACTGTACACAAGGGGTAGGAACAAAGGGGTTGACACGTAGAGGGGGAAATCACTGCTGGACAAAAAGGTGCATCTTCCAGTTAGACTTGCAGGAAAGACAAGAGTATGTGACTATCTAACAACAGGGTAAGCTCTTTCCGTCCTATGGACCAGACACTGAAATGAACATCAACCGACTATGAAACAGCTATATCAAGGAATCTGTGAACAAGTAGTGTCAGAAGCAGAACGAAGAATCGGGACAGGGCACACATTCAGAGGCGGTCACAAAAGTCTGTAGGATTGAAAGTCACAACTTCACAAACGATGTGAAATAAATTTGAGAACATCACTTGGGTTCGACCATTATTTATTCAAGTGGCAGTGGAGGCTGATGGTAATGATTAATGGTGACGGTGGTAGTGGTGGTGGTAGAAGTAATTCACTCTGTATAATTTATTTCGATTTGTGGGATTTGTCAGAATCATAAATCGTCATGACAAGCAGAGATGATGAACCTAGCCCGTTTCCCTTTCTTGCAATCGATAAATCTCCCGCATCAGATTTGTAAGTCTCAGCCAGGTGCGTCATCAATGACAACACAGTATGGAGTCAGACATTTGATCTTCGTGAAGAGTTTATTACCATACGACACGACGAAAAAAAAAAAGCGCTAGCGTTGATTGTGACGTCAACGAATTTTTTTTTAAATGTTTCAAGTCGTGTTTATCTGCATCTCTGTTCAGACAGTTTCCTCGTACATTTAAAGCGGCCGAATTCTTTCGTTCACTAGCATATGGGTTCACTTGTCATAACAGAAACATTCTCTGTGTGACAATCTGCGCTCTTAGACAGCATTCTAAGAGCTCTTGATACTGTCTCTAAAAAGACAGAGTTACGAGCTTAGCTTGTTCAAGAGAGATGAATCGTACTCTGACATATCCATATGCGCTCTACGCAAAACTGCCATTCATTATATGGCAGACTCCATGAGCCTGCGCCAAACTCCATACGCTGGCAAAGCCTTAAAATGGGAAGGGGGTTGAGAGAACTATGAAACACTAAAATGACACTATCAGAATGATGGCAACATTATTTAAGATAGGCAGTGAGCAAGCCAGTTTTTATTGTTATATGCTGGGATTGAACTCGAGATATCAGATCTTGAGTCTACAGCTGTATGAGAAGAACGAAACAGTCTACATAACGATTCAGTAAATGGATGTGTGATAAATTCCTTAAACAAACTGTGATAAAAACATCGAAATCTAGAGAAATCTCAGTTAATACAAACCTTATGTGATAGTTTCGAGTTTGGAATTTGTTGAGAAGGATTTATTACACTTGGACAACTCCATATAAACTCCAAACAAATCTGTCAATACCCATCTGTCAGACTCTTTCTGACTCTGCAAAACCTTTATGCGCTGGCAAGATCTTGAATTTAGAAGGGGAACGGGGTCAATGAAAACTGGCACCTCCTGAATGAATGGAGCATTAACATGGACTTGAGAACAAACCAACTTTTATGTTACAGGGTGGGGAATGATCTCAAAACATGACATGTTGACTCCAATGCTCTATCAAAAGAACCAGTCAGCCTGTAATCAGCATGAAATAACAACAACATAACCATGAACTAAGCCAAACCAAGCTTAAGTTAACTGTTGACGAGTGTGATGGTCGAATTCAAAATCAGAAGGTCAGGTTGATCCTGCCCGGGTATCTACCCCCTGGTTGGTAAAGGGTGGATATAATTTCTGATTTCCAAAGTTAACATGTGTGCAGATTTGTAAGCACTTACAACTCCTTCGTGTGTATATGCAGGCAGAATAACAAAACACATCACATATCTTGTAAGTCAAGTCTAGCATTATTAGGGTTAAAATGAGGACTTTTCCAGGAACTGACCTTGCCATAACCCTGTTATGATGAATTTTAAAGAATGGTTAAAGAACAACAACAAAATGAAAACCAGCCGTCTCAAATTCACTCTTCATAAACTGGAAGATCCTGGCCAGCCTCCAGACTGTGTCTGGTCTCCAAAACACAATTCACTCCTGCTGTGATGCTGTTTTGGGAGTACCATGTCCGTCGTCAGAATGCTTTATGTTCACCAAGAGTTAAAAAAGAACCAAGTTATTATCGCTGGTGAATTCCAGTAGGTGTACAGTCCCATATCACTGGTACTTTTGTTACAGTAGGAGCTGCAGAAATTGCTCTGGTCTTTTAAGATATGTGTACCAACCTTGGCATGCCAGTCACCTTGAAGGACGAGGATGGCTTTCTTGTCGACTTTGTTGATGACCATTTGAATCTAGGTGTAAAATTCATAGTCAGGTCATCACCATAGTGTGATGTGAGAGCATACATCTGTACTACTCTGATGTTAAATGATTTGCTCGCAGGCAGATGATCATAATCCTACTAGAAACAGGGAAGAATTCCCAGTGTTATTGTAGACCAAAAACCCCACCCCATGTGAATGTTTGTGTTTTTCTCCATTAATATACAGAACATGCCTTTCTGTTTATATCTTTCTGTTGTTTTTCTGTCTAATGCTATTGATGCCAAAAATGTGCCAGAAGTATGTCCATTCCATGAGTCATTTCTTTCAGTTTTTTTTCCAATCTACCAGCGTGTTTTTATGTTCATTGAGGCGAAAGGTCAATTTTTCACGTCCACACTGGAGGAGCTCAACATATGGTACAGAACCTGTAACCCAGGCCGTGACCAATGTGGTATGGTTTCTGTATTTCTTCACGTAAACTTAATGTGGTGGAGTCCAACCCTTCCCAGATTGGATGTTTTTTATTGGGTTCACTCCCTACGTGTGGCAGGTAGTTCTGGGTCCAATGGTGACCAGCAGAAGAGGACAACCAACGATCTGACTATGTGTGACACTAGAAGGAGTTCAAAAAAAGTGCACAAGAAAATTGAGAAAGGAAAGGAGAAATGCAGCGCAATAAACAAAAGGATTGGTCAAAACATAAAGACCGCAATAAAAAGCCAGATTAGACAACAAGATGACGACACTCAGAAAAGCCTTCACACCGATGACGCAAAGAAAAAAACTTTAAAGATTGTAAAAGACAAAACCAAAATCAAGTCAGCATCGTTTAGGAGAAAGTTGGCAACTGATCCAGACAGGAGAAAGACATCATAAAAAAGACTGACTACTGCTTTGAATTGTATAACAAATAGAGGAAAGGAGATCCGAAAGTGCGACATGATTTATCAAAAGAAGACGACCTTCCAATATTCCATGAAGAAGTTGTAACATCAGTGAAGTCTCTGAAATGTAGTAAGGCTGCAAACATTGGTGACATTCCCGAGCGCTATTGAAGAATGGTTTTATTCTTTGGTTGGAGTTTGTCAGGGATACATTCTGTCACCCCGATTTTTTTAACATATTCCTTAAATGCTTCGTGGCTGACGCATATGAGAATCAAGTAACCACATTTAGCACAGGAGGGAGAACCATCACAAACCTCTGTTTCGCAAATGACAGTTATTGCCTGGTACAGAGTAAGCAGGAACACACCAAACTTGTTAAAAGACTACATGACGCATTGACAAGATATGGCTTGACATTAGGGCAGAAAAGATCACTCTGATGACCAGCCACAGCACTGCCATCATAACTGATATAACTGTCTATGGACTGAAACTAGGAACTGTTCAACGATCCATTTATCAGGATTTCAAGCCAGAAATCCTCTCAAGTGCAGCACAGAGAACAACAGCACTGTCCAGGCTAAAATGTATCTGTTCATGGGATTCATGTAACAAGGAAATTGGTGTGATATCCGTCAATCATTACCAACTCTAAGAATTCATTCACTACGGTCAGACTCTTTATCCATCCATTAAGTTGACAGACGAAATTTGTGTGCTTTCTTCACAACTAAGTTTCGTTTCAGTCTGAAAAACTGGTTACAACAGTCCACTGCAAACCAGCAGACTCATTTTTTGTCTGGACTATCGATCATCCGACACTTCCAATACCAAAAATAGCATTCCCTACTCTCAGCTCTTGCGACTACGACGCCTCTGCTCAGATGATGATGACTTACATGACAAAGTAGATGAAATGACCAGATTCTTCTAACGTAGACATTACCCACTCAGTATCATCCATGAAGCCTGTAAAAAAGTCAACTCTGTCTCTCAGTCAAATGACTTCCATTCTGTGCCTAAAGCAGCCACATATGATCGTCTAGATCTCAGTGTAGTCTGTCATCCTTCTATGCACTGTGTGAAAAAGATCATCTTGTCCAACTGGGACACTCAAAAATCTAGTCCTACTGTCACTGAAATCTTTGACCATCTACCTTTAATTGTTTGCAAAGAGACACGAACCTCCGTGATTTGTTGGTACGTTCAAGACTGAAAAATCCAGCCAGCTTACCTCCAGGAACCTCCTCATATAAGAAACCTCTACATGCAGGACAAGTCCTTTCGTGCGCTCAACCACTACAGTCAGAGGCCCAAACCTCATGAAAATTATAAAACATTTTAACTGTGAAACCTACGACATTGTTTACGTGATCAGCTCTCTAAATGTTTTCAACTGTACATTGGTGAAACTTGGTGTACCATTGATACGCATTTGAACGAACAATTGGCTGATGTCTGACATCAAAGAGATAAAACTTTCTCAAATCATTACAACCATACCATTCGATCAACATTTGGGTGAAAGATCTGTGGTTTTCATTGCAGAAACAGCACCATAGACAGGAAAGACAGAGAGTCCCATCTCATAGATAAACTTGGAACACATAAGCCACGTGGTCTCAATGACAAACTATAAAGATTTCCTCAACACGATGCACTATAATGTCACTTCATGTACTTTTCTCCGGGCATGACTGTTTATGCATGCACTTTAACCCTAGTGTGTATGTGTGTGCGTGCATATTCGCTGGAATGTGTAGATATTAACTTCTTTGTCCTTCACGTATAGTTAATGTTTATGTTGTTTGGGTGAATTTATGCATACAATCTTCCGTCGATGTGCCTTTGAGTCCATGTACCTTGAGGCTGAACAATGATATTTTAATTCCCCTCTCTCAATATCTTATCTTACTGAAATAGACCATGTTGTCACAATTTTCCCACCTCAGTGATGTCTTAGCTGTGTGGCTGCACATATGGCTTTATGTTTTTTATGTTTTAATTCTCGTTTCACAAGACAGCCCAGCCATGTCTGACAACTTTTTTTTTCTCATGGGACTCCGGTTTTTCCTTCAGCCCCTTGGCTGTTGGTTTTGTATGTTTTTCTTCCTATTCTGAGGTCAGACTGGATTCGTTGCACTAGGCACGATCCATTTACACCAGCCATACGTCTTGAGTTCATATTTTCCCATCCAGTCGATCATATGCATATATTGTCTCTTATTTCCTCTTTATTGGGGATGTATGTGTCCATGTGTATGCATGAATGTAGGTATATGTATTGACGGGGTATATCTTCATACAAGGACCGATGGAAAGCTCTTCAACATTGCCAGGCTACGTTCCAAAACTAAGGTGGGAAAGAAGACCATCAGAGAAGCTCTTTGCAGATGATGCTGCGCTGGCTTCCCACAGTGAACAAAATCTCCAGAGGCTCGTTGATCGCTTCGCCCACGCTTGCAGAGAGTTTGGCCTCACAATCAGCTTGAAGAAAACTGAGATCTTAGGCCAAGGCTGTGAAGAACCACCATCTCTACACATTGGAGACTACGACCTCAATACAGTCCACAAAGTTCAGTACTTGGGGTCCACCTTAAGTGACAACCTCTCTCTGGACGCTGAAATCAGCGCCAGAATTACAAAGGCCTCATCTGTTATGACTAAACTGAACAAGCGGGTCTGGTCCAACAGCAGTCTCACTGCGAACACCAAAATGCAGGTGTACAGAGCAAGTGTGTTGAGCACACTTCTCTACTCAAGTGAAGCCTGGACCACATACGCCAGCCAAGAAAAGAGGCTCAACATTTTCCATCTCCGCTGCTTGCGACGCATCCTCGGCATCCAATGGCAAGACAAGGTGACCAACACAGAGGTCCTCCGTCGTGCGGGCCTACAGACCGTCTTTGCCCTTCTAAGCCAACGCCGATTACGCTGGCTTGGCCATGTGCGTCGAAAGGAGTATGGACGCATACCAAAAGACGTTCTCTACGGCGAACTGGCAAACCGGAAGCGAACTCCAGGACGCCCACAGGTACGCTTTGTAGACGCATGCAAAAGGGACCTTAGAAGCTCAGGGATTGACCCAGGCTCTTGGGAGACTCTGGCGGAAGACAGGGCAGCGTGGCGGACAGCCGTTCAGCAAGGCGTTGTGAATGCGGAGAAGAGGAGAGCAGAAAGCGCAGATGAGAAAAGGGCTCTTGGCAAGCAAC
The DNA here is from genome assembly GCA_030674185.1 of Monoplex corrugatus. Classification (NCBI taxonomy): domain Eukaryota; kingdom Metazoa; phylum Mollusca; class Gastropoda; order Littorinimorpha; family Ranellidae; genus Monoplex; species Monoplex corrugatus. The sequence continues at coordinate 65,988,758 of JAPXFY010000022.1, forward strand.
GTTCCAGAAACCAGACAACAGCGACTCAATTTGTCTGTGGCAGATGTGACAGAGATTGCCACTCAAGAATCGGCCTGCAGAACCACAACAGAAAGTGCACGGAATGACCACAACGCCTCCTGGTGCAGACTATCATTTCCTGAGATGTAAAGAGGCCGACGATATGTATGTACATGTATATATATATATATATATATATATAAAATATATATATATATATATATATATATATTGTGTGTGTGTGTGTGTGTGTGTGTGTGTGTGTGTGGTTGTATGCATACATATATATGTACATGTATATTTATGCATTATTTAACAGTAACATACTTACATTCTAAAAAATACTCTTAGCTTTTTCATCATAAGTTTTAGTTTTAGTCCTGGAAACTCTTCAGGATAAAACATTACTATTATGGCATGACAACGTTTCAAATTGCAGAATTCATGTCACTTCCCCTCAGACCTCATATTTGCCTCCCTTCTCCCCAGTTCTGAGCATTACTCACAAATACATCATGATTTCATTTTAGTCCTTTTCTCCCACTGGACGAAGAAGCAAAGACGTTTTAGTCTTTGTTTCGTAACTTTTTTCTATTTGTATTGTGGTCTTACATTTAAGCTTGACAAAGGCCACTTGGCCAAAATTTTGCTTCTGTCCTGTCTGGTTGTATGAAATTCTGATTCTATTTTCGTTTTTCTCTCTGGATTGAAATAACATCCACAAACTACTACCAACTACCGCTAGTACATGCATAATCTTTAACCACAGCTACTAGAAAATAACATAATTCCAATTCGAGGAAATGGGCAACCCCTCGGAAACGATAATTTCCCGTTTTCATAGAACGCCACATGTACGCTCACCCAACATCGAAGAATTATTTAGATAACCTCCAATAATACAATAAAAAAGGGTATCAAACGAGGAAAATCGTAACTCTTAATATTTTTAGAATACAGTATTCATAAAAGGCACCTTGATGGAGTTATAAACTAACCAGAACACTCTTGACTTATCTTCTTCAGCTTGACAAAAACAGTCGGAAAGTTACTGATCTGTTGTTTTTGTCCTAAATGTCGTTTTTGTCCTTAATGTTGTTTTATCCTTAATCTTGTTTTTGTCCTAAATGTTGTTTTTGTCCTAAATGTTGTTTTTGTCCTAAATGTCGTTTATGTCCTAAATGTTGTTTTTGTCCTTATGTTGTTTTTGTCCTTAATGTTGTTTTGTCCTTCTGTCGTTTTTGTCCTAAATGTTGTTTTTGTCCTAAATGTCGTTTTTGCCCTTAATGTTGTTTTTGTCCTGAATGTTGTTTTGTCCTAAATGTCGTTTTTGTCATAAATGTTGTTTTTGTCCAAAATATCGTTTTTGTCCTAAATGTCGTTTTTCTCCTAAATGTTGTTTTTGTCCTTAATGTTGTTTTGTCCGTAATGTTGTTTTTGTCCTGGATGTTGTTTTTGTCCTAAATGTTGTTTTGTCCTTAATGTTGTTTTTGTCCTAGATGTTGTTTTTGTCCTGGATGTTGTTTTTGTCCTAAATGTTGTTTTGTCCGTAATGTTGTTTTTGTCCTGGATGTTGTTTTTGTCCTTAATGTTGTTTTGTCCTTAATGTTGTTTTTGTCCTTAATGTTGTTTTGTCCTAATGTTGTTTTTGTCCTGATGTTGTTTTTGTCCTTAATGTTGTTTTGTCCTTAATGTTGTTTTGTCCTTAATGTTGTTTTTGTCCTGGATGTTGTTTTTGTCCTGATGTTGTTTTGTCCTATGTTGTTTTTGTCCTAAATGTTGTTTTGTCCTAATGTTGTTTTTGTCCTGGATGTTGTTTTTGTCCTAATGTTGTTTTGTCCTTAATGTTGTTTTGTCCGTAATGTTGTTTTTGTCCTGGATGTTGTTTTTGTCCTAAATGTCGTTTTTGTCCTAAATGTCGTTTTTGTCCTTAATGTTGTTTTGTCCTGAATACGTTTTTGTCCTAAATGTCGTTTTTGTCCTAAATGTTGTTTTTGTCCTGAATGTGTTTTTGTCCTGATGTTGTTTTTGTCCTAATGTTGTTTTGTCCTTAATGTTGTTTTGTCCGTAATGTTGTTTTTGTCCTGGATGTTGTTTTTGTCCTAAATGTCGTTTTTGTCCTAAATGTCGTTTTTGTCCTTAATGTTGTTTTGTCCTAAATACCGTTTTTGTCCTAAATGTCGTTTTTGTCCTAAATGTTTTTTGTCCTTAATGTTGTTTTTGTCCTAATGTTGTTTTTGTCCTTATGTTGTTTTTGTCCTGATTGTTTTTTTTTCCTTAATGTTGTTTTTGTCCTAAATGTTGTTTTTGTCCTGATGTTGTTTTTTGTTCTTAATGTTGTTTTTGTCCTTATGTTGTTTTTGTCCGAAATGTCGTTTTTGTCCTTAATGTTGTTTTGTCCTTAATGTTGTTTTTGTCCTTAATGTTGTTTTTGTCCTAAATGTCGTTTTTGTCCTTAATGTGTTTTTGTCCTTAATGTTGTTTTTGTCCTAAATGTCGTTTTTGTCCTAAATGCTGTTTTTGTCCTAAAATATCGTTTTTGTCCTAAATGTTGTTTTTGTCCTTAATGTTGTTTTGTCCTTAATGTCGTTTTTGTCCTGAATGTTGTTTTTGTCCTAATTTTGTCGTTTTGTCCTAATTGTCGTTTTTGTCCTAAATGTTGTTTTGTCCTAAATATCGTTTTTGTCCTAAATGTCGTTTTTGTCCTAAATGTTGTTTTTGTCCTTAATTGTTTTTTTCCTATGTTGTTTTTGTCCTTATGTTGTTTTTGTCCTGAATGTTGTTTTTGTCCTGAATGTTGTTTTGTCCTATGTTGTTTTTGTCCTAAATGTTGTTTTTGTCCTGAATGTTGTTTTTGTTCTTTAATGTTGTTTTTGTCCTTATGTTGTTTTTGTCCGAAATGTCGTTTTTGTCCTTAATGTTGTTTCTGTCCTAAAAGTTGTTTTTGTCCTTAATGTTGTTTTTGTCCTAAATGTTTTTGTCCTTATTGTCGTTTTTGTCCTAAATGTCCTTTTTGTCCTTAATGTCGTTTTTGTCCTAAATGTCGTTTTTGTCCTTAATGTTGTTTTTGTCCTAAATGTTGTTTTTGTCCTTAATGACGTTTTTGTCCTAAATGTCGTTTTTGTCCTATATGTTGTTTTTGTCCTTAATGTCGTTTTTGTCCTAAATGTCGTGAATTTGTTTCTTCGTTGTCTTTTGTGTACGCTTAACCACGGCCAGTTCCCTGAAGGTTATAATTTTGCGCCTGCCTAATTTCTTGATTAAACACACGTTTTTATTCTATTTTCATGTGCCTCTGGTTTCTATCTTCTTGTAAGCAGGCAGCCACTTTGACTTAGACAAGGTATCTTCAATTCGTCTGTGTATTATACGATTATTTTTTTCACTGGTGTAATATCCATTTAATACACAGAGCTTGCAAAGATATTGGATGAGTTTAACAAGAAAAATTTCTATCAGCTTTGTGAGAACCAAGGTTACTCCAACATTTTTGTTGATACAGATGTGCGGATTCCTACAGTGAACAGTTCGCTGGAGATAACATATGCCAGTGAACTTAGAGGTAAATGGGATTTTTGTCAGTCTCATCTTATCTGTCTCTGTCAATCCCTGTCTCTCAGTCTGTCTGTCTGTCTGTCTGTCTCTGTCTCTGTCTCTTCTTTCTGTCTGTCTGTCTGTCTCTGTCTCTTCTCTCTTTCCTTGACTCCTTCTCTCTCTCTGAATGTGTGTGTGTGTGTGTGGTGTGTGTGTGTGTGTGTGTGTAACAAATACATGAAACATTTTTTTCAGGTCTCTAAGAGTAGAGGATCTTTGCCAAATTTTCGTCAAAGCGTTGGATTTTCGAGGGGTCACAAAACAATAAATTTGGAAGGTAAAACGCCCAAGCTAAGGAACACTAAATAAAACGTGTGTGAATTCTCTCTTTGCAGTTGTCACAGTCTTCCCTTGTTCTTGCTTAGCGTTTTGTTTTATTACATCTGCAGTTTCTTCTCGGTCACAAACTGATATTCAAGGTCGTCTATTTATTGTGATCATACTGTAAAAATAAATTGTTAATTATTCAAATAATCACAATTAACAAAATTCCTTTAGAAACTGTTAAAGTTTTCAAATACCTTGGCTCAGTAAAAACTGGTGATGGAACCTGCTCCAAAGACATCAAAATATGAATTGGAATGACAAAACAAAAACTGTTCCAACTCAACAGCATCTAGAAAGAAAGAGACATACCAAATGGCCTGAAAATTCATCATCATCATCATCAGGTGCCCTGCCGCATGGCGTTGGCGACCATGGACTTTCAACCATCTCTATCTCTCGTTGCCCCCAGCATCTCCCCCACCCTCCTCATCCCCTGCCACTCTGTAAGTCCGTCCAGCATTCTCTCCCTGGGTCTACCTGGTGCTCTCTTTCCCTCCAGCTTTCCCGCTGTGACCAGCTGCTCCAAATCCCTCTTCCTCATAAAATGGCCTATAAATGTTGCTTGTCTTTTCCTAATCTTCCTTAGGAGTGCTCTACTTGTGTCTGCCTCCATCAAGACTGTCTCGTTTGTTTTCTTTGCTGTCCATGGAACTCTCAACATTCTTCTGAGAAACCACATCTCGGCTGCCTCGATCCTGCTCTGGCTTTGCTTGCTGACTGTCCACGCCTCGTATCCGTACAACAGTATTGGTTCTATATAACATTCAAGGACTCTCTTTATGATGTTAATTGATAGGCATTTGTTGGTAAGAATGCTTTTCATCTTCTTGAATGCTGTTTTGGCTTGGCCGATTCTGCCAGCTATTTCCGATGTGCATCTGCCGTCTGATGAAATGATCGTTCCCAGGTATTGGAACTTATTAACCTGTGTCAAGGTTGTGCCATTTCCTGTTATTTTGCATGAGGGGATTTCATGTTTTTTACTGATCACCATTACTTCAGTCTTCTTGCTGTTTAGTTCCAACCCCTTACTTTTGCTTTCTATTTCTAGTATATTCACAAGGTTTTGTAGGTCTCTTTCATTTTCTGCAATTAGCACGGTGTCATCTGCGTACCGAATGTGGTTTATCATTTCCCTCCAACCTTTAATCCAGGGTCTTCTTCTAGGTTTCTCATGATGGTTTCGCTATATAGTGAAAACAGATCTGGTGACAAAATACAACCCTGTCTGACTCCTCTTTTGATGTTTTGAAAAGAGCTTATATTGTTTTCTATTCTCGTTGCAGCTGTTTGTTCCCAGTATATATTCCTGATTATTCGTAGATCTTTTCCATCAACATTGAGTCTCTCCGGTTGGTTGATCAATTCTTCATGTCGTACCCGATCGAAAGCCTTGGTATAGTTAACAAAGCATAAATACAAATCCTTATTCATCTCAATTGACCTCTCTATGATAGTTCTTAAGATGTATATGGCATAAATAGTTCCTTTCCCTTCCACAAATCCACACTGTTCACCTGCTATTTCTCTTTTGATTCTATTCCTTATCCTCCTCATTATTATTCTTAACAGGATTTTTGTTACATGACTCATCAAACTGAATGTGCGATGGAGTTCGCATTCTATAGCCCCTGTCTTCTTTGGAAGTGCAATGAAAATTGATTTTGACATATCTTTGGGGATTTTTCCAGTGTCATAACTTTCATTTAGGAGGACGGTTATTTTTTCTATGCCAAAGTCCTCTAACTTCCTCTTTCATTATGGGTGGTCCCTCAAAGTTCTTTTTTATAATGTCTTCTTAGTTTCTGTCATTCTCAAAAAAGTCTTTAATGTACTCTCCCCATCTGTCTGATATTTTGTCTTTTTCCATGAGAAGCGTGCCATCTTTCGATTTTAAACAACCAATTGATGTGCGTGTATTTTTCCTGTGGACAATTTCTTCAATTCGTCCGTACATACTCTGAGGATCCATTCTGTGTCGTTCTTCTATCTCTTTGCATTTTGTGTTCAGCCAAGCTTCCTTAGCTTCATTGCACCTATGCCTGATTTCTTTGTTTATCTCCCTGTATATCTCTTCGCTTCTCTTTGCCTTCCTTCTTTCCTCCATCAGGCCCAAAAGTTCATTAGTCATTCAGCTCTTTTTTGCTTTTCTATGTGCCTTAGGGATTTCTTCACAAGCTTCATTTATAGAACTTCTCAACTTTGTCCATTGTTCCTCACTGTCACCAACGTCTTCCAGAGCACTGAATTTGTTTTGAACATGTACATTAAATTTTTGACGTATCATTTCATCTGTCTTTAAGAGTCCAAGGTTTAGTTTGATGTTGCTTTTGATGTGTTTTCTTTTCCTTCATTTCAGCCTAAATCTTCCCACTACAGGATTGTGGTCACTGTTGCAGTCTGCGCCTGGTAATGTTTTTGCTGACTGTAAAGAATTTCTAAATCTTTTGTTGATCAGGATGTAGTCAATTTGATTTTTGGTATTATCTCCTGGACTCATCCAAGTCCATTTTCTTCTGTTAGGCTGCTCAAAGCAGGTGTTTCCTACTATGAACTCATTCATCTGTGCCCATTCTACAAGTCCCCCCCCCCCCCTTTCATTTTGTGGACCAAGGCCATGAGGTCCAACTATTAGACTTCTAAAATGTTTGATCTGGCCAGTCATGATTTATGGCAGCGAAGCCTGGACTCTGAGAAAAACTGATTGCAGAAGAATTGAGGCAGCAGAGAGTGGTTTTATCATAGACTATTATGTGTCAAATGGACAGACAGAAGAACTAATAAAAGCGTCCTGGAAGAACTTGATACCACTAGAAAACTACTAGAAGACATCAACAAGAGAAGACTAAAACACATTGGCCATGTGTCACGCAACAAGACCGCAGACCTCATGGCAACCATCTTTCAGGAAAAACAGTGGCAAGAAGGAAGAAAGACAGACCTGCAGTCACATACACCGAGATTAAAACCAACATCAGTGGCCTAAATTTTCAAGAAATGGTCCACAAAAGTGAAGAGGGAGCGGACTGGAGGGAGATGGTGGTGTCCAGATGTGCAGTGGTCAACATCGAACCCTGTGACGCCGACAGATGAGACAGGTGAAACTGGCGTTGGGTAGCTCCTCCTCAAACATACATATTTCGGCCTTTCTTTCAGGCTTCATCTCGTCCCCAGGATGGATTAGAGCGAAGGTCTTTCGCTGGCCGATGGCTTTGTCTGCCAGTCTGACTGTACCGACCGATCACGTGATTGCAGTGAGCATGGTTCACGTCCGTCTTCAAATCTATCAGTCTAATTCGGGTTCTTCGTGTTACGATTTTGTGCGACTGTACTGTGACGAGCCTGTCACATCTTCATTGAAGGTTAGTACACATAACAGAGAATTCAGTTCAGTTTGAATTGGACTGGTAGTTAAAAGTAGGACTTTAAGTTGATAGATCCTGAGTTGGATCTGCCCTGACACCTCCCCTCAGTGTCCAGTGACATGTTCGCAATGACATAGTGGTGTGTGGTTGGCCCATCTAACAACTTTTCTCAGTGCTTTACTAAAACGTGTGATTGTGTGTAACATGCACTGGGTCCAAATGAATTGGAGAATAAGGCAACACAAAAATGAATTGCAATGATTGAACAATCTTTTAACCTCTTAGATAAGCAAATACTGTTCCAACATAAAAACTAAAAAAAGGTAATGGACACCATGACCATGACTGTGATAATGAAATAACTGCTCTGAAATTTAAGGTAGCATATTTTGAAACAAGTCAAAAAAAAGAAAGAATAGATATAAATCCTTGTTCATCTCGATTGACCTCGCTATGATTGTTCTCAGGATGTATATGGCATTAATAGTTCCTTTCCCTTCCACAAATCCACACTGTTCACCTGCTATTTCTCTTTTGATTCTATTCCTTGTCCTCCTCATTATTATTCTTAATAGGATCTTGGTTACATGACTCATCAGATTGATTGTGCGATGGAGTTCGCATTCTTTAGCCATTGTCTTCTTTGGAAGTGCAATGAAAATTGATTTTGACATATCTTTGGGAATTTTTCCAGTGTCTTAAATTTCATTTAGGAAGACTGTTATTTTTTTTTATACCAAATTCCTCCAGGGCTTCAATCATCTCTGTAGTAATGTTGTCTGGTCCTGAGGCTTTCCCTGGTTTCATCTTTTTCAATGCTGCTCTAAGTTCATCTTTCATTATGGGTGGTCCTTCAAAGTTCTTTCTTATAATGTGTTCTTTATTTCTGTCATCTTCAAAAATGTCTTTAATGTACAATCCCCATCTGTCTAATATTTTGTCTTTTTCCATGAGAAGCGTGCCATCTTTCGATTTTAAGCAATCAGTTGATGTGCGTGTATATTTCCTGTGGACAATTTCTTAAATTCGTCTGTACATACCCTGCATTTTGTTTTCAGCCAAGCTTCCTTAGCTTCATTACACCTATTCCTGATTTCTTTGTTTATCTTCCTGTATGTCTCTTCGTTTCTCTTTGCCTTCCTCCTTTCCACCATCAAGCCTAAAATTTCTTTTGTCATCCAGTTCTTTTTTGCTTTTCTATCTACGTCAGGGATTTCTTCACAAGCTTCATTTATCGAATTTCTCAACTTAATCTATTGTTCCTCACTGTCACCAACGTCTCCCAGAGCACTGAAATTGTTTTGAACATGTACATTATTTTTTTACGTATCACGTCATCTGTCTTTAAGAGTCCAAGATTTAGTTTGATGTTGCTTTTGGTCTGTTTCCTTTTCCTTAATTTCAGCCTAAATCTTCCCACTACAGGATTGTGGTCACTGTTGCAGTCTGCGCCTGGAAGTGTTTTTGCTGACTGTAAAGAATTTCTAAATCTTTTATTAATCAGGATGTAGTCAATCTGATTTTTGGTATTATCTCCTGGACTCATCCAAATCCATCTTCTTCTATTAGGCTGCTCAAAGCAGGTATTACCTACTATGAACTCATTCATCTGTGCCCATTCTACAAGTTTCCCTTCCCTTTCACTTTGTGCAGAAAGGCCATGATGTCCAACCATATCCTTCACCCTATCCTGTCCCGCTTTAGCATTAAAATCTTCCATCATTATGGTAACTTCTTGTGATTTACATTGGGCCTTGGCCATCTCTAATACTTCGTAGAAGTTGTCGATGTCTTCCTGAGTACTTGCGGATGTTGGTGCATACACCTGAATGATGTTGATATCAAATAGTCTGCCTCCCAATTTGACCAGCAAAACACTGTCGACACAGCCCAGTATCCCTTTATTGCTTTTGATTTGTCCCTGTCCATTACGATGCCTACTCCTCTTTCATCTGAGTTTCCACCAGAGTATATTACTTTATACTCTCCTGATGTTATCATGCCTGCCCCCTTCTATCTCACTTTCCCTAGTCCTAAAATACTAATGTTAAGCCTTTCCATCTCCATTTTGATGTTGTCTAAATTTACCTTTTTACAACATTGTCCTGATGTTCCATGTTGCTATTTTGGTATTTTTGAGTTTCAGTTTGGTAGCAGTATCTGGCTAACGGTCTGGTGTCACCTGCGCCGCATGACGGTCTCTGCCGGACGAAGGTGCTCCATAGGAGCACCTGTTAACGTCGTTAACTTCATTTTCCTTTTTTTTTCCTGTCCATAATGTTCTTCGGAGAATACGATGGTGGTTTCCCGTGTCCTTCCATCGTTTTTTTTTTGTGTGTGTGGTCGCTCCGCTAGCCTTTGTCGTTCCCACGACAACCTACATGGCAGTAGGGTGTGTTTTTCTTCAGAGTTACCTCCCTTAGCCTTATCTTCTCCCGAGATGTCCACAAAGCAGTGGAACTATTTACCCATAGCTTGGGGATCTGGTTCGTGGGTACCAGGGCATATCCACACGCCGGTGGGCCTACGTGCCACACGTCTGGGGGCCAGACCTCCTCTGAGTCCCACGAGATTTAGCCTGAGTCCGTGAGGTGCTCAGTTACCGCATGTCGCTACGAGGAGGCACAGCGTAGGGCTTGCTGATGGAGAGGCTATGTACTGACAGGGAGAGACTTACGCTTTCTGCTCTCCTTTTCGCATAGCTGCAAGCAGCAGTGCTAGCCAGCGTTGCAGGCTGAAATTGAGAGGTGACAAGCACGCAGTCACTAGCTGACACACTAGACGCATCACATCTGCCGTTTGACACACACATACATACATATATACATACTACATACATGCATACTTATACACACACACACACACACACACACACACACACACACACAATATATATATATATATATATATATATATATATATATATATATATATACGTATATTGACAAAAGTCTACTCCTCAAAAGGGTCATTTTAGAATCAACCAGGACTAAAACTGGATACCACCCTGTTTCACATTCGTAGCGCTCCTTGGTGATTTTGACAAATGCTTCAAAAACTTAAGCTGGCATTTTTCAGGTAAGTTCAAACTCTCACACCCCCACAGGTTCACATTTCATAATTGAAGAACAACAGACGCGGACAAGTCTTGGTTTAGGGCTCTCTGCAATAAAGAAAAGAACCATAGCTTCTGAGCTTGAACACAAGAAGATGGAATATACCAGTGTGCATAAGAACCTGATGTTATATTTCTTGGATATGTTCCCATCCTTCCATACAGTTTTAGCCTGGACAATGCTGATCTTCTCTTTGCTGCCATCCCTTGGATTTTAGTTTGAATACGTCATTGCTTATGACAGATCCCAAGAGAGTAAATTTTTGAACACTTTCTAGTTTTAATCCATGGACAATTATATCAGTAATGATAGTTGTGTTCTGACTGGCCATTACCTTCGTCTTCCTGGAGCTAATTTCCGTGCCACGTCTTGTCGATGTTTCGTCTGGTCTCTGAAAAGGTTAACGTGTTCTTGATTACTGCCTGTAAGGCCATCAATGTCATCTGCAAAGCGAAGATTCATGAAGGATTTTTTTCCCAATACTAATCATGCCAACATGATCTTCATGTGTGAGAATGAGTAAAACAAATATAGTTAGACAGAAGGTAACTCTGATGAACGCCAACTGAAGTGCAGAACCACTCTCCAATGGCTCCTGTGTAAGTACAACAGTAGTTGCTTTGAAGTATGGTTGCTGGATGGTGTTGCTTAGCATTTGCCCGATGTTAAATTTCTTCATTGCAGTCCACAATGCTTCCTTCCAGACTATGTCAAACACCTTTTTTATAGTCTATGAAAACGTGTTAAAATTCCCCTGGCAAAGGGTAAGCAGGTTGAAGATCTGTTGGATGGTAGGTCTGCTTTTCCAGAGTGTGGCCTGTTCTTTAGCAATAATAGTATCTGCTTGAAGCTGTAATCTATTCAGAATGATGTTGACCATTACCTTTGTTGGCATGTTTGATCAAACTGATAGTTAAGTAGTTCTGGCAGTGTTGTATATTTCCTTTGATGGCAATAAATGATTGGATCCATGGCATGGACTACTCTCCTGTGCACCACATTTTGTTGCAGATAGCAGTCATGTTAGTTACAGGTTTTACACCATGTTTCAAAAGTTCTGCAGGGATGTTGTTAATGTTTGCGGCCTAACTATATTTCGGCGACTTCACTGCTGCTGCAACTCCCACGAAGTATTGAGAAATCATCTTCATTTGACGAATCTTGTATTGTTACCACACTTCAATCTCATTTGTTCTGTTTGATGTACAGTTCAGAGCACTACCCGTCCACTTTTATGATGTCTTTTTCATGCGTGAGACAGATGCCATTTTTGTCCTGAAAGTTGCTGACTTTGCTTTTGTTTGGTCAAGTCGTTTACAATTCAAAACCCTTATTTGTATCATTGTTTCCAAAATTTTTTCTGAGTGTCTTCACGTTGCACTCGGGGAAATGATGGGAAGATTGAAGAAAGATGGGATGGCTACCATGTCAGTACATTATTACAGTGTAAATAGGATACACAAGTCAATACATCAATGCACCATAAACATAACAATTTATCATAATATGAAATTAGAGAGAGACGTGATAGTGGTATTAGTTCACAAGACTATATAAGGAAGACAACATTGTAATTTACCTCACTAATGTTATCTCACACACACACACACACACACACACACACACTCACGCACGCACACAAACACACACACACACACACACACACACACACACACACACACACACACACACACACACACACACATGGAAACAAACGCACGGACAATCACAAATATACTCACATATACACGCACACGCACGCACCCTTATACTTGTATTACATTTTTAAACAATTTAGTTAATTATTTAGTTCGTTAGTTAGCTAGCTAGTTGTGCATTAATTTGCATTATTGTGATTACAATTTCAAGAAAACTAATACTGAAAAAGCATTCCGTTTTTATCTTTGCTCGTGTTCCTTCGTTCAGTCGTTTGCTCACGTTCTCGTTGGTAATTTTTTTAAGTAGTGTAATATGGAGTTGTTTTTTTTCTGTTCTTCTTCTCTTTATTCTAAGGCGTACTTTGGCAAGACGCCTTCTGGACCAGAGCTCTATGACTGTTGTGTGCTGCGTGTGAAGTTCACTGCTCCGGGATGCAAATTTTTGAAAATCACAGACAGAGGGTTCAAACTTCAATTCATCATCCTCCCATCTACTCAGAAAATCTTGAAGAAATTGCCAGATGGGACATGGAACTGCACACCGTCTGCCTGGCCACAGATCAAGCATCTTTTTCCTTGCAACTTTCAGGCAGAGTGTGGAAATTCCAGAGACGAAGAGGACTGCTGGTATGAACTCAGAACTCATAACACATTTGTTTGCCATAATAACAAAAAAGTGGGTTATAGACAGAGATGGGTTATGATAAGTTGACAGAACAATTACTATTTCAACAGTTAATTATTTCATTTTTCATGTTATATTTTTAACCAATGGGAATATAAACGTATGAATAACTAAGAATTTCATATTTTTTCCATGTGCAGGCAACTTTACATTCTACGACAAATATTCATAAACTATCTTTGTTAAACAAGTTACTTACGTTTAGCATATTGGATTCAGAACAATCGATATTAAAAGTATGCATATATATATATATATTATTTCTAAGAATTGTTTTCATCATTTTGAATCTTGTTTCTATGTATCTTGTGCATTCATCCACAAAATGAAGTACATTTTCAACCACACCACAAACTGAATATTTTTTATCTTTTCTAAAATGTTTTTTCTGCCCCTTTCAATTTGCAGGTCAGGCACAATGGCTCAAATTTGTATACTGCTTTTTTCTGTAGTCAGACGAGTATATACCTATTAGATAAGGTTCCAGATGGTATTTACTGCCCATTAGGCTATATATAGGCGTGTAGAGAAGCAACGAAGATTTTCCATTTCTGTCCATTTTGGGCTAATGATTGAATAATACACCCAGTGGGTTTCAGGGCTTTAAAGCGTCCTAAAATTGTTCGTCGCCAGGTGTTCTGGGGAGGACTGATGTTACATTTTCAGTTAGGTGCCTACATTTTACAGCATGGAGAAGTGCTTAGTTTACAATATTTTTTCATATGAGTAATATTTAGTGCATTTTGGATTTATGTTTTGAAAGGTTTGCTTGTATGCAAAACGCAAAGGCTGTCATTGTTACTCTTTTTCTATTTGAATGTTTTTCGTCTTGTCTTCAAAAGTATGTACATTACCCATTGATAGTTTGTGGTTCATATCGGCCCAAGGACATTATGGATAAATTTTAACTTAAATAGTTTTAATTTGTGTGTGCATTTATTACGAGTCTGTGATTGCACAAGTCAGTTTTTATATGGATCAGTAAAGTGTTATTGAATTAAACTAAACGGGAATGAATACTAGGCGATGTCATTCTGATGTCTTTGGATGATGTACCCAACCCAACTCCATCGTATTTTTTTTATGACAGTGTCCATACTTTCTTGACTGTATTGCCCAGCTGCCTTGATATAAAACATTGGAGAGGTAGATTGCTTTCCCAGGTCCTACCCCTTGAAGACCAGTTAGCCTTCTTGCCTTTCTGAAGTCTTGATTAAAAAATGCGAATAAGAATATGAATTTGAATGGAGGAAGAGGGGATGGGTGCCGCCCTAGTGGTGCTGGCCCCGTGAAAAGTCTCTCACTCCCCTACAATCCCACGGTTATGGGACTATCTAGGTAGGACCTCAGGACCTGGTCAGCTCATGGGTTTATGTGCAGGCTTAAGGTGTGAGCCGTGATCATTCTGGATCCTCTCCATCACATGGCACCTGTGACGTTAGTGCATATGGAATTAATTTCGAGCGTGGAGACGTCATCTTAAGAAATCGAAATTGAAATTGAAATCTTGATTGTATTGTGCAAGTAGTTGTTGATTGGAGATGGTGTTGGGTAAGAAGACCCGCATGATTCTTTGAAAGGTCTTTCTGTGGAAGGTCGATACCCTGATAAGATCACTACCTGTCATGTTTCAGCATTCAGAGCCACAGAGTGAGGTGGGAGGGACACATCTCTGGTACAGTCTCAGTTAGGTGTTGGTTCTGCATTAATGCGATCCCCCCACGTTCTTCAGCATTCTGGAAGTGTTTCTGGCTTTGCTGTGACGACTCATTACGATATTCCCTGCTCCTCAAGCCTGTCTGACAATGCTGTCTGTATAGGTGAGCCGTTCAGTTGTGGGTGGGTATGTTCCATCACTTCGATTGTTGAGGAGTTTGCGATGTTCAGTACTACTACCTCTGTTTTCTTTCGGCTGATCTTCAGGCCTACTTGTTGTGCAAAGATATTGAGACAGGATTTTTCTCCTGCAAGTGTTAGTAAGAATCGGAAACAAATGCAAGGTTGTCAAGAAAATCAAAATTTTCCGGTGTTGAAATGAAATTCCATATCATGCCTCTTGGTTTGTCTGCAGTAGTTCGTCTCATCATCCAGTCTATGACAACGTTATGTAGAGCTGCATTACTCAGCCTTGTTTTACTCCTTTCTTCAGTTCGAAATTTTGTTTACTTTTGCTCAGATGAAGTTTTTGTAAAATCTTTTCATGAGAAGGAGAATATCCTGCACGGACCCCGTAATGTCAGTATATACGCCATTGGTTGCCCTTGTGTGCTGTCTAGATAAGTAAATCGTTCAGTTGTGGGTGGGTATGTTCCATCACTTCGATTGTTGAGGGGTTTGCGATGTTCAGTATTATCATCTCTGTTTTCTTTCGACTGATCTTCAGGCCTACTGACCTTCAGACCTACTGATCTTCAGGCCTACTGATCTTCAGGCCTACTTGTTGGTATCTGCTTGAAGCTGTAATCTATTCAGAACCATGTTGAGCATTGCTTTTCTGGCATGGCTGATCAAACTGATAGTTCAGTAGTTCTGGCAGTATTGGAAATTTTCTTTCTTGGAAAGTGTGGCGATAAATGATTGGATCCATGGCATGCACTACTCTCATGTGTGCCACATGTTGTTGCAGATAGCAGGGGATTTTGTCAATGGTTCCAGCCTAACCATATTTCAGCGACTTCACTGCTGCTACAACTCCTCACAAAGTATTGAGACGTAATCTTCATTTGATGAATCTTGTACTGTTAGCACACTTATATATCGTTTGCTCTGTTTGATGTACAATTCAGAGCACTATTCCGTCCACCTATTTATAAAGTCTTTTTCCTGTGTGAGACATATGCCAAAGTCCACAAAATTGATGTACAGCTGTTTTTGCCACTCCAAGCATTATTCGATGATATTTTTTCAGAGTAAATATTTCATCAGCACAGCCTCTCCCTTTCCAGAAACATCCCCGTTCTTTCATAGTTTTTGTGTAGAGCATGTAAAATTCGTTAAATGAACATTTTTTGCAAGGATTTTGTTTTGACCTAACAAGGACTGATTCTGCACCAAGAGCTTCAATTACAAAAAGCATTTCCTTTTAGTATCTTTACTATAATGTCTTTTGTCTGGTCGTTTGATGTTTACCTTATCTCCCATATACACTTGTAAGGAATTGTTGAGGCATTCAGGCTGCCAATTCTGGATCTGTCTTTAACAACTCGACACCGAGGCTGTCCTCTGCTTTTGAGTGTATTGAAGGCTGAGATCATTTCTTGTTGTTTTGATGGCGTAATATCAGTATAAAGGCTGGTCTATTTTTTTGTATGTCAGATTCTATTGTTGTTGTTGTTGGTCTATTCGAAACCTCAATGACATACTCAGCCTACCTAGCTTCCTGTTCTCCATCTGATGTAAGAAGTCTGCTGCTTAATGTCTGTGATTGGTGTTTTGGTGGTTTCCTTGATACTTGCCACAGCTGTTTCAGTGAATGTGACCTTCTCTGCTGGATGCATCTTCTGCATTACCTGCAAGGGTATCCTTGTACGCCCGCTTATCTGCTCTTGCCATCATCTTCACCGTTAATCAGCTTCCGTATATCGTACTTTGTATCTTTTAGTCTTGCTGACTTGGCCTCCATGACTTTTGAACTTCATGACTGTCCTGTTTTCAGTGACTTCCAAAGTGTCCGTTGTTATCTACTCTTTTCTTTTCTTCTGGTCCGTTCGCAGGCAGGTTTCATTGGTTTGGATACTCTTTTGGTGTGCTTTCATGTGGTATTGACTCCATCTGGGTTTGGGTGTGTGTGACCTTTGATCACTGCCTACGCATGGATTTTGTTTTTTTAGCATTATGACCAATGCACTCTTCTCTCTGGAGTCAACAGTTTTTCTGCGTCAAATCGATGATGTCCTGTTTTATTATTCGTTTGCGTCCTGTTTTCTTCAGCTTTAATTTCAGTGCTGCAATAACCTCACTCAAGCTTCAAGGAAAAGTTGTCTCCATGTGCCACTGAGCATTAGTTGGTGTGTCTTTTCCATTGGAGAAACACCATGTTAGCTTGTGAATGTTATTGTGTGGAAAAGGGTCCTTCTGATGGCAAGGACATAGGCAATACAAAGTTCCAGAAGTCTGTCTATGCTGTGAATCATGGTGCTGCAACTCTCTGTTCCCATAGCCCTAATATACTTTGTTTCATTATCATCCTTCGCATTCAAGCCCCCAATCACAATCTTCGAACCATGTTGTGATATATTGTCTATTTCACTGAATGATTGAAGACAAAAATGCATCTTTGCTTTCTTTTAACCATTGTCGAATGTTGGAGTATAGCGCTTGATGATGGTATTGTTGATGCTATTTTTCAAACTGTAATTTGGTTATAGTTGTGACAAGCCAAAATGCCCCCTTCCATATTCTACCCATGGCATTTGTCCTTGCAAGTGAGATGGGCTCATGGTTACTTAATATTTTCTGAAAATTATCAGACTCATTCTGGTTTTACCTTAGAATAGTATATCGACATCGTGCAATACACGCTGACTTCATAGGTGATGTGTAGTGATTTCATGAAAAATGTTGTGCAATATTTGTCTTAGCTATAGGCACGTATTTATGGTGAAGCTTTTCTTCTTCTTTTATCGTTAGTCTTGGGCAGACATTCAGGGAATAGCAATGAAAACATTGTGTCTAGTCAGTCACTTGTATCGCTATTTTTAGGCAGATATTCATGGAATAGCAATGAAAAATGTATTAAGTCAGTCACTTCTCCGATAGAACAAAGTGTAATCATTGTAATCATTATCATTGCAACATATGACATATCTGAAAAAATGGACACTTGAAGTGATCTGTTGTGAAATAAATTTCTGCTTCGTTACAGGGGCTACGCAAGTCGCTGTGGTTCCGGGCGAATATCTATTGGAGACGGCTGCTACATGCATCTCTGGCACAGCGGGAATTCCATCTATAGCACTCCTAAAAAAAGAGCAATTTCGTGGAACAAAGCAGTGCAAGCCTGCAAGAGTCGTGGTGCTCAGCTGGCCAGTCTCAACACGCCCCAAAAAATGCAAGCGATTCAGAAACATTTTATCGACTTTGGCGACAGTCTACATGTTTTCATTGGAATGAGTCGTGTGCCTGATTCGTTCCCTGATATGTAAGTTGATGCCTCTCTATGGGGCATGATGGGCGCAGTAGTCAAGTAGGTAAACGTTTGGATCTCATTGGATGGTCATGGGTTCAATCCTGCCTGGATACCTCCTCCTGGTGGATAAAGGGTAAAAACGTTTCCCATCTTCCAGTCAACGTGTGTGCAGAACTGAACATTATAGATAAAATTTATTAGGTGTAGTGACACTTACAGTGAGGGCCAACGAATCAAAAGAAACGCATAGGTTCCCATGATACAATGGAATGTCGTACTCTCCTTGGTCTGTCACGTTTTAGGGGGCTCAGGGAAACAAGAGCTGCTTTCAATATACTGTCACCCGTACTGACTTAGCCCATGCATTCATGAGTCATAGGAGATAACAGATTCTAATGATCTAATGCTATTCGATAAGTCTACCAGAAATGCTGGGAAGCAGCAGGACTTGCTTTCTTCATTCTGGGATGTCTGTCATGATTTCATGAAAGCTTTCAACAAACATTACATCCTAGGTATTCTGCTCACCATCGACAAGCAGCTTGTTCCATTTCGGGGAAGATGTAGTTTCTTTCAGTAGTCTACTTGCTATACAAACCCAACAAATATGCATAAAAGTGTTCTGAGTGGCTGGTGCAGAACACAATTTTCCATTGCTTAGCATCCCATCCTTGAGTCGAAGAAGTGGTCGAGGAAGGCAGGTAAATCTTGGCCAGAACATTGCCCTTAGGCTAGCAGGTCCATTCTTCAGAGGTGGCAGAAATGTCACATGTGATAATGCTTATACAGATCTCACGCTATTGAGACTCCTCTGAAGAATAGATTCATACTGGTGGGCACTGTTTGATGAAACAAGCGGTTTATACCAAATTCTTATAAGACCAGCAAGAAACTTGTATGATACTGAAGTCGCCTACAGTGCAAACGCCACTGTCGTCATTGATCAGAGCAAAGACAGGAAGAACGCCATTGTTCTGAGTTCATTGCGTGACACAAGTACTGTGGATCAAACTAACTCAAACCCCACAAAGAAAGCTGAGATGATTTTGTTAGACAACTCTACAAAAGGAGTAGTTAACCCTCGAGATAAGTTGACCCATGCCTGTGTTATCAAATGTAAGACACAGCGATGGCCTCCATTCCTGTTTTCAAACATCATTGGTGTGGCCATTGTTGCTGCTCATTACATTTGGGACATCATGGTATGGCTCAGAAAAAATAAGCGTTCTGATTTCATTGAAAGCATCATTGAACGACTGATGTATGCCCACATCAAACGTCAGGTGACAAAAATAGCGGTACCAAGAAGTCTTCTTGAGACAGCAAAGAAGGCCAGCAAGCGCCTCGAGTTCGAAGATTCAGCCAGTCCTGAGAGCAGTAACTGTTTTCTTGTATGGACACTTCTGTACATAAGATCATATGATTTTGATGATAGTTCGTAAAAATCTGTCTCTGATATTCTTCTCCTTTTCTCTCCAAGAAACTTTTTACTTGTAACTTCTTATGGCAGAACCATGCGGGAGTTGCATTATGCTTGAATAAATCTACCCTTATCTGGTAAAGTTTTTTCATCCCTTAGCTTTACCCTTCTCATTGTCTGCTTCATTTTTTTCCAGACAAACTTTTCTCTGTGTATGTTCAGCACATTCCCTAAATTTTGACTCCATGTCAAGATTTGTAAACGATCGTCGCACTTAAGGGGTTTCCTTTTGTGCTCACCTTTCTTGGTATCTTTCTGGTCCCATTTTTGTACACCACCTTAATGTTTACACATGCTAGCACAGGTTTTGCATTGCAATGATGATGACGATGATGATGACGATGACGATGATGATGACGATGACGATGATGATGATGATGAGATGATGATGATGATGATGATGATGATAGATGATGATACGGAGTTCCATCTATAATTAAGGCTGTCCTCAATGCTTACTACCATAAGGATATCATGGCGTAAACCAGGCCCTAGAGATACAAAGACCTGCTGTGTTGGTCAGAAAATTTTAGCAACGCCCTCAATGACACATCAATAAAGTAGATGAGACTGATCGTGTGGTCCCAGTCTCAATGACAGAACTTTACATTGAGCATTAGACACCCCATTAGATGTGCTGATATCCCCATAACTAATATATCCAGAATGCCTCTAGGGCAGTCCTGCTCTAGACGTTCAAACCTTTCTTGCCAGTATTTTTTCCCATTAAATCAACACATATTTCATGTATGAAGGCGCATTCTGCTGCATTCTTAGCAAGGCATATTTTGTAAGAGATATTAGTTTTTTTCCACTAACATGCAGTTCTTGCGCATCATCTTTTTAAAACGACTTCGTCCAATATTTGTGGGTACTATCTAAAATAATATATTGATGCTCTCTGAACCCATATCAATCATGGGTTCTGCAGAAGCGTATCACAGCTTGCCAGTTCGCTGCATGAATTCCTTTTCAGCTTTGATAACAGTGTGTGTGTGTGTGTGTGTGTGTGTGTGTGTGTGTGTGTGTGTGTGTGCAAGTGTGTGTGTGTGTGTGTGTGGTGTGCAAGTGTGTGTGTGTGTGTGTGTGTGCAAGTGTGTGTGTGTGCAAGTGTGTGTGTGTAATGAAACTTCTGGTTTTCATGCAGATACAAACGAATGTGGTGGCACCAGGATGGGACGATTGTGCATTACGTAGAAACGCCAGAAGACGGACTGTGGTTGGGGATTGAAAAACATGAGCATGATTACAGATGTGCTATGTTGACAATAGCTGGACTGAAAGTCAGCACAAAAGAAAGTAATAGAATAGCTTATCCACTTTGCGAATTTCCTGCCCTTCTTTCCAACCATCAGCCTTCCAAAACAGTAAAATTTCCAGCGATCAACACTTCAAATATTTGGAAAAATGCAACAGGTTTTGTACTATGCCTCAATGGTAACTTCATTCATACATTTCTAGCCTGTGACGCTCTCAGCGCTTGCTCCTTGGATGAAACAATTTCCAGTTCTTGTGCTGATCCTGTGAAGGCAATTGCACCATCTTTCACGTGTGAGAAAGGATTTCAGTCTGTGCCTTACACATTTGTGTGCGATCGTGTTCCTGACTGCTACGACAGTAGTGATGAAAACTTTTGCGTCTATTCAAAATGTGACATTTTAACTGAACGAGAGTGTTCTGGGGTGGTAAGTTCCTGTGTTTACCTGTGCCCAGAGATTACAAAACGTTTGCCTCCTTGAAGCACGTGTGTGTGTGTGTGTGTGTGTGTGTGTGTGTGTGTGTGTGTGTGTGTGTGTGTGTGTGTGTCTGTGTGTGTGTGTGTGTGTGTGTGTATGTGTGTATGTGTGTGTGTGTGTGTGTGTGTGTGTGTGTGTGTGTGAGTGTGTCTGTGTCTGTATGTCTGTGTCTGTGTATGTGTGTGTGTTTGTTTGTTTGTTTGGAAAATGCTGAGGTCTTAATGTGTGTGGGTGTGGGAAATGCTACTAGGAAGGGACAGTAATGCTTAGCAGGTCTTGTTAGTATGATTACATTGTACTAGATCAGTTTGTTTGTTTGCCTGCTTATTTGTTTGTTTCTTTGCCTGCTTGTTTGTTTGTTTCTTTGTTTGTTTGTTTGTTCGTTTGTTTGTTTGTTCGTGAGTATGTGTGTATCTGAGTGAATGAATGAATAAATAAATAAGTGAGTGATTGGGGAAAGAGAGAGAGAGAGAGAGAATATGTGTGACAACAGATTTTTTCCATATGAAATGTATACCACTTTTCCAAAGTAAACTACTTTGCCGTAACATGGTGCCACTATTTTGTTTTTGCATGCATTTTTGTTTATTTATGAACGTTTCATTAAAACACTTCCCAGGGACAGTTTTTATGCCATGGGATCTTTAATGTGTTTTAAGTGATTAAAGCACAAGGGACCTTGGTTTCAACCAGATCATCACCCAAGATTTACATTGAGTAGGAGACATCCCTGCCTTACTATAAATAAATTCCAGGTTTCTCGCACCAGCGGATGACGCTTTACCTTTTATGACATACATTACACTTAACAAAGAAGCTGTTACATAAAAGTTATTATCATCATCAATAGTATTGCTTATAATTGCTTGTAGCCCAGCCAATAGAGTCATATCAGGACTATAACTATCTCAAGACCTCTTTGAATCTGAATAAAAGAAGAAAAAAAACAAGAAAAGCAAATTAGGTTAATGTATCAATGCATTTGCACACATGAACAAAGGATAGGCCCTGGTATTGACCACTCCATTGTATTTTTCACCACAGGGTTTAAGACACCAAATCTGAATACATATATATGAATTAGGAGCACTAAAGCATACATAAAAACTGTCTGGGTTACTCAAAAGTGCTTCTGCACATCACATTTCCTTAGAGCCCAGAAAGCTATTAATACATCCGCTCAATTATCAGTCCTAAGAGAAAGTATGGAAAGCATTATGGAAAACATTCAGTTGACTGGGTAGCAAGGCACTATGTTTCTATGACTGAGTGGCCCCTGCACAGGGAGTTGGCAATGATGTTCGGCTCATGTCTTCATGTTTGTGATGTTGTCTGCCGTTAATGCAGTGTCATCTGCGTATCTCAGGTTGGTGATGTTTCTTCCTCCAATTTGTATTCCTATCTCATTTAAATCTAACTCTCCGATGACCTGCTCTGTCATCATCATCATCATCATCATCATATGCCCTGCCACATGGTGTTGGTGATCATGGCCATCCACACAAATCTATATCCTATCGCTGCAAGTACATCTCGTACACTGTCCTCAGCCACCCTGCAAGTCGGCCCAATATTTTCTCCCTGGGTCTACCTGGCGCTCTCTTTCCCTCCAACTTTCTTGTTGTGACCAGGTGCTCTAATTTCGTTTTCCTCATAAAATGTCCTATAAATGTTGTCTGTTTTCTCCTAATCTTCTTGATTTATGATCTTTTTGTGTCTGCCTCCTTCAAGACTGTCTCGTTTTATTCTTTGCTGTCTCAACGTTCTAAGAAACCACAAGAAAGCTACCTCAATTTCGTTCTGGCTTTGCGTGTTGACTGTCCATGCGTCACAACAGTACAAGAGTATTGGTTCTGTAAAACATTCAAGAATTCTCTTTCTGATGTTAATTGATAGACATTAATTTTGTTGGTAAGAACGCTTTTCATCTTTTTGAATGCTCTTTTGGCTTGGCTGTTTCTGCTGGCTATTTCTGATGTTCATCTGCCGTCTGGTGAGATGACCGTTCCCAGATATTTAAATTAACCAACCTGTTTCAAAGTTGTGCCATTTGCTGTTATTTTGCATGAGTAGATTTCATGTATTTTACTGATTACCATGACTTCAGTCTTCTTCCCATTTAGCTCAAGCCCTTTATTTTTGCTTTCCAATCGTATTGTATTCACAAGGTTTTGTAGATCTGTTTCATTTTCTACAATTAGCACGGTGTTATCCGCGTAAGGAATGTTATCATTCTTCCTCAAACCTTTATCCCAGGGCATTCTTCTCAGTTTCTCGTGATGGTTTCACTGTAAAGTGAAAACAAATCTGGTGACAGGACACAATCCTGCTTGGCCTTTCTTTTGATATTTTGGAAAGAGCTTATATCGTTTGCTATTCTCATTCCTACTATTTGTTCCCAATATATATTTCAAATTATTCTTAGATCTTTTCCATCAATATTGTGCCTTTCTAGTTGGCAGATCAATCGTCCACGTTTCATTATAGTTTTCTGTTCTTATGATCACTTTCCAAACAATCCAACAACACATTTCCTGGAGACTTTTCACTGCGTCAATAACAAGATGATCAGTTTAAATATCTTCGAACAGTCATCTCCCAGAAAAGTCCTGAGACGGAATGGTTTTGATAATGATAATAAGGATTTTTTCACTGCAACTCTTCTTGTGGGGGTGTCATACTTTTGATCCAGATATCAAAGAAGGCTCTTACTCTTGAGAATTGTCCAGCAAACTTTATTTCTTCACTTTCTTTTCTGTCATTTGTTAACAACACACCATTATTCATATTTGTTGAGATTACAATTTGTATTCAGACGTTGTACATATTTAATTTTGAAACATGTTTTTTCTTTCCTAACCAGACTGCTTGTATTTTATCAGTATCCATAAAAAGACCTGAAACACTTTCAAAGTTTAAAACGAGGTGAATAGATTCCTTAAAAAGCTATGTTATTTATTCATTAGCAGAACATTGTTACAAACTATGCAATTTGTAAATCTTTCTTATTGATACAATGCTCTTCATATTGATATTTTCTCTTATCACAATTGCTATGCTTTCAAGTCATAACACAAATGTTTACAAGGAATTTGAGCCATTGTGATTACATCTTCTTTCTACAGAAAACTAGTTCATGAGTCCTTAACACTCCACACATTTGATTCAAACTTGGTAAAGGTCTACGAGAAAAACAGCTGAGAAAATTTTGCTAACACGTTGTTTTGTCAAAGATAGACACATTGTCTGGTCCATATGAAGATTCTCCATTTTCTTCAAAAGTTAACGTGGTTTGCCATTTTTACTTCAAAAGGAAATTTTAAACAAAAGGAAATGAATTTGTGTGTTGCAGTGTCTGCCCAACAGTCGTGTTTGCAGCAATGATGTTTTTCAATGTCGTGATGGCAAGAAAAGGGAACGTAAAAGGACAAAGCAAATCCCGCGCTTTACCATCTCCCTATTACCTCCAGCTATTTTAACTTTTACAGGCAATGGCGACATGACGGTATGTGACACTTTGGAAATAATTATGTATACGACAGTTTATATGGTGCTGGTTTATGAACACACACACACACACACATACATACATACATACATACATACGTACATACATACATACACACATACACACGCACGCAAACACACCACACACACACACACACACACACACACCACACACACACACACACCACACTCACACACACATACATAGATACACACGCAAAACACACACACACACACACACACACACACACACACACACATATACATACACACATGCACATGCACATATACACCCAGGTTTATACATTCATACACACACTTACATGCACATGCGCATACACTTACACACACACACACACACAAACAAACAAACAAACAAACAAACACACACACACACACACACAAAAAGAAAGGCACATGCACAATTATATTATCACAGCTCTTCTGTTCAATGTAAAGAGTGATAGACCTATTGATAAGTCCTTTTATATCTCTGCCTTGGTTCCAAACCAACGCGATAAGATAATATGAGGAAATGAAAATGCGTGTAAATAAGCTTTATAACAGTAAAATCATATGATTGACGAGATAGCATCATGCGTGTTTCCACCGATGATGAGTACGAAAATATTCACCACCACCCACCCCCACCCCCTAAAAATGCTCCAGCTCCATATTAGTTTTACGTTATATGATCTTAAGTGGAATTTTGAGATAATATACCTTATGAAAAGCCCTTTCGCAGAAGGTTTTTCTCGAATTTGTATTTAGAAATATATATTTCCCCTACAAGAATTATTACATGTAGATTCAATATTGGATCAGTGAACACTTCTTCATTTGCACCTAGCAATATCTTATTTTCGGTTAATGTGTCAATTGCACAGGTGATAGCTTTTGGTTTCATCAAATCGTCAACCATATCGCAAAAGATTTTCATTTGCAAACACTTCCAAAATATATGGTTTGTTTCCAAACAGAAGTCACAATAAATATTACCACTTATGCGAGACTTATGCGAGAAAGATAACCGAAAATACAGCTGCAAGGCAATTTATAGAGTTAGGGAACTACGAAGGAGATTCCAAAAGCACTAATCCATCATCAGTCACATATTGAGTTTTATTTCTATGATTGAAAAATGTTTATGTGGACGTGACATGATAAAATCCTTTTGACCTTTCATTAATTGCCTGAAGGCATTCAATTCGGTAGATAGAGATCTAATTGCCAGCCATAAAGGGATTTCCTGTTTGATCTGTCTCCCATGGGCCCGCTTTTATAGGTAAACAAATTTACAAGGATAAATAAAAGTGGCGCTGAAGTGTGCCAATGTTTTCCACAGGAAAGGAAACCTGTATATCATACAGAAATCTTCTGTTATGACAAAGAAAGAAATCCAAATCGGTCCAATTCAAACCATTCCAGTCCAATCCAAAAACACGTAAAGACTGCACAAGAAAATTGTAGCAATACTTAAGGTATATCCTGAGACATTAATTAGTGTTGCTAATAGCTGTCAGCGAGCCTGTGGTGTGTCCCATTCGTAGCTTCTTTGTATTTTTCCTTGTCAATTCCAATATCATTTTGTATACAACTCTAAAACACACTTCACTTCAAAGAAAGAACAACAAATTCGTAGACTATGAGTTACAGTGTCATTTTGCTAACAACATTCGAAACACATTTCAGCCTAAAGATTGAACAGGAAATTTACAGAATATCATTGATACTATCAACTCGCATACAATAGATAAAACACATTTCAATCCAAAGGAAGAACAACAAATTTGCAGAATAAGGAAACAAAGTTAAAATGAGGACAACTTCTGAACCAATACGTCTGGTGAGAGTTAAATAAAGGCAACTATACAATCCATTGACATTATTTGTCAGATGCATGTTGCACAAAGAAAACTGTACAGTTGCAGTTGTTCAAACGAATGACGTATATGTGAAAGAAAAATCGGAATGATCAAGTTGTATCCAAAGGCTCAAACGGCGTGCACTTGAGCAACCAGTCTGCGCCAAATGAAAGATAACCACTGTTGAGGCTTTTAAATAGTATGTTCAGTTTTTCAGGTCTTGCACGAAAGTAAAGATAATACACTTGAGATGTTTTATTTTTTTTATTATTTACCCCTAACGAATAATAGGGAAAGTTCCCATGCGCCAGTCACTCACATGATTCTGTCCTGCTACTTTCTGGTTTTACAGGCAACTGCTCTGCCCAGCGAGGAGCAGGGCAACGGATCTGCTGTCTGTCCTGATACGCATTTCCAGTGTGCTGACAACGGTTATTGTCTGCCTGTTTTCGTCAGATGCAACAAAATCTTTGACTGCCCTGGTCATGAAGATGAAGCAGATTGTGTGAGTTTCACTTGCCCTGGATTCTACCGTTGTAGGGGATCCAGTGCATGTGTTCACAGAAGTCACTTGTGTGATGGAGTAGTCCACTGTCCTCAGTGTGATGATGAAATACTGTGTAAACCCACATGTCCACTTGGCTGCAGATGTGTTGGTCTAGCATTTTACTGTATTCAGATCTTTGATACGTCTCGGTACCAGAACGTACGTTATTTAGATGCCAGTGGTAGTGGGTTGTTGACTGAAAATCTTGACCATAACGCCTTTCTTGTCTGGCTCAGCCTGGCTCGTTGCAACATCCAGCACATCAACCTGCTCTCGTTACGTAACCTGCGAATGTTGGACCTAAGTGGGAATCATCTAACTGCCATCAGTGGCAAAGATCTATCTCATCTGCTTAATCTTCAACAGCTTAAACTAGCAAATAACCCACTCACCTTTTTCTTTGAGGACAACCTCACTAATCCGTATGTGTTGCAAAGTCTCAAGTCTTTAGACATGTCACACGTACCCATACTGGAACTGGATCCTTCTGTGTTTAGTGTCTTCCCCAGGCTGAACACCCTGAACCTAACAGACTGTGGTGTGGACCGTGTCCTGGGGGATGGATTTCAGGCATTATCTCAGCTTCGTGTTCTGGGTGTACATGGATGTCCTTTTACGATCTTTCCACAAGATATTTTCGAAGGTATGCTGTATTCCTGATACTATAATGTCATTCATTGATTGATTCATAAATGCTTAATTGATTTTGATTGTCTATACTTTTCCTCGTCATTTTTTTCTAAAACAAATACCACTATTATTCATTAAATTATGTAATATTTAATATGGTTTAATAAGATTGCGTGAATACGGTTATATCAAACTGTCTAAAAGAAGAATGCAAAAGATTCTTTTAAAATTGATTTATCTCTTTTAAAGAGAACATTTTTAAATATCTTCAGAATTGTTGTGTTGTTTGATCAGTTCGTTTTATAAACCATACGGGGGCAGTATGAAGACTTTCAAGCCATACCAGGAGAGAAAGTCACATCAGTTATGAATATTAAAAATGAAGACAGAAATCGTAAAACAATGATTAATATGTATAATACAGCCACGACAGAAACAGCCACTGAGATTCTTAGCAAACACGAATAAATACGAAAGCTCTGGATTATTGATGTAATCCCACGATGGTTCAATGATGGGAGAACAATAACAGATAGAAACAGATGTGATAGAAATGAAAGACCCAAAATGAAATCAAGAATTATGGGAAGGGAGGGGTAGAAGCTGGACTGAACAGCAGAACACGAACACTAAAAATTGTCCGAATGAGGGAAACGCCGAAAAAGTAAATCAGGTCCTAAAAGATCAAAACACTACCTGAGAATGACGAACCACAACTTTTGATGATGATGATGATGATGATGATGATGATGATCATGATGATGATGATGATGATGATGATTCAAAGCCCAGTTGACTGCGCAGAGCCATATCAGAGCTATACCCATCTGACAAACAACACAATATCTCACTGATACACACACACACACACACACACACACACACACACACACACACCACACACACACACACACACACACACACACACACACAAAAGCAAACAAACAAACAAACAAACAAACACACACACACTCACTCACTCACTTACACACACACACACACACACACACACACACACACACACACACACACACACACACACACACAAAACCATCTGGAAATGAAATTAAGTACATATGTCCCTACAGCCTAAGGATATATCCCTCATAACTTCATATTGCTTACAGTCCAACCAACTGTCAGAGCCATATCAGGGCTACTACCACATAAAAAACGACTGCCAAGATTAATCAAATTGACAGCAGTTAAAAACCAAGCTCACGATTATCCTCATAAGTCTATGTTCAAATAAACATCGTTCACATACGTACAAATATATCAGATGAAATTTATTCATGTCTTGTAAAAACTGGAAAATTGCATCAGGAGAACATATCTGAAGAGGTTCTTTAAGATTCCGCTTTAGAGAGCTTATATCTCACGTCATGCTAGTCCAGGCATTCAGTAAGGTGTTTGATGCTGACTGGATCACCACGATGCTTCTTCATTTTTAAAGGTATGAGCAAATGTGACCCACATGTAACCTAATCGACACTTTCTTTTTCCTACATTTCCCGTGAACAGATGGGAGAATCTCATCTCTTGCCTCTGGCGTAGATATTCTGCCCAACGTTTCACTGAGGGGTTAAAAACAACTTAAATACAAACACGAACATAACAAGAGTCACAATGACACACATAACAAGTGGCCTAAATTACCTAAAAGTGTTTCTGCATATCATATTTCCTTGGGGCCAAAAATTGTGTTCATATGTGCGCTCAGTTATCAATCCTATGAGAAAGTATGAATGGCTTTATTGAACACATACAGGTGAATAGAACAGCGAGTTAGAAAATGATAAGAAAAGATGACAGCAAAAGAGCATGGCAAAAGCAAAGAGAGTGACAGGAAAGGGGAACTTTCTAGCACAGAATCACCAGGTGGAGATATATTTTTACTGAAAGAGCCTAGCATCTACACGGGGGATGAACCAAGACTACCAAGGACAATTATGAAATTATGCCATAGAGGAACAAAATTTTCTCAGACATTGGACTAAATGTTGAGTCGTTCAACCAGGAGATTGATGAATAACCAAGGCTATTTGATGATCCTTACCTACTTCTTTCCTGTTATCTCTCTTTCAAATGACAACAAATGTTACACTTTGTCTTATAGTGTGCATTTATTGTTGTCTTTCTATTTCAGTATTTTGTGGCTCTAGGCAAATATGAAAATATTGATAGCATGTTTTAAAATGTGTTTTTAACCAATAACCTCTACTATGAGAATAAACTTGAAAAGGTCACCAGATTCAAATTTCTTGGTGGTACAGTCTATGATGGAGAATCCACACTGGGTACTATGGGTATATTACAGCAGAAGAAAGCTAGCACTATCAAAATCTATTACCATCTTGAATCACAATACACCTTCCTCATCTCCAGAACCCTACATTCAGAATCAAGAATTCTCTTACACGTGATATTTCATTTGTATGGTTTGGCCCTCTTCTGCTACAGTCTAATTTTGTTTTTTTAACATCAGCACACTGGACTGTTACAGGACTGCATCAGCTGTCAACCATCAGAGCCACTAACTACAAACTTTGCTGTCCTGCCACATTGCCCACTCGCTTCAACCTTGCTTACTGCACAGCTCCCACTAATGAAATCTCCTCCTGTGAAGATCTGCTGGGATCTAACTTCTACCGGGTATTTCTGTCTGTCTTTGCCACTTTTTCCATCGTGGGCAACTTTACCAGCTTCCTGTTTCGTGCTATTGCTTCACGAAAGAAATCCAGGACTGGTTTTGATGTCTTTGTGGCCAATCTGTGCATCTCAGACTTTCTGATGGGTGTGTATCTTGCTGTAATTGGCGTTGCAGATCGAGTGTACATGGGGAAGTATCTGTGGTACGATTATGTTTGGCAGAAGAGCGCTGCTTGTACAATGGCGGGAATTTTGTGTTTGATGTCGTGCGAAGTGTCGGCATTTATCATTTGTCTCATAACTTTAGATCGGCTGCTCGTGCTGTGTTTCACATTTAGTCACATCCGGTTTAAGACAACGAGTGCCTTGTTAGCGTCTGGTCTCGTCTGGATGATCGGTCTGGTTTTAGCTGTTGTCCCTTTACTGCCTATGACAGCCCACTGGGATTTCTACTCCCAGAATGGTGTCTGCATCCCTCTGCCAATAACTCAGAACAAATCTGCAGGACAGGACTATGCTTTTCAGGTACTGATCGTGTTGAATTTCGTATTGTTTCTGATCATCGCCTTGGGACAAGTACTGATTTACTGGTCAGTGCAAAAGAATAAAATGAAGCAGGAGGCCAGTCACTCTGTGCTCAAAACCACAAGAGACATAGCACTGGCTCAACGACTCATCACAGTAGCTGTGTCAGACTTTCTCTGCTGGTTTCCGGTTGGTTTCCTTGCCATGTTGGCTGCTAATGGCGCTCAACTCCCAGGTTATGTAAACACTGTTATTGTTATTTTTGTTATTCCCATCAATTCATCCATCAATCCTTGTCTCTACACCCTCAACATCTTTCTGGAACGATTGCGTCGTCAGCGGGATGAACGGTTTCTCTGTTTGCTTGTGAAGCAAGTGGAGGCGGGTCTGGTTAAGATCAATGTTGCTCATTAGAGTGGTGGGGTTGGTGATAGTGGTGGTACTGATCGTGCTGGAGATCCTCACAACTATTATGATGGTGTTGGAACTCATCAGACATCGTCTATTTCTGGAGTTTTGTTCTTGAAGAACTAGACATTTCAACATAGTTTTATTTTTCATGATTTATCTATTTGTTTTTGGTTTGTTAGAGGTTTCTGCTTGTTGGCATACCAAGTGCATTTTGATAGTGTTTTGACACTTATTATGACCGGGTAATGTACTTCATATATTTTTGTTCACAAATGCATTTTGTAAGTATCACTACACTACAGATGATTGTAGATCCTACGTTTGATATTCAATTTATCATTTATAAAAATTGATTTCAAATTTCCTTAAAATTAAGTGTAAAAAGCATTATTCTTTATTAGCATTCAGTATATTCTTTTCAAGAAATTCTACAAGGAAAGCTGATATTACACTGCCGTTAATCATTTCTGAAATAAGACGTAAATCTATTTTAAACGCTATTCAAGCGCACATAATACACTTTCTCTCTCGCACATAGACACAAACTCAAACACAAAGTCACCACACCCTAC
Source organism: Monoplex corrugatus (assembly GCA_030674185.1). NCBI lineage: Eukaryota > Metazoa > Mollusca > Gastropoda > Littorinimorpha > Ranellidae > Monoplex > Monoplex corrugatus. The sequence continues at coordinate 66,020,556 of JAPXFY010000022.1, forward strand.
CAAAACACACACACACACACACACACACACACACACACACACACACACACACACACACACACACAAACACACACGCACGCACGCACACACACACACACACATTTTCTCTCTCTCTCTCTCTCTCTCTCTCTCTCTCTCTCTCTCTCTCTCTCTCTCTCTCAAGAAAGGCCATAGCCTCTACGGAAGGGGTGCTTACAAGTACAATGAAATAATCAGATATCATCATAGGATTAACAATCAACAACAAAATAAACATATTACGATAAAGCAATTTCTCTGATTTTAGCTGCTTTGAGCAGGAACAAACCAAAATTCTTAATATAATCGAAACGAGTTGAACACATTAAGAAACACAGTTTAAACATATTTGGGCATCTATAATACTTTTGAGGGATAAACCTTGAATGGATTTCATCTAAAGCTGGACAGCACAGGACAAAATGTACTTTTCGTCTTCTTCAGCTTACATACATAAGGGACAGAGCAAATCAGACTCTCTGTGTTGCTTGTATCTCAATTGATGGACTTTCAAAGTTGACAGACCAAGTCTAAATTTTGCTTCTTTTTTAAATTAACATCTAGATCAAGGCTTATGTATGGTTTGACACTGTGAGAATCTATGACAATTCTCTAAAAATTATAGCTTCCACTTGTCTGTATATGGTCATTCCACTTTTGCCATCTACAATCAATCAATCTCTGCCGAAAATCACGAATAAACTGTCTCTCGTCGCCAGCTCCTTGGAAAAAACAAACATCGCCAAACACATATTCATTCAGACACATACGTATGCTAGTTACCCAATTCTTCTTACCTTTAGAATCTAGATCAAATAGCATTTTATAGAGTTTTTCGGAAGTCTATTGTCTTCCAGGTGCAATAGTTTTAGCCAGAATTGAATACATTGTACAACTGAATGAACAAACGATGGGTATCTGTTTGTTTCTCCATATACTAAATCATTAGACGTGTACTTATCCTGTCCTAAAAATCTTTTCAAAGCAAATAAGTGTACAGCTTCACAATGCATAACTGCCTTATCTAATCCCCAAATTTCTGCTCTATACAGCAAAATTGGCTGTATTTGTGAGTCAAATATTTTGACAAGTATATCAACTGAATTATTATTCAATATATCCAATCTTTTCATCACACATATCAATGCATTTTTTGCCCTGGTAGCAATATCTTTACAAGCCAGAGTAAAACTCAAACGTGTAGAAAAATAAATTCTCAGGTACTTATATGCATTTACAACAGGCATAACTATATCCATCTCTCACTAGCAGCTGAATGTCCTCCTTGTCGAAACACGACAACATTTCTTTTATTCAAATTCACCTTAAGATGCAAAGAAGTAGCCGCTTTGTGTAGAGTATTTAACTGCCTCTGGAAACCTACAACCGTTTCAGATAACAACAACACATCATCTGCCAACAAAATAATAAACAATTCTGACAAATCCTGTAGAAATTTGGCCCCATGACGACCATTACTGATAACCTCCTGAGCAAGCTCATTAATAAACATAGAAAATAACACAGGGCTACACACACACACACACACACCTCTCTCTCTCTCTCTCTCTCTCTCTCTCTCTCTCTCTCTCTCTCTCTCTCTCTCTCTCGTTCACTCACTCTTTCTCTCTCATACACACACACGCATATATGCTGAGTGAAGATCTATCAAATGTTCAGAACTGAGATTAGATTGAAACATCGCCTCATTTGTTCACTTGTGAGTCTCATATTATTCAAACTGCAGAATATGTGAGCAATGTTTTCAGATCTATCAAAAGACAGATTTTATTCTAGATATAATAAAGCATCTATTTTGATGCAATGGTCGCTACTTTTCAGCTTCTGATGCTGAAATACGTTTCCCTATGCAGAAAACAATTCAACCAATAGTCATAGTATAGTAGTTTGGGCAATGGACTACTGGCTTGAAGGTTGTGTGCTCAAATCATATCATTCCTGTCAAAATCATTGTGGGATGTTCTAGCTCAGATCACCTTCTACCCTAAGTTGTGTGTGTGCTGTAGGCTCATCAGGAGCAGTGGAACAACATCGTCAAGTCTCATCCAGTTCACGGATGCGTCTTTGACAGTGTTGATTAAATCTGCTGACAAACAACGCTGGTGTCATGCAGTCTCAATCCCTGAACTCTATCGCATAATGGTTATCATCCTTATAGTATCATTATCGTGACATTGTGAAAAACTGTCTCAAATTCTTTGATGCCATGAATGTAAAGTAGGAAATGCAACCGTAACAGATATGCTTTTCAGTACAATTTTTGTATGTTTACATGTTACTCAGAGTACACTAGAAACTAATGAACCTACCAACACTGTAGATGGTATAATCTTATCATGCAGTCTCAGTATTTTCATTTAAACATAATTTTACTAACCACCTACCATAGTTGTCAGATAAATTGGGCCCACTAGTGATTCTTCAACACAACTTTCTATGGGCATGCCACAATTTCTTTACATCTTGCCAAATACATGCAGAAAAGAGCTGAAAGCTAAAGTCTTCATAAGTATTGTTGCAAAATATCAATAACATATTTGATACTAATATGTAAATGTCAGGTCAAGAATAATTTTTAGAATAGAATTATGGTGGTACCTGGTTATCATTATAAGTATATGTTTACTGGCTGACAAACAGAAAATTAAACTCTATACTAAAAGGTGTAATTCAAACAAAATGAAAACTTGGGTTTTGAGTGATTCTTACACCTTTGGAAAATAGTATTCTCAAAAATGTTCTTTAATTCTTTTCCCGCCATGGTCGCAATCAAGCGACTTCCCGTACGACCGCCATGGTCGCGTTTGTGCGACTTGGAGGGGTCATGCTAAACGATAACTTTTCACGTGGGTACAAAGCTTCTGTCAGCTCCACTGGTGAATGCAGGTGACTGCTATTTTTAAACTTTACCCAGCAACCTATTTTTTTAGCAGTGAGGCCGAAGTGTGGCTTTGTTAACTGTCGGAATTTACGTCACGTTTTCTCTGAAGTGTTTTCTCCAAAATGGCTGCAAATCGACACGCATTGCCTACCACTCCGAGTAGAATAAGCAGACAGCTGACTTTGTGTGTAGATTTTCCATTGCTTTTTCTCATTTATTATAATGATATCTGCCGCACAACTCACGAAATAAGGTCAGTCACCACCGTCACCATCACCGATCTCTTAGACTGGTCGTCCGTCAGGGCGCCTCCGAAGACTTGACAACAACCTTTCTCCATACCTCCCTGCTCTCTGCTTTCCTTAGGGTATCCCTCACCTCCAGGCCCGTCCACTCTCAAATAGTATCTTCCCATCTCTTCTTTTGTCAGCCTCTCTTCTTTTGTCAGCCTCTTTTCCTTCCTCCTGAGACTGTGCCTTGCAGGATTGTCTTGGCAAGGCCGGATGATCGAGTGATGTGTCCATACCATGTTAGTTTGCGTTGTCTTACTAAGGTCAGGAGGTCAGTGTAAGGCCCGATTTCATTTTGAATTTTTCTTTTGATTTCGTCATTCGTGATGCGATCTCTGTATGTGATGCCGAGATGTTTATGAAAGCATCTCATTTCAACCGCCCTGATTGTTCTTTCCGTATCTGCTGTTAAGGTCCATGATTTGCAAGTGTATAAGAATATTGATATGACCAGGGAGCGTATCAGGCTGATCTTTGAGCTGGTGGCGATGTTACTGTTGTTCCATATGGTTCTGAGCTTGGTCATTGCGGCTGCGATCTGGGCTATTCTGGAGAGTATTTCGGGCTTAGATCCCTCATCTGACATGACTGATCCCAGGTATTTGAAATTGGGCACACTTTGGAGTTTTTGGTTATTGACCATTACATCAGCCGTAAAGTGGTTGTTGCGATTGGTCATTGTTTTCGTTTTCTCGGCGCTGATTTCCATGCCATAATCAGAGGAGGTCTTTCCAAGATGGTCCACTAGGTTGATTAACTCTTGTTCTTTTCTGGCAAGGCCATCAATGTCATCTGCAAAACGTAGGTTAGTGATGTTTCTACCTCCAATGCTGACTGTTCCTTCATGTTCCTCAAGTGCCTCCATCATTATTCTTTCTAGGGAGATGTTGAAGACAGTAGGGGAGAGTAGACAGCCTTGGCATACTCCGACTGTCGTCCGGAACCATTCTCCAATATTGTTGTTGAAGAAGACTGCGCTGTTGGCTTTATTGTAGAGGTTCTCTATGACTCTGATTGAGTTGGCGTTGATGTTGTACAGCTTCATGGTTGCCCACAAGGCTTCATGCCAGACTCTGTCAAATGCCTTCTTAAAATCGACAAACACATGGTAGAGCTCCTGTTGGTGTTGGAAGTACTTTTCCATAAGGATTCTGACGTTGAAGATTTGTTCCGTTGTGCTACGACCTAGCCTGAAACCGGCTTGCTCTTTGGCGATGATTTTCTCCACCTGTGGTTTTAGTCTCTTTAAGATAACTCGCAGCATGACTTTACTGGGATGACTTACTGGGGTAGTACAACTAATAAACCATATGAAAAAAATTGCTTTTCTATATAATAAGATTATCTTTGGAATAATCAATCAAGCACCTAAAGATAAGCAAGCATTCATATACATACATACTTGTGTTCGTGTTTGTTTGTCTGTCTGTCTGTGTGTGTATTGTGTGTGTGTTTGTGTGTGTGTGTGTGTGTGTGTGTGTCTGTGTGTGTGTGTAGTTGTTTGTTTTCTAACTACATGCAAGTTTGCACAGACAAAAGTGGATATTACAAACTAATGCTTGTTTTGTTTTACTATCATTGTTTTGAAAAAAAACACATTAAAGATTGTATAATGGCTTGACAATCTTAAAAAACACATACACAGGCACATATGCATATATACATGTGTGTATATGTATATATCTATATGTATATATATATAGATATATATATATATAGATATAAACATGAACATAGATATAGAGATATAGATACATATACATATTATGATGCCATTTCAGTGTTACAGAAGTTGGGTTACGAGTGACTGACAGAAAGAATGAAAGCAGACTGTGTGTGTGCAGGTGCGTGTTCTATGTGTTTTCCCAAATCACACACAACCTTCCATTAGTCACTTGATCCACCTCTGCAAACAAAACAGTGTATTTCAATATTGTATAAACAGTCAGAATCCCTCAGTTCATCTCCAAACATAATTATAATAACAGAGACAAATATTCAACGTCCACTGCTAAATAGAAGGCAGGTAATCGCTCAGTCAGTTCAGATATGTTTCCTCCCAACAGTCCTTTCACAAGGAATCGTTCACTGCATCAACATTTCCCGGACATATCTCATAATTCACAGCATCGATATCATTGTCCAGCAATCAGTTCATTACTGTATTTAAACATATTTTTGTTACCGCACAATCCTGGGGAGCAAGACGAAACACAGAGGCGTCATTAAACGGACACGCCCAAAGCAGGTATACAGCAGAGTCCTATCAGTTTAGGACCAGGGACTGGATCAGGCATCCACCCTTCGAAGCATATTCTAATGCAGATGTGGCTCCCTCGTGAACCAATTAGACCAGACAGCTCTCCACGTCAGAAGCTGTAGATAGGAAAGAATTTGCAAAGTACTTCCATCTACAAAAATGCCAATAAAATGTATGGGGTAAATGGCCGCACCATATCCAAACATATGGCTGACAGACATTTATCCCAAAATATTACTGTTTGCCTTTTAAAAGCTCACAGGTAAATTACATTCACCGTGCCATACAACAAATATTCTACACTCACTATCAATTTCCAAAAGATGACCACTAAATTAACTTCATATTCATTAAACAAAAGAAAAACATCTTATAATAAAGAATTTAAGACGAAATTCGCCATTCATGTTTCAAAAGTCCAAACTCTCAATACACAAAATTGTCCATAAAATTCACACTGACTGTACATCATTCAAAGATCAAAACCCCAAAGCTGTACTTCATAAAACATTAAATCAAGAACTACAACTCAATACAACTCTTCACTGCCAAGATACTTAATCCACTTCACTTTTACACAACTACGTTTCTTCACTCAAAAGCTTACAACAAATTGTTTCCCTTATCTATCATTCATCCATGAACCTGACTTTCCTATACCTTGTTTCACAATAGGCCAATTCAACTAACTCCTTTATAATCTTTTCAAGTCTCAATTTTTTGTGAAGTAAATTTCTCATGGTAACACTCTACAAATCCGAAGGTAAATTAATGCTGCAAAAGGAAACATTTGTTCAAACATTAGTGATCTCAAAAAATATAAAAGATTCACCAACCTGCTAACACAATAGCAGCTTATGACAAAACAGATTTTGTTAGTTCTCTTCAGGCAGCAAGGAAACACGACCACCCAACCTGGCAATCTCTGTAGAACTGAATTTGAGTTCACAGAGTTTTCAACACACACTCCACGCTCCACGCACTCCACGCTCCAACTTCACAGCCAATCCCAAAACATTTCTCATTTCAACCAATGAGAATAAAGACACCGAGAACAACACTGGATGCTGCAATCCACAAAAGCAAAATGAGCCAGAACACCCTACACAACAGCGAAAATGCAAAAACAGCAGTGTGAAAATAATAACAGCACATCCGTCACATTCAATGACATCATTCCCATTGCCTAGCCCCAACCTCCCCAACCCACATCTCTACATCCCCATCAAACTCAGCTTCGTTCAGATGAAGTCCCAGTGTCAGAAAGTCTTACGAGCCATCGATGTCAAGCAGCCATGGAGCCACCCACCAGAAAAGACTTAGAACTGTTATTGGATTACTTTAGGGGAGAGCTTTTCAAGTCCACTCTCAGAGGTTGATTAATCAAACAGATATCTGGTCAATTGCTTTTCTGTTAGTGTTTATTGCAACATCAAGTTGATGGTAGTGTAAGCATGTTGAAAAATTGAGCAAGAGAGTAACAAACAAATAAATAGACAGATAAAAAAATGAATAATTTGCGAATAGTAATGATAACATGGACGGTAGTCAAGTGTTTAAACACAGGGCTTTCAAACAGAAGGTCCTGTGTTCGATTCACTTTGAAAACTCTATTTGGTCTCTAAGAGTGAGATTCTTCAAATCCGTAATATCAACACACACACACACACACACACACACACACACACACACACACACACACACACACACACACATACACACACACGCACGCATGCACGCACACACAAACAAACATACACATCACATGTATGTGTGTATACATATATACATATACATATTGTACATACATATTCTTTTTAAGCGTATATATTTTTCTCAGATGCGTGTATACACGTTTTCAAATCACTGTGTAGGCGGTATTTTACTGCAAAGTCTGCACACTCTGTCTTATTTGAGAGCATGAATGCTTAATGTTTTTATATTTCTGTGAGGTACCAGACTCTAATATGACTTACTGGATTTGAACTGTGCATACTTGATGTTTCGCATGTGTACACACTTGATGCAGGTTAAGGTACCAACAGGTCTATACACATGTTGACATGGGTAATCAGAAACATCTTCATCTTTACCTATCAGACACAGGTGTCAAGGTGGATAGAACCCAGGACCTTCTGACAGATAGTCCGGTGTCTTATCCATTTGACTTCTGCGCCCTTTGGACATGTGTGTGTGTGTGTGTGTGTGTGTGTGTGTGTGTGTGTGTGTGTGTGTGTAGGTGTGTTTGTGTGTGAGTTTGTCAGTGTGTCTGTCTGTTTGTCTATGTGCCTGTCTGTTTGTGTGTCTGTGTCTTTCTGTCTGTCTGTCTATCTGTCTGTGTCTGTGTGGGTCTGTGTGTGGATGTGCGTGTGTGTATATGTGAGTGTGTATGTGTGTGTGTGTGTGTTTGTGTATGAGTGTGTTTGAAAGAGAGAGAGAGAGAGAGAGAGAATGTGTGTGTCAGTGTATGTGTGCATGTATTTGTGTGTATGTGTGTGTGTGCGTGTGTGTGTGTCTGTATATCTGTGTGCGTGTGTATGTGTGTGTGTGTGTGTGTGTGCGTCTGTGTCTGTGTCTGTGTGTCTGTGTGCGTCTGTGTCTGTGTGAATGTGTGTGTGTGTGTGAGTGTGTGTGTGTGTGTGTGTGTGTGTGTGTGTGTGTGTGTGTGTGTGTATGTATGTATGTATGTGTGTATATGTATGTGTGTGAAGCCATCTTTGAAGTTCAACCAGCTCATTGCCAGAGTCAACTACAAAAACAGTCATCATAAGTGAAAACATGGTCGTGTATGGTAATGGATTACCCTACTTGGCCAAATATTCCTGGAATCCATGATGCTGGAAAATGCAATTCCAATAAACTGATGTTGCTGTTACTGTATATTTAGCATGATTTCACCATAACTGTTAATATTATTATCACTATTACCGTTATTATTATTATTATTATTATTATTATTATTATATTATTATTATTATTATTATCATTATATTATTGTTATCAAATATTATTATCATTATTATTATCATTATCATCATCATCATTATCATCATGTTTCGTTTTTTAAAGCCCATTTGACTGTGCAGACCCATACCAGTGCTAAAACATCTCAAAACAGTCTAAAAATTTGAAGACAGACATACACATCTGGAAAAGAATATTACATTCACATATCAATGCATTTCAGCACATATATCTAAGGATTATGCACCTCAAGTTGACCATTCTACTCAATTCATTACCAGGGGGTTTAGAGAAGCAAATCTAAATGCAAATGTATAAACAGAATTGAGGAACTAAAACATATGAAAATTCCTACATTATGTACACTTTCTTGTGCATTTCTTTATAGCCAAAAATACAGTTAATGCATATACCCAGTTATCAGTCTTAACGGAAAGTATTTAAGCTTTATAGAATATGTATAGGTAAATGGAACTAGAAGGCAAAATATGATAGGAAGAGATGACAGAAAGCAAAGGAAATAGGTAAAAGCAGAGTGATAGAACAGACTAAATTTCAAGCACAGATTTTCTGTTTATACTAAAAGCAACTCTAACATCCCCACGAGGGTTAACTGTCACCAATACCCTCTTCCAGCAGACAGATGTTAACTGTGTGTATTTGACACCTTTAACCAGACAGGCCTCTGCTAGATACAATGAATTTTGATGCCCACAGAAGTTTATCTCCCTGATTACTTCCTACCACAATGATAGACTGTCCAGAGTGTAAAAGAATGGGGAAAGATTTAAATCCTTCCCAGGTTTAATTAGTGTAAAACGCTGAGGTATTCTAACATCTTGTTTGCGTTAATGCTACTTGATACATTCAGAGACTGGCAAGGGTGTGTACATTAAGTTCTGCACGATAATAGACGTTTCAATCTGCAGACACTCTGAATCAAACGATGTGCTCAAAGCCTTCCAGGCTGCACACTCATATGAGGGCATCCAATGCATAATGACCTACTTGTTGTGGCCTTTGAATACTTCAGTCTACTAAAGCACGTTCCACTGGTCTTCCAGGTTGCTGGTTTTGCATAGGACTAGTAACTCAGTCCAAAAAAATATACAAACAAACAGAAAAAAAAACCTTGTTATGGAAATAGCAACAGAAGAGCTCAACACTATTATGTGTTACGGACTAACAGAATCGTCAAAAGATACAGAGGTTGGCCCAAAATAGCGTCAAGAGCCTTTTCTCGCTATCGTACATGTTGATGACATATGACGGTATAAGATACCACAACAAAAAAAGTATTATCCCTGGCAAAACTTTGTTAATATAAAGCCTCTTCCATAGTTAAACTAAAATACACGCGAAAAGAATGTTTTTAATCGACTGCCCAGTATTCTGGTGTCTTACTTTCCCTTGACTGAGCAAGGTGCATTTCGTATGGAAAATATCCATGGTGACAAATTTTGGACTGCATTTTGTAAAATGATGATGATGATGATGATGATGATGATGATGATGATGATGATGATATGATGATATACCAATAATAATAATGATGATGATGAGATGATAATAATAATAATAATAACAATAATGATAATAACAATAATGATAATCACAAGGCGCCAAATCTCGAGATACAACTCAAATCAAAGCGATTATTCTTATTATTATTCCTAAAACATTCACTCATGACAGAATCTCAACTGCTCAAAGCACACACACACACACACACACACACACACACACACACCACACACACACACACACACACACACAACACAACACACGCACAGAGAGAGAGAGAGATACAGAGAGAGACAGAGACAGAGACAGAGAGAGAGCAAAAGAATGGACACGTAGAGGGGAAAATCACTGCTATACAAAAGGATTCCTCTTCAAGCTGGACTTGAAGGAAGACCATATAACTGTTGAAGAAAGGGAAAGCTCATGCCAGCTGTATGGAACAGACACAGAAAATAAACGACGACGAACTATTGAAGATTTGTATCGAGAAATGTGTAAACACGGAGTGTCAGAGGCAGAGCAGAGAGGTTGGGCAGGAGTATACATTCAGAAATAGGATCGAAAGTGAAACTTCATAAACGATGTAAGATAAATTTGAGAACATCATTTGGTTCGACCATTATTTAATCAAGTGGTAGTGGTGATTTATGGCCATGGTAATGACTATTGATGATGGAGATGATGATGATGGTGTGGTGGTAATGTTGGTGATTGTAGTGGTGATGGTGGTGGAGGTGGTGGTGGTGGTGATGGTGGTGGTAATGCGTTTTGTTTATCTTATTTCAATTTCTTGGCGATGAATATAGCATGCTTCCCTTTCTTGGGGTCGATAAATCTCCCGCATGGGTCTTGGAAGTCACAGCCAGGCGCGTCATCAATGACGTCACAGTGAGGTGTCAGACATATGATCTTCGTGAAGAGTTATTGCCATATGGCAACTAAAAACAGCTCAGCGTTGACTGTGAGTCAACGGAATGTGTGTTTGATATTTCACTTCGTCTTTATCTGTATCTCGGCTGAAATAGTTTCTTCTTACATTTAAAGTGATCAAGTTCTTTTATTCACTAATATATAGCTTCAATTGTTGGAACCGAGACATTGTCTCTGTGGCAATCTGTGCACTTACAGAGCAATCTAGGGGTTCATGATACTGTCTGTGGAAAACACCGAGTAACAAACTTGAATTTTGTTCAAGAGAGATTTATTGCACTCGGACATTTCCATATGTGCTCTGACTAAAACTGCCAGTGATTATGTAGCACATTCCCTTAGCCTACGCAAAACCATGTGCACAGACATGATCTTGAAATGGGAAAGGAGAAAGAGATATTTATGGTACATTAAGATGACACCACCAGAATGAAGTAAACATTAATTGAAAGTGAGGTGAGCAGGCCAGTTTTTTAATGGTGCAGGCTGGGACTGAACTTGAGATATCAGATGTTGAGTCCATGGTCATATCAGAAGAACAAAATAGCTGGCAGAACGATGCAGTGGATGGGTGTGTGATAAATGCCTTTAAAATGCTGTGATAAAACACGGAGAGGTACAGCAATCTTATTGAACACAAAATGCAGCTGAGAGTTTGCAGTTTGTTCAAGAGGGATCCATTGGACACAGACAAATCCATATGCGCTCTGAGTAAATCTGGCAACAGTTATCTCACAGACTCCTTCAGACGCTGCAAAAGCTTTATGTGCTGGCAAGGTCCTGAATTGGGAAGAGCAACAGGACACCACCACAATGAATGGAGCATTAACATGGACTGAGAACACACCAACTTTTATGTTGAATGGTGGAATTGAACTCAAGACATGGCGTGTTGACTCCAGGTCTCTGTCAAAAGAACCAGTCAGACCATGACCAGCATGAAATAACAGCGACAGGAAAACACTAACCTTAACTAAACCAAATTACTTAACTCTCAACAGGTGTTACACTCATGCGGGTAAGATGTTGGATTTCAGATCAGAAGGTCTGGGTTTGATCTTGCCTGGGTCCCTTCTACCAGGTGGTAAAGGAGGAGATAATTTATGATCTCCCAGGTAAACATGTATGCAGACCTGCTAGTGCTCACAACCTTTTGTATGTATAGGCAGGCAGAATGTCAAATGTTCTGTAACTATGTACAGTCTGCCATCAGTAGGGTAAAACAACATTTCCAGGAGATACAAAAACAATGCACTCTCTAATGCAGACTGGTCTAGGCCTGACCATTATCCAGTTGGCGAAACTGAAATCTGAGGATGGTGAACCAATAGAAGACCAGGCGAAACAACTAGAAAGATTGGTGGAACACTACTCCATGCTTTATGCTCAAGACCTCCCTGAACATCCAGGTATAGAAGCGGTCTTGCCCTCTTTTGGTGTGTTTGCAGAATTGGATGAGGAGCCTACTGAAGAATAGCTTTCTGAAGCAATAAGTGCCCCAACAAATGGGAAGGAGCTGGGCGAAGATGGCATTCCTGTTGAAATTTTAAGGAAAATAAGGATGTTCTTCTCCTGCAGTTGCATGCATTGCTGCTGCCATGCTGTACCACACAAAATGCAGGATGCCAAAATCGTTACTCTGTACAAAAATAAGGGTGACAGGGGCGACTGTACTAATTACAGGGGGATATCTCTTCTTTCTGTGGTGGGTAAGATCTTCCATAGGGTCCTTCTGAAACGCCTGCAAAGGTTGGCAGATCGCATCCTGCCAGAGACACAGTCTGGCTTTAGGGCTGGTCGATCAATGACTGATATGGTCTTTACACTGCGCCAGCTGCAGGAAAAATGCAGGGAACAAAGAAAACCACTGCAAGATCAAGGCATGTGACACTGTGAGCCGGAAATCACTCTATAACGTAATAGAAAAAAACGGTTGTCCACCTGTTCTTTTGCAGTTAGTCATTTCTTTTCACGAGGACATGAATGCGTGCATTCAGTTCGATGGAAATACATCAGAGCCTTTCAAGGTGAGACTGGTATGAAACAGGGTTGTGTCCTGGCACCCACTCTCTTTGCCATTTATATTGCTGCTCTCCTGCACACATGCTTTGATGGGAGCAAGGACGGAGTTTACTTCAAAACCAGGTTCGACGGATCTCTTTTCAATCTGAAAAGACTAAGTTGAAATGACTGATGACTGAAGTGTTAACCAGAGAGTTGCTTTTCACTGCTGCTGCTGCGATAGTGGCTCATGGTGAAATAAAGCTTCAAAGACCAATCGATCGTTAAGTGGAAACACATGATCTCATCGCGTTAACAATCAGCGTAAAAAAACTGAGGTGATTGGACAAGGGACAAACTCACCACCAGAGATAAAACTCTGTGGTGAATCCCTGAAAACAGTAGATACGTTTCTTTACTTGCGATCCACCATAACATCGACCTTATCTTTGGATGAGGAATTGACAAGCAGAATAGGAAAGGCTACAGCTGCATTCAAGAAACTTATGAAAAGAGCATGGGAAAATGATAAGCTTAGGATAAAACCAAGACTCTAATTTACCAAACATGTGTCCTCTCAACACTCCTTTATGGGAGTGAGACGTGGACCTTGTATGCTGGTCAGGAGAGGAGGTTAAATTTTTCCGTATCATGTGTTTACGAAAAATTTTAAAAATTAAATGGCAAGATAGAGTCACGGATACTGAAGTGCTCAAAAGAGCTGGCATTCAGTCACTGTATCCCATCCTGCGGTCTCGGTGTCTCAGGTGGCTTGGTCACGTTGTGCGCATGAATAATCCAGAATCCCCAAGCAGATACTGTATGGAGAACTGTCTGAGGGCACGTGTAACGTTGGACGACCCAAGCTTTGCTTCAAGGACCAGTGTATAGAGTCGAGCGCGCTATAGAGGCTAGACAAAGATGCAAATACCCCACGGTGGATGACTCCACAGTGGCAGACTACTACTGTAGTCATTTTTTAGAAACCGTGCCGATCGCGCATTGGTTGTTTTAGCCATAAGCGTCGCTGTGTTTTAAGATAACTAATTAATTTTCCGCTGCCGACCGTCGCCATCGACGAAAAAGGCCACAGATCTTCCACAGGACAATCTTCTACAGAGCGATCATCTACTGGACTCTCTTCCACAGGGCAATCTTCCACATGGCAGCCTTCCACAGGACAATCTTCCAAATGGTGGGAGTTCTTTCTCAGGACAATACTCCACAG